>CM051658.1:0-351146 GCA_028020825.1 Podargus strigoides | reverse complement strand
CCCCAGATTTCCTATGTTTATTGGGGGGGTTGGGGTACAGACCGGGGCAGGAATAACTTAAAAATGTGCCAGGGATTTTTGGGGGGCCGGTGGGGGGAGGGGGGAAAAGGGGGGGCAACACCAGAACCCTGAGGCCCAGGGCTGTATTTACAGAGCTGGGGGGGACACAGGGACAGGCCCTGGGGGTTGGGGGGGGCAGGGGCTCCAGGGGACTCAGGGGGAGCTGGAGGTGATGTAGAGCCCCAAATCTGGGAGCTGGGGGACCCCAAGGTCCCCTCCCTGCTCTGCCCCCCCAAGCTGGCAGTCCCTGGGGTCCCAGAGCTGGGGGACCCCAAGATCTCGGCACCGATATCCCCAAGGTCTTGGAGCTGGGGGGGGGTCCCAAAGTCCCAGAGCCGGGAGCCAGTGACACCTGGGGGGGGCCCAGGGGCACCCCACACCCCCCAGCTGCCATCAGTGAGGGGCCCAGAGCCACCACATCCCGGGGGGGGCGGGGGGGGCTTGGATGGGTTCAGACCCCCCAGAACAGCTCCTGGGGGGAGGGGGGGTGGTCCCAGCACCGGTGCATCCTCGGGGGGGTCCCAGCTCTGCCACAGCCCCAGGTGCTGATCCGGGGTGTCTTTGGGGGGGTCCCGGTGCCCACAGAGCCCTGGGTGCCGGATCCAGGGCAGCTGGGGGGGGGGGGTCCCGGTGCCAACGCATCCTGGGGGGGTCCTGGTGCCAACGCCGCCCCGGGTGCCGGATCCAGTGCATCCTGGGGGGGCCCCGGCGCATCCTGAGGGGGTCCCGGTGCCAGCTCCGGTGCCACCACCCCCGAGGCGGGGGGTCCCAGCTCCGGCGGGTCCCTAGAGCTGGAGCTGGGCGGCCACGCGTGCCAGGGTGGCGCGGAAGGCGCCGGCGGTGCCCGCCAGGCGTCGGAAGCGCACGCCGTGGAGGCCGAGGCGCTGGAGCCGGCAAACCTCGGCCTCGAAGTGGCAGAAGTGCTCGCTGGGGCCCCGGTCGTGGGTACAGGAGAGCAGGAAGGGCTGGGGTTGGCACGCCCGGCAGCCGGCGGAGAGGGTGGCACGGCGCAGCGCCGCCATCACCGCCTCGGCCGGCCGGGCGCTCGTCACCTTCACATGCCAGGGGCATCGGAGCAGCCGGGGTTCGGCTTCCTTTTGATCCCAAGGTAGATGGCAACTGCGGGGAGGGGCAGGCAGGGGGTGGGCAGGGGGCTGGTGGAGGGCTACCGGGCACCAGGGGTGGGTACGGGGTGGGCATGGGGGTACGGGGCACCAGGGGTGGGTATGGGGTGGGTATGGGGCACTGGGGGTGGGGATGGTGTGGGCAAGGGGGTACCGGGGGTGGGCAAGGGGGCTATGGGGGCACTGGAAGTGGGGAGGGCAGGGCGTTGCCCACCCTGGGGGACACCCAGGGGTTGAGGGGTACCCAGGGGTCGGGGCTACCCAGGGGTACAGGGGCACCCACGGGTTGGGGGTGCCCAGGGGTCAGGGGCATCCAGGGGCTCAGGGGGCACACAGAGTTTGGGGGGCACCCAGGGGTTCGGGGTACCCACCTTGTGAGCGCAGGTCCCCCGATTCTCTCAGGTTCGTCTGCGACCCTGGCGGGGGACACACACACACACACATTTTGGGGGGACACCCCCATTTTTGGGGGGGGCATCACCCCCACACCACTGTGCCCACTGCTACCCCCCCCCCAGTGCCCCCCAAAAGCCCCATGGCGGCAGCAAAGGAGGAGAGGAGGAAAGAGAGGACAGGAGCGAAGCGAGGTGGGCACTGGGCGGGGGGCACTGGTGGCACTGGGATGGGCACCAGGACAAACACCAGGGGCACCAGGATGGGCAGCAGGACAAACACCATTGGCACTGGGGTGGGCACTGGGACAAGCACCGGGACAGGGCCAGAACTGCACTGGGGTGGCACTGGTGGCACCACGACAGGCGCTGGTGGCACTGGGATGGGCACCAGGACAAACACCGCGGGCACTGGGGCGGGCACCGGTGGCACCAGGACAGGCGCTGGCAGCACTGGGGCGGGCACCGGTGGCACCAGGACAGGCGCTGGCAGCACTGGGACGGGCACCGGGACAGACGCCTGGGGCGGGCGCTGTGCCGGGCGCCGGTGCCACCGGGCACTTACTGATCTTGGCTCCGGTTGGCGCGGGGGTGCCCGGGACGCAGCGGTTTGAGCTCTGCCGCTTAGAGGGGTCAAGAGTGACCCTGGAAGAGAGGAAGAGGAGGGAGGCGCCAGCGGTGCCAGCGGGCACGGCGCCGACGGCGGGCACGGCGCCCGCTGCCCCTCACCTGCGCGTCAGCTTGGAGGTCAGCTTGCTGAAGAGGTTGGAGGTGACCCGCGAGCGGCTGGGGGGCACCGGCGAGGCCTCGGGGGGCAACGTGGGGGACGGGGGGTGCCCGCCGTTGGTGCCCCCCGTGCCCAGTCGCCGGTCCCGCACCTGCCCGCCGTGGAAGGTGCTGCGGGCGCTGGTGCCCCGCGCCAGGCGGGCGCGCTCCGAGGAGGCGGCGGCGATGCTGTGGCTGGAGGGTGACGCCGGTGGCACCCGGCTGCGGGCACGAGGGAGGGGTCAGTAAGGGGGGGGTGGGCACAGGGTGGCCCCCCCGCGTGGTGCCCGCTGCCCGACCTGTTCTCCTTGCCGTTGGGCAGCAGCGGGTGGCGCTCGGTGCCCGGGCGCTCGGTGCAGACGTAGGTGTTGCGGCGTGCCATCACGCTGGGGGGGAGGTTGGGCTGCCAGGAGCCGGGTGCCCCCCGATGTCAGCACCAGGGAGTGCCCCCCAAACTGCCCCCCCCAGCCACAGGGGTGACCCCCAACCCGCTCCCCACCTCCATGCCCCCAGCCCATGCCCACCGTCCCCATCCACATCCCCCATCCCATGCCCATGACCCCCAGCCCTGTGCCCGCTGTCTCCAGCCCCATGCCCCCCACCTCATGCCCACTTTACCCATCCATGCCCCCCACCCCATGCCCCCCCGCCCTGTGCCCAATGTCCCCCCCCGTGCCCGCTCTACCCATCCATGCCCCCACGCCATGCCCACCACCCCCAGCCCTGTGCCCGCTGTCTCCAGCCCCATGCCCCCCACCTCATACCCACTGTACCCATCCCACACCCCCTGCCCCATGCCCCCCGCCCTGTGCCCACCACCCCCCGCCCTGTGCCCACCACCCCCAGCCCTGTGCCCAATGTCCCCCCCCGTGCCCACTCTACCCATCCATGCCCCCACCCCATGCCCACCACCCCCAGCCCTGTGCCCAATGTCCCCCCCCCGTGCCCACTCTACCCATCCATGCCCCCACCCCATGCCCACCACCCCCAGCCCTGTGCCCAATGTCCCCCCCCCGTGCCCACTCTACCCATCCATGCCCCCACCCCATGCCCACTGTACCCATCCCACACCCCCCGCCCCATGTCCCCCGCCCCGTGCCCACCGTGTTGGCAGTGCCATCCTTGTGCCGGTCGGGGATCTCGGCCTTGTTGGGGTTGTTGGCACTGCTGACCATGGGGCTGGAGGGGGGCATCCCGCGCCCGCTGCCCACCACGCTGCAGCTGGCCTTGCGGGTGGGCACGCGCTCCTCCTTCAGCTCCGCGTCGCCCGCGCTGGTGGGGCTGCGCTTGGGGTGCGTGGGCACGGGCGAGGGGCCGCCTGCGGGCACGGCCTGGCATGGGGCAGGGGTCCTGCCCGCTGTGCCACGGGGCGGGGGGAGGGTTCTGTGGGACGCGGCTGGAGCGGCCCCGGGGGATGCGGGAGAGGGAGCCCACCCCAGGGGACACGGTGCCCACCCCTGTGGGCACAGGACACGGTGCCCACCCCAGGGGACCCAGCACCCACTCCAGGGAACATGGTGCCCAGCCCAGGGGCACAGGATGCAGTGCCCACCCCAGGGGACCCGGTGCCCACCCCAGGGGACACGGTGCCCACCCCAGGGGATGCAGGATGCAGTGCCCACCCGCAGGACCCAGTGCCCACCCCAGGGGACACAGGTCACAGTGTCCAACCACAGGACCTAGTGCCCACCCCAGGGGACACGGTGCCCACCCCAGGGGATGCAGGATGCAGTGCCCACCCGCAGGACCCAGTGCCCACCCCAGGGCACACAGTGCCCCCCCCAGGGGAGACAAGATGCAGTGCCCACCCCAGGGGACCCAGTGCCCACCCAGGGGATGCAGGATGCAGTGCCCACCCCAGGGGACACAGTGCCTCCCAGGTGGCATAAGATGCAGTGCCCACCCAGGGGATGCAGGATGCAGTGCCCACCCACAGGACCCAGTGCCCCCCCCATGTGGCACAGGACACGGTGCCCCCCCAGGTGGCACAAGACACTCACAGAAGTCGCTGTGCCTCCGTTGCCGGTGGTAGGTGGTGGCACCGCGTTGGCACTTGCCGTGAGAGGTCGCCTTGGCGCCGTTGCCCGCCTCGCTGGGTGCCCGCACCCGGGCCAGGGAGAGGCTGCTGCCCGTCCGCGACTCGCCTGCCTCCACCTACGACCGGGAGGTGCCCGTGACCGGCGTGACCGGCACGCCAGGGCAGGGGACAGAGATGCCAGGCGTGCCAGGGGTGGCAGCTCACCTCGTTCCTGCCCAGCAGGAGGTAGGTGGCCGTCACCTCGTCGTATTTCTGGGTGCCCAAGGACTCTTTGATCTCCTCCCGGGTGTACCCCATGCCCACCATCACCTCTGGGACACAGAGGGGGGCACAGTAAGGTGGCACTGCCATCCCCCCCCCCCCCTCACCTGGTCCTGTGCCAGGGTGGCACCGTGCCCCTTCTCTCACCGATGCGCTTGGCGTCGCCCCCCAGATCTTCCTGGGGTTCCCGGTAGGGTTTCAGCTCCTCCCCCTCGTACCCGATGTTCATCCACTTGTCCTTCATGATTTGCTGGGGTGGGGGGCACCGGGGTGGGCACCGGGAGGGGGGGGACACACCAAGGGGGGTGACACAAGGGCACAGGTACCCCCTCCTCCCCGTGCCACCCCAGGACACCATTGTGCCCTCCCCAAGACCCCTCAGTGTCACCCCAGGACCCCTCTGTGCTCCCCAGGACCCCACTGTGCCCTTCCAGGTTCCCACTGTGCCCCCCCCGTACCCCCCTCTCAGGACCCCTCTATGCCACCCTGTGCCCCCTCAGGACCCCTCTATGCCCCCCTATGCACTTCCAGGACCCCTCTGTGCCCACCCTGTACCCATGCAGGACCCCTCTGTGCCCCCCTGTGCCTGCCCAGGACCCCCTTGTGCCCTTCCAGTACCCTTCTGTGCCCCCCAGGACCTCTCTGTGTCCCCCATGCCCTTCCAGGACCCCTCTATGCCCCACTGTGCCCCCCCTGTGCCAACCCAGGACCCCTCTATGCCCCCCTGTGCCTCCCCCCCATAACCCCTCTGTGCCCCCCCAGGACCCCTCTGTGCCCCTCCATGCCCTTCCAGGACCCCTCTATGCCCCCCTGTGCCAACCCAGGACCCCTCCGTGCCCCCTGTGCCCCCCTCACCTCGAGGGTGCAGCGCTTGGCGGGGTTGAGCACCAGGAAGCGGCGCAGGATGTTCTCGCAGTCGGTGGACATGTAAAAGGGCACCCGGTACTTGCCCCGCAGCACCCGCTCCCGCAGCTCCTGCAGGGGTGGGCACGGGTGGGGTGAGGCCCTGGCATGAAATGGGCACCACCCCCCTTAAAGAGGGAGGGGTTTGGGGGTACACAGCGGGGACGGATGGGGGTGATGGGACGACGCTGGGTGGCACGGGCAGGGTTGGGGGGCATGGGCACAGGTGGGCACATGCCAGGGGTGAAGCCCTGGCATGAAATGGGCACCACCCCCCCTTAAAGAGGGAGGGGTTTGGGGGTACACAGTGGGGATGGGGATGGATGGGCGTGATGGGGAGGGAGGGGACAGCGCTGGGTGGTACGGGGGAGGTTGAGGGGTGATGGGGGGTGGGCACGGGCACAGGTGGGCACAACACAGGGGTGAGGCCCTGGCATAAAATGGGCACCACCCCCCTTAAAGAGGGAGGGGTTTGGGGGTACACATCGCTGGGTGGGGACAGGGATGGATGGGGGTGATGGGGGGGGGGGGACAGCGCTGGGTGGCATGGGCAGGTTTAGGGGATGTGGGCACAGGTGGGCACATGCCAGGGGTGAAGCCCTGGCATAAAATGGGCACTACCCCCCCTTAAAAAGGCATGGGTTTGGGGGTACACAGTGGGGACAGGGACACATGGGGGTGATGGGGAGGGAGGGGACGGCGCTGGGTGGCACGGGGGGGGTTGGGGGGCGACGCCAGGCCCCCGGTGCCCACCTTGAGGTTGTGCCCGTCGAAGGGCAGCGAGCCGCTGACCAGGGTGTAGAGGATCACCCCCAGGCTCCAGATGTCCACCTCGGGGCCGTCGTACTTCTTGCCCTGGAAGAGCTCGGGGGCGGCGTACGGGGGGGACCCGCAGAACGTGTCCAGTTTGGAGCCCAGCGTGAACTGGTTGCTGAACCCAAAATCCGCGATTTTGATGTTGGCATCGGCGTCCAAAAGTAAATTCTCAGCCTGCGGGCACCAAAATGGGGACAGAGAGGATGGGGACGGGGGAGGGGACACTGGGATGGGGACCCTGGGATGGGCACTGTGCCTGGGATGGGGACACTGGGATGGGGACACTGGGATGGGCACTGTGCCTGGGATGGGGACACTGGGATGGGGGCACTGTGCCCAGGATGGGGACACTGGGATGGGGACCCTGGGATGGGCACTGTGCCCGGGATGGAGACACCAGGATGGGGACACCGGGATGGGCACCGTGCCCGGGGTGGGGACACTGGGATGGGGACTGTGCCCAGGATGGGGACACCAGGATGGGGACACCAGGATGGGGACACCAGGATGGGGACACCAAGACAGTGCCACTCTCGCCTGGGGACACCATGAGGTACCCCAGGACCCCCCCTCCCGGTGCCACCCCAGCAGGTGCCACCACAGGGCACCCCAGGACCCCCTCCCGGTGCCACCCCCCAGGTGCCACTTGGGGGGGGCCGTGCCCCACCTTGAGGTCGCGGTGGACGATGTTTTTCTGGTGACAATAATGCACGGCCGAGACAATCTGGGGGACACACACAAATGTCACCAGGGTGGCACCGCTGTGCCCCCTCCCCCCCCGGTGCCAACCCCCCGGTGCCCCCCCCAGTGCCCCCCACCTGTCTGAACTTGGCCCGCGCCTCCTTCTCCTTCATCCTCCCGTGGGACACCAGGTAATCGAACACCTCCCCTGCGGGGACACCCCTGGGTGCTTGTGCCCCCCCCACAGCGGACACAGCCCCCCCTTGGGCACCCAGACACCCCCCAAGATGGGGGGCACCGTGCCACCCCCCCCCCGACCCCCTGGGTGCACCCCCTAACCCCAGCCCAGCACCCTGGGGTGCACCCGGGGGTGGGTCCAGGTGCCCAAGGGGAGGTCCAGGTGCCTGGGGCGGGGGTGTGTGTGTGTGTGTGTCAGGGTGCCCAAGGGGGGGGTCAGGGTGCCTGGGGGGGGGGGTCAGGGTGCCCAAAGGGAGGGGGTGTCTGGGTGCCCAGGGCGGGTCCAGGTGCCCAAGGGGGGCGTCAGGGTGCCAGGGGGGGTGTCTGGATGCCCAAGGGGGAGTCCGGGTGCCCAAGGGGGGGGGTCCAGGTGCCCAAGGGGGGGGTCCAGGTGCCCAAGGGGAGGGGTGTCTGGATGTCCAAGGGAGGGGTCAGGGTGCGCAAGGGAGGGGGTGTCTGGATGCCCAAGAGGGGGGGTCCGGGTGCCCAAGGGGGAGGTCTCACCGGCGCTGGCGTACTCCATCACCAGGTACAGCGTCTTTTCCGTCTCGATGACCTCAAAGAGTTTCACTGCGGGTTGGGGGGGGGCAGGGGGTTCAGCATGAGCACCCATGGGTGCCCCCACCTTTGGGTACCCCTCCCCCACCCTTGGGTACCCCCAAATCTCCAGTGGGGGGGTCCCCACTCACCGATATTGGGGTGGTTCAGCCCTTTCATGATGCGAACTTCCCGGAAGAGCTGGGGGGGGGCAAAAACGTTAGGGGGGAGGGGTCCCCGTGCCCAAGGGGGTGTCCAGGGGGGTGCCCCCCACCCTGCCCCCCACCTTCTGGAGGCTGGTGGGGTTCAGCTGCGTCTTGTCGATGATTTTTATGGCCACCTGGGAAGGAAGCAGGGGGTGAGGGGGGGGGAGAGGGAACCCCCAGACCCCCCCATTGTGGGGGCTCAGCTCCCCCCCAGTCCTCCCCCATAACCACTCTGGAGGTGCCCACCTACTCCAGAACCCCCCAATTCCTCCCCCCAGGACACTCAGTTCCACCTTAGGATCTCCCATCTCCCCCCTGTCGCCCCCCAGGACCCCCCAACTCCCTCCTATCGCCCCCCAGGACCCCTGTTTCCCCTCCCAGCTCCCTCCCACCCCCTCCAGGGCCCCCCATCTCACCTCAATCGCCCCCCAGGATCCCCCAACTCCCCCCCAGAACCCCTCTGTTGCCCCCCAGAACCTCCCAACTCCCCCCTATTGCCCCCCAGGACCTCCAATTCCCCCCCAGGTGCCTCACCTTCCCCCCAGGCCCCCCCATCTCCCCCCTATTGCCCCCCAGGACCCCCCCAGCAGCCTCCTATTGCCCCCCAGGACCCCTATTTCTCCCCCCAGCTCCCTCCCACCTCCCCAGAGCCCCCCATCTCCCCTGTATCACCCCCCCAGGACCCCTCAACTCCCCCATTTCACCCCCCAGGACCCCCCGTGCCGCCCCCACCTCGCGGCCGGTGAGGATGTGGCGGGCCAGCTTGACCTTGGCGAAGTTGCCCTTGCCGATGGTGCGCAGCAGGCGGTAGTTGCCGATGTGGGGCTGCTCCTCGGGGCAGGAGGCGATGGAGTTGCGGCAGCGGGCGCCCAGGGAGCGGCTGGACCAGGCCGAGCCCTTCTCCGAGCGGCTGCCCCCCAGGCCTGAAAGCTGGCAGGGGGGGACGGGACACAGGTGGCTGAGTCCAACCCCAGTTCATCACACGAGTGACTGGTGCTGAGACCCCCCCCAAATTCATCACAGGGGTGCCCGGTGCTGCTGAGACCCCCCCAAAACTCATTACAGCGGTGCCCAGTGCTGCTGAGACACCCCCCAAACTCATCACAGGGGTGCCCGGTGCTGCTGAGACCACCCCAAACTCATCACAGCAGTGCCCGGTGCTGCTGAGACACCCCCAACTCATCACAGGGGTGCCCGGTGCTGCTGAGACCCCCCCAAATTCATCACAGGGGTGCCCAGTGCTGCTGAGACCCCCCCAAACTCATCACAGGGGTGCCCGGTGCTGCTGAGACCCCCCCAAACTCATCACAGGGGTGCCCAGTGCTGCTGAGACCCCCCCAAATTCATCACAGGGGTGCCCAGTGCTGCTGAGACCCCCCCAAACTCATCACAGGGGTGCCCGGTGCTGCTGAGACCCCCCCAAACTCATCACAGGGGTACCCAGTGCTGCTGAGACCCCCCCCAAACTCATCACAGAGGTGCCCAGTGCTGCTGAGACCCCCCCCAAACTCATCACAGGGGTGCCCCCGCCTCCAGCACCCAAAGGCCCCGGGGGAGGACGCTGTCGGCCGGGGGGGTGGGGACGGATCCGGCCTGACCGGCTCCGGGGCCGCGTCCCGGCCTCGCCCGCGGGTGCCCCCTCCCACACCGGGGTCTCCCCGATGGTGACGGGGGAGTTCCGCCAGCACCGGGGGGGGGTCCCCCCAGTCACACCAGTAACCCCCCACAGCCCCCCAGTCCCGCTTGCTGCTGAACCCATCACCTGCCCAGTGGCCGCCCCGGTACAAACCGACCCCCCCCGGTACAACCGGACCCCTCCCGGTATAAACCGACCCCCCCCCCGGTACAACCGGACCCCTCCCGGTATAAACCGGGCCCCCCGGTACAAACTGACCCCCTTCCCCGGTACAACCGGACCCCTCCCGGTATAAACCCGGCACCCCCGGTACAACCGGACCCCTCCCGGTATAAACCGACCCCCCCCCCCCCGGTACAACCGGACCCCTCCCGGTATAAACCGGGCCCCCCGGTACAAACCGACCCCCTTCCCCGGTACAACCGGACCCCTCCCGGTACAAACCGACCCCCCCGGTACAACCGGACCCCTCCCGGTATAAACCAGGCTCCCCCGGTACAAACCGACATCCCCCCGTGCCCCTCCGGTGCATCCCGGCCATCCCCGGTACACCCCGCCCCCCCCCGCGTACCACCCGACCCGTCCCGGTGCCCCTCCGGTACCTCCCGCCCCCGCCCCTCACCGTGTCCGCGTTCCGCTCGTTCCCCGCCGCCAGGGCGGAGCGCGAAGACATCTTGACCCGCGGGACCGGGGCTCGGGGCCGGGGCTCGGGGCCGGGGGGGCTCGGGCAGGCCCGGGCCGGGCCGGGCGCACCGGGCGCGGCCGCTACCAGCGGCTCATGGCCGGGCCGGGGCGCACGAAGGCGGAGCCGGGACCGGGCCGGGCCGGGCCGGGCCCGGGCGGGGGAGCCCTAGGGGCGGGCGGCGGCGGGGGCGGCCATGGGCCGGGCCGGGCCGGAACGGAACCGGAAGTGGGACCAGGGCTGGGGTGGGCGGGGCTTCACCGCGGGGGTGGCCACGCCCCTTAAAGGCGCCGCGCACCTGATGAAGAGGGGGGTGATGGGGGGGTTCGGGGTTTATTTGGGGGCGCGGGGGGCACTCAGGGCGGGGGGGGGCAGGGGGTGTTGGGGGGCGCACGGGGGCACTGGGGTGGGGGCTGTCGCGGGGTGCAGGTGGCACTGGGGTTGCGGGGGCACGCGGGGGGTACCGGGCGTTCCCGGGGTGCCCGGGACGGCAGAACCGAGCCGTTGGGGCCAAGCCCCGGCCGGGGACCCGCGGGGACACGCGTGGGGCGCGGCGGGGCACGGGGAGGGCACCGGAGGCCACGGCCCCGCCCTGCGCCTTTAAGAGGAGAGTCGGGGCCGGGCTGGTCCCGCCCACCAGCGGCGCGATGGCCAATCACGAGCCGCAGGGCGCGGCCACCGCCCCTTCCCATTGGACGCGCCGAGGCATGGAGACAGCCCGGCCCGCCCCCCCCGGAGGCGGGGCCCGCGCCAACGCGCCCTTCCGATTGGCTGCTGTGCTGGCCAATGGGCGGCGGCGGGAGGGGGGGGCGTTAACCCCTGGGTGCCCGGCGGAGGCGTCACGTGGAGGGCTCTGACGTCACGTGGGCTGGCGGGGACACGGGGGGGACACGGACACACGTGGGCGCGGGGCGGCGGGGGTGTGGCGTCACGTGGGGCCAGGCCCGGCGCTCGGGGGGTGGCAGCTGGTCCTGGTGGGTCCCCTGTGCTGCCTTCCCCGTGACACGCAGGGTCCCCCGTGCCAGTGGGGTCCTGTCCCCATGACATGTGGGGTCCCCTGTGCCGCCAGGGTCCCCTCCCCGTGACACGCGGGGTCCCTTGTGCCACCTGGGTCCTGTTCCTGTGACGCGTGGGGTCCCCTGTGCCACCAGCGTCCCCTCCTCGTGATGCACGGGGTCCCCTGTGCCACTGGGGTCCCCTCCTCATGGCATTTGAGGTCCCTTGAAGCATGGGGGTCCTGTCCCTGTGACACGTAGGGACCCTTGTGCCACTGGGGTCCCCTCCCTGTGATGCGTGGGGTCCCCTGAGCCATGGGGGTCCCATCCTTGTGACACATGGGGTCCCCTGTGCCACCGGGGTCCCATCCTTGTGATGCGCGGGGTCCCCTGTGCCTTGGGGGTCCTGTCCCCGTGACATGTGGGGTCCCCTGTACCGTGGGGGTCCTGTCCCCATGATGCGTGGGGTGCCCTGTGCCACTGGGGTCCCGTTCCCGTGACACGCAGGGTCCCCTGTGCCACCAGAGTCCCCTCCCTGTGAAGTGTGAGGTCCCCTGGGCCGCTGGGGTCCCCTCCTCATGGCATTTGAGGTCCCTTGAAGCATGGGGGTCCTGTCTCTGTGACATGTAGGGACCCTTGTGCCACTGGGGTCCCCTCCCTGTGATGCGTGGGGTCCCCTGAGCCATGGGGGTCCCATCCTTGTGACACATGGGGTCCCCTGTGCCACCGGGGTCCCATCCTTGTGATGCGCGGGGTCCCCTGTGCCTTGGGGGTCCTGTCCCCGTGACATGTGGGGTCCCCTGTACCGTGGGGGTCCTGTCCCCATGATGCGTGGGGTGCCCTGTGCCACTGGGGTCCCGTTCCCGTGACACGCAGGGTCCCCTGTGCCACCAGAGTCCCCTCCCTGTGAAGTGTGAGGTCCCCTGGGCCGCTGGGGTCCCCTCCTCATGGCATTTGAGGTCCCTTGAAGCATGGGGGTCCTGTCCCTGTGACATGTAGGGACCCTTGTGCCACTGGGGTCCCCTCCCTGTGATGCGTGGGGTCCCCTGAGCCATGGGGGTCCCATCCTTGTGACACATGGGGTCCCCTGTGCCACCGGGGTCCCATCCTTGTGAATGCACAGGGTCCCCTGTGCCATGGGGGTCCTGTCCCTGTGACATGTGGGGTCTCTTGTGCCACTGGGGTCCCCTCCCTGTGATGCGTGGGGTCCCCTGAGCCATGGGGGTCCCATCCTTGTGACATGTGGGGTCCCCTGTGCCGTGGGGGTCCCGTTCCCGTGACACATGGGGTCCCCTATGCCACCGGGGTCCCATCCTTGTGATGCGCGGGGTCCCCTGTGCCTTGGGGGTCCTGTCCCCATGACATGTGGGGTCCCCTGAGCCACCTGGGTCCCCTCCCCATGACGCGTGGGGTCCCCTGAGCCACCAGCGCCCCGTGTCCGTGCCACGCCAGGGGTGATGACCATGCAAGGTGGGGTCCCCCCTCGTCCCCCCCCGTCCCCAGTGACCCAGCGGAACCGGGGCTGACCCTGCCCCGGCGTGGGAGGCCGCACCGGGGAGGCGCTTCCTCAGGAAACCCCCCGGCCGCTGCCACCACCACCGCGCCCGGTGTCCCCGCCGCGGCACTGCCCGCCTGCGCTGCCGGGGGTGCGCGTGCCGCCAGCCGCCCTCTGGGTGCCGTCCCAGGCGCCCGGTGCCCTTCAGGTGCCACCCCAGGTGCCCGGTGCCACCCCCCGGGCCATGCCGCTGCTGAAGAAAGCGCCCAAGGAGGAGGAGGAGGAGGAGGAGGATGGCGACCCCTTCGCCGCCAGCCCCGAGAGCCGCTACCGCCGCCGGGCCACCCTGGAGCGCCTGGTGGGGCTGGCACCCTTCGGCCGCGCGCGCCGCGCGCCCCCCAAGGACGGGGACGGCGAGGACGGGGGTCGCGCGCGGCGGCGCTCCGAGGACTTCGGGCTGCTGCGGCGGCTGCCGGGGTGGCGCAAGGCCAGCGTGGAGGCGCTGGCGGAGCGAGCGGTGCCGAAGCGCAGCTCGCTGCTGCGGCTGGCGCTGGGGCCGCGGGCACGGCGGGCATCCACGGGCGAGCGCCCGCCGGGGCTGGAGGGCAAGGGGGCGCCCGACGGGGACCAGGACGGCGAGGGGCAGCGGCAGGAGGGGCGCGGGAAGGCCAGGGAGCCGCTCTCGGGTGAGAGGGGACGGGGCGGGTGGGATGTGGGGACGTGGGGACATGGGGAGTGGGACATCGGGCGTGTGGGCACGGGGATGTGGGGACACGGGGCGTGTGGGAACGGGGGTGTGGGGACATGGGGACACAGGGAGTGGGACACGGGGACACAGGGAGTGGGACACGGGGCATGGGGGCACGGGGATGTGGGGACATGGGGACACAGGGAGTGGGACATGGGGACACGGGGAGTGGGACACAGGGCGTGTGGGCACGGGGATGTGGGGACACGGGGCATGTGGGCACGGGGATGTGGGGACACGGGGAGTGGGACATGGGGACACAGGGGTGTGGGGATGGGGACACGGGGGCACAGGAGGTCATGGGGGGACATTGGCACAGGGATCGTGGGGCACACGTGGGGACTGGGACATCGCGAGCTGGTGGCGCGTGCCGTGGGTGGCCTCGGGTGCCATCAGAGCACCCCTGCCACCCCCGCAGTGCTGGAGATCCTGGAGCTGATCCAGCGGCGGGAGCTGGTGGCGGCGGATGAGCAGATCATCGCGCTGGAGGCCGAGTGCCTGGCACTGTCCCCGTCCCCGTCCCCGTCGCCCGTGCCCGCCGCTGAGCGCCAGGCGCGGGATGTGGCGCTGCTCTACCAGGCGCTGCTGGCGCAGCTCTGGGCCGTGGTGGGTGAAGCGGTGCCCGCCGGGCACCCCTACCCTCCCCTGCGCTCCGTGGTCCGGGTGCTGGAGCAGGAGGAGGCGGCCGACGGCCGGTACCCACCGGGCACCCCGGGGCGCCCGCGCAACCTCCGGCGCCGCTGGCAGGAGGCGGTGGGGCGGGCGGCGGGGGAGCGGCTGGCGCAGGTGGCACCCGCGGCCGGGCTGGGTGCCCGGCTGGCAGCGCTGGCGGCTCGGCTGGTGGGCGATCTGGGGGCCGTGCGGTGCCACGTGGCCCCCGCGTACCCCCCTGAGTACAGCGCCTTCGGGGTTCACGCCCGCGGGTACCACCGGGCGCTGGCGCAGCAGCTGAGTGCGCTGGCACAGAGACCCCTGGCCGTGCCCGACCTCTACCTGCTGCTCGAGTGGCACAGCAGCACCTACCCCAGGTGAGACCCCTGGTGCCCGCTGTCACCCATGGGACCCCGCGGCATCCCACACCCCTGGCACGCTGGGCACCCTGTGCCACCCTGGGCGGGCGCTCTGAGGTCCCTGTGCCCGCAGGGAGGTGCTGGGGCACCCTGAGGTGGGGGCCCTGCTGCAGGCGCAGGCGCTGGGGCCCCTCCTGCCCCCCGAGACCCAGCGCAGCCTTGAGAGCTCCTGCATCGCTGCCGTCAAGGTACGGGCACCGCGGCGGGCACCGGGACGGGCGTGGGATTGGGGCTGGGGTGGGAGCATGATGGGCGCTGGCACTGGGAGGGGCATGCAGTGGGCACTGTGGTGACACTGGGACGGGCACCAGCATGGGCACAGGGCTGGGGGCTGGCAGGGGACGCTGTGCCCATACCCGCCATGCCCACGCGGTGTTCCTGGTGCCAGGCGAAGGTGGAGGTGGCGGTGGCACAGGAGCTGCAGCTCAGTGAGGACACGTGGGCAGAGGAGGTCTCCAGCCAGGAGCTGCAGGAGGGACTGGCCACCCGCGTCACCGGGGTACGGGCACTTGAGGGTGCCCCCCACTCTGCCCCCTGGGGCCCTGCGGGGTGACCCACAGCCCCATCGGGATGCTGGGGTAGCTGGGCACCCCATGGGGACACTACGGTGGTGGCCGTGTCCCCAGGGGACAGCGGGCTCGTGGCCATACCCCCACCCCAGTGGTGCCCGTGCCCACAGCTGCTGCGGGCGCACATGGACCGAGCCCCCCAGATCACCCCCGAGTTTGGCATGGAGATGGCACACAGCCTCCTGGGCGTGCTGGTGGCCTTCCTGCACAGGTGGGCATGGGGACACGGGGGGACAAGGTGGGGATGTGGGGACGTGTGGGCAGGGGATGGGCACAGGTACATGGGCACCGTGGGGGGACAGGAGCCACAGGGCACAGGACAGAGCTGGGGTGGCCATGGGGGGCATAGGATGAGCTTGGTACCTGGGTGCCAGGTCCCCTTGGTGCTGTGTCCCCCGGGTGCCAGGTCTCCTGGGTGCTGGGGTCCCCTGGCTGCCAGGTCTCTGGGGTTCTGTGTCCCCTGGGTGCCAGTGCAGGTGACACATGGGTGCCCTCAGTTTCCAGCGGAAGGTGGAGCGGTTCCTGGAAGCCCCTGGCGATGCCACCCCACCTGACAGTGCCACCGGCCGGGCCATCGCCCTGGTCAACTGCTGCCCCCCCTTCAGGTGAGGGCACCCCAAGCACCCCCTTTCCCAGGTCCTTGGGGTGCTCAGGGTCCCTGGCAGCACCCTGTGACCTCCCCGTGACAGGACCTTCGCCGAGCGCCTGGCACAGTTTGGGCACCCGGAGAGCGAGGAGCCCCGGCGCCAGGCCCACGCTGCCCTGGACAAGGTGACCCGGCTCTGCAACCACGTCCTCACCCAGCGCCTCTTCGAGGACCTCAAGGTGCCCACGCGGTGCGGGATGGCCTGGGGGGGACCCATGGGTGCCATGGCCGTGGGGCCCATCGATTGAGTGGCCGTGGGGCCCATCAGTTGAGTGTTGAGCAGGGTGACACCCATGGGGGTGCCATGGCCATGGGGCCCATTGGTTGAGCACTGAGTGGGGTGACACCCATGGGTGCCATGGCCATGGGGCCCATCGGTTGGGTGCTGAGCTGGGTGACACCCATGGGTGCCATGGCCATGGTGCCCATTGGTTGGGCACTGAGCTGGGTGACACCCATGGGTGCCATGGCCATGGTGCCCATCAGTTGGGTGTTGAGCAGGGTGACACCCATGGGTGCAATGCCCCAGGTGGTCCCCCACCCCCTGGGTACCACCCGGGATGTCACCCACGGGTGCCAGGCCAGCTGCCCACCCCAGCCGCCCCCTTCCAGCCCTACTTCCACAAGCTGATGAAGCGCAAGTGGCTGACGAGCGCCGACGCCTTCGACGCCATCGTGATGCTCATCACCAGCTTCACCCAGAAGCTGCGCTCCCTGCACCCCCAGCCCTACCAGGTGGGTGCCAGCTTTGGCACTGCCGGCTGACTGCCGGGTGCCACCCGTGGCACCTTCCGCTGACCCCTCGTGCCGCCAGGTGCTGGTGAGCGAGCTGCACCGCCGGGTGCTCATCGAGTACGTGCGGGCGCTGCTGCAGGCGCGCCTGGTCTGCACCTCGGCCAAGATGCGCGCCCGGGTGGCCGCTCGCCTCGGCGACGAAGCTCGCCAGCTCCGCGAGCTCTTCAGCCGCTTGGTGAGACCCCCTGGCACCCTTGGGTGCTCCTTGGGTTGAGGGGGGGGGTCAATGGCGCTGAGGTCCCCTGTGCCAGCAGGATTCGGCCTCGCCCTGGCTGGATTCGGTGGTGCCGCGGCTGCGGGAGCTGCTGGTGCTGGAGGACACGGCGGCGCTGCAGATGGAGGTGGGCGTCCTGGCGAGGGACTTCCCCGACGTCCGGTGAGTGCTGGCACCCGCGGGGGCCCCGGGGGGTGGCAGTGGGGTGGCACGGCCAGGCGAGATGCCACCTCCCCATAGGGACAGCAGAGGGTGGCACATGTCCCCATTGCCACCACGGCAGGGTGGCACAGCCAGGCGAGATGCCACCTCCCCATAGGGACAGCAGAGGGTGGCACATGTCCCCATTGCCACCACAGCAGGGTGGCACGGCCAGGCGAGATGCCACCTCCCCATAGGGACAGCAGAGGGTGGCACATGTCCCCATTGCCACCACAGCAGGGTGGCACGGCCAGGCGAGATGCCACTCGCCGCAGGGACAGGGGGGGACGCGGTGTCCCCGTGGGGACAGAGTGGGGTGACAGGACGCCGCGTCCGTCCTTCCCGGCAGCTCCCACCCCGCTGCCGGTCCCTCCTGGAAGTGGCCGCGGCCTCGCGCCAAGTCCCCTCCCTGTCCCCGCGTCCCGCGGGGAGCCGGTGGCACGCGCGGGCCCGGCAGGACGCCGCCACTTCGGTGGCTTTAAATAGAACCAGTCCCGGCTGCGACTGGGACCAGTTAAACCGGGGAGCGGAGCTCACCCCGGGGCGGGGCGCCGTGCGGGGGCGCTGGGCGAGGTCCAGGGGTCCCTTCCCCGCGGGCAGCCCCGGGAACCCCGCACCCACCCCGCGCCGCCCGTGTCCCCGTGTCCCCTGAGCGTGTCCCCCGCAGGCGCAAGCACGTGGCGGCGGTGCTGGACGTGCGGGGGCTGCGGAGCCAGGCGGCGCGGGAGGAGATCCTGGGGGTGCTGCGGGACCTGGAGCAGAGCGAGGCGGAGCCGGGGGTCCCGCGCCACCGCGCCTTCTTCTCCGAGCTGCCGGTGGCGCGCCCGGTGCGGTGTTTGCCCTTCCAGCTCCCGCGCCTGGCGCGCGTCCGCCTCCGCCTGCGCCGCCCGCACCCCCGGCAGCCCCGGCTCTGAGCGGGGGGACACCCCGGAACCGGGGTGCGAGGCTCCCCCGGGCCCCCCCGAGCCGCGTGGAAATGGTGGTGATGCTGGAAATGAACGCTGGCGCGTGGCCTCCTCCTTCGCTCGGGGTCCGCGTGCGTGGGGACAGGGGACAGGGGACACCTCGTGCGTGGGGTTGGGGGACAGGGGGTCACCTCATGCACAGGGGCTGGGGGACATGGGGCCATCTCATGCGTGGAGACAGGGGATGTGGGGTCACCTCATGTGTGGGGACAAGGGGACACGGGGCCACCTCGTGCATGGGGACAGGGGACACAGAGACACCTTGTGCATGGGGACAAGGGGACACAGGGACACCTCATGCACAGGGGCTGGGGGACACCTCATGCATGGGGACAGGGGACACAGGGACACCTCATGCACAGGGGCTGGGGGACATGGGGCCACCTCGTGCATGGGGACAGGGGACACGGAGCCACCTCATGCATGGGGACAGGGGACACAGGATCACCTCACACACAGGGGCTGGGGGACAGGGGCCACCTCGTGCGTGGGGACAGGGGACATGGGGCCACCTCATGCACAGGGGCTGGGGGACATGGAGCCACCTCGTGCATGGGGACAGGGGACACGGGGCCACCTCATGCACAGGGGCTGGGGGACATGAAGCCACCTCGTGCATGGGGACAGGGGACACAGGGACACCTCATGCACAGGGGCTGGGGGACATGGGGCCACCTCGTGCGTGGGGACAGGGGACATGGGGCCACCTCATGCACAGGGGCTGGGGGACACGGGGCCACCTCGTGCATGGGGACAGGGGACACGGAGCCACCTCATGCATGGGGACAGGGGACACAGGGTCACCTCACACACAGGGGCTGGGGAACATGGGGCCACCTCGTGCGTGGGGACAGGGGACACGGGGCCATCCCCGTGCAGGAGCTGGTCCCTCGTGCGAGGCCCCGTCCCGCAGTGGCCGCTCGGGGGGGGGGGAGGAAGGAAAGAGCCACCGGTGCCTCGCCAGGAAGCCACCGCGGGGGGAGCACAGGGGGACACGATGACCCTTCCCGGCATGGGGGGGGGACACCCATCTGGCCCCCAACGGGTGGCAGGGGGCTGGGGACAGCACGGCTCAGCCAGGGGCAGGATCGGGCCCGGAGGGGGGGTGGCCATGGATGAGGCCACCGTGTGTCCCTGTCCCCCCCCGCCGAGTGCTGGATCCGGCCAGGAAGGAGCAAAGGCTAAAAATAAATGGCCCCGGCGCGGCCACCGCGGGAGCAGGGCCAGGGTCACCGTCCCCCGTGCCGTGGGAAGGGGACGGCGGCGGCGGCGGGGGCGGAAGCAGCAGCGTCGGGCGGGGGTTGCGGGAAGGGATGGGGAGACCTGGGGGGGGGCAGAGGTGGCTCCTGCACAGGGATGGCACGGAGAGGGGGTGGCACAGGGGAGAAGGACATCAGCGTGGCTGGGTGCATGGGGACAGGGATGTCACTGTGCAGGGACACACAGGGACACACGGGGATGGAGCCCACTTTATAGGGACACATGGGGACAGGGATGTCACCATGCAAGGACACACAGGGACAGGGATGGGACCAGACAGGGACACATGGGGATGGATCCCACTTTATAGGGACACATGGGAACAGGGATGTCACTGTGCAGGGACACAGGGGGACAGGGATGGGACCAGACAGGGACACGTGGGGATGGAGCCCACTTTATAGGGACACATGGGAACAGGGATGTCACTGTGCAGGGACACAGGGGGACAGGGATGGGACCAGACAGGGACACATGGGGATGGATCCCACTTTATAGGGACACATGGGGACAGGGATGTCACCATGCAGGGACACACAGGGACAGGGATGGGACCAGACAGGGACACATGGGGATGGATCCCACTTTATAGGGACATGTGGGAACAGGGATGTCACTGTGCAGGGACTCATGGGGACAGGGATGTCGCTGTGCAGGGACTCATGGGGACAGGGATGTCGCTGTGCAGGTATATGGGGACATGGACCCGCGTTGTCCCCACAGTCCCCAAGTGCACCCCCAGAGCCGGGGGGGGGATGACACCCTCCTCAGGGTGTGCCCGGTGTGTCCCGCCATGTCCTCCCGTGTCCCCCGTGCCAGCCCCGGCGTGAATCACCGGGCGCCTGACGTCAAGGCCTCGGGCGAAGGAAGGAAACCCCCCCCAGCAGCAGGGTCAGGGGGGCCCCCCCAGTCCCGCATGGCTGTCACAGCCCCCCCCCACAGCACCTGCTTGGGCAGAGGACCCCCAAACTGGGAAAAGACCCACCAAAATGGGCAAGAACTCCCCAAACTGGGCAAAGACACCCCCAAACTGAGCAGGGACCGCCCAAACTGGGCAAGGACCCTCCCCAAACTGGGAAAAGAACCCCCAAACTGGGTGAGGACCCCCTCTGAACTGGTTAGGGAGCCCCCACCACCCCTGATTGCTGGCTCCCCCTGGCGCCCACCCGCGGGGCTGCAGGCGGTGGGGGCGTGGCTTATGAAGGCGTGGTCCTTTAAGAGCAAGGCCCGCCCATCTTCCCAGTTGATTGGCATGGGGGTGGGCCAATGGGGAGACACCCCCCCCCCCCCCCCCCCCTTACATCTCTGTCCCCATGGCTCCATGAGCTCCCCAGCCCATTTCCTCCATCGAACCCCTCGGTGGCCACTGGTCCCCAACTGGTCCCCAACTGGTCCCCAACTGGTCCCCCCCAGTAAGGAATTGGAGACAGGGAGCTGGTCCAAAGCTGCTTTATTTGCCATGTTAGGATGGGTTTAGCGCAGACACGGGGGGGCCCAAGGTGGCCCCGGAACGGTCACAAACACAGCACAGGCAATAATAATAATAATAATAATTAATAATAATAAAAAATTAAACATCTCCCGGGGGCTGGTGGCCCCACGCAACAAAAATATATATATAATATATAGAGGACAGAGTCAACGCTTGCGAAGCTTGGTCACGAGAGAGGGACGGCGCAGGGTGGGGGACACCGGAGCCACCGGCGGGACCCGTGCAGGGAGGGTGGACGGGGCAGAGCCGTTCACAGTCGGGTGGGGGACAAGCAGGGTGGGAGCCCACCCAACGCTGTGGGTGCTGCAGAGGTCACCTGGAGGCCCAGCATCAGCAGTGGGACAGCTGGGACACCCCAAGGGGGATGGGGACATTGAGCGTGGACACCATGGGGGGGGTGGGATGGCACATGGACAACCCCCCCCATGGGGACGGAAATTTAATAGGGGCACCTCCAGGGTGGTGGAGATGCTGCAAGGACCCCCATGGGATGGTGGAGATGCAGCACGGGCACCTCCAGGGTGACAGAGATGCTGCAAAGACCCCATGGGGTGGTACAGCTGTGGCATGGGCACCTTGAAGGTGATGAAGGTGCCACAGGGACTCTCCAAGGGAGACGGAGATGCCTCATGGACATCTCTAGGGTGAAGGAGATGCCACATGGACACCCCTCCAGGATGGTGGAGATGACACAGACACCTCCAGTGTAACAGAAATGACACAGGGACCTTTCTGGGGTAAGGGAGATACAGCATGGACATCTCCAAAGTGATGGAGATGGCACGGGAGCCCACCCCAGGACAACAGAGGCCAGGCACAGACACCTCTAAGGTGTCATAGGTGCCACAGGGACCTTCCCAATAATCGAGATAGGGTGTGGGCACCTCCAAAGTGAAGGAGATGCCACATGAATCCCCATGGGATGATGGGGATCAGGGACAGCCACCTCTAAGGTGACAGAGACACCACAGGGACATTCCCAGGGTGGTGGAAATCAGGCATGGACATCTCCAAAAGGATGAAGATGCTGCATGAATCCCCATGGGATGATGGGGAATCAGGGATGGACACCTCTAAGGTGACGAAGACACCACAGGGACATTCCCAGGGTGGTGGAAATCAGGCATGGACATCTCCAGAGGCGTGGAGATGCTGCATAAAGCCCCATGGGATGGTGTGGATCAGGCACGGACACCTCTAAGGCAATGGAGACGACAAAGGGACCTTTCCAGGTGGATGGAAGTTGAGCAGGAATATCTCCAAAGCGATGGAGATGCTGCGTAAAGCCCCATGGGACAACAGGAATTGGGGACAGACACCTCTAAGGTGACAAAGACGCCACAAGAACCTTCCCCGGGTGGTGAAAATTGGGCAGAAACATCTCCAAAAGGTTGGAGACGCTGCGGGAAACCCCATGAGACGATGGGGACTGGGGACAGACACCTCTAAGGTGACGGAGACACCACAGGGACATTCCCAGGGTGGTGGAAATCAGGCAGGAACATCTCCAGAGGGATGGAGATGCTGCACGAACCCTCCCGTGATGATGGGGATCGGGGACGGACACCTCTAAAGCGGCCGGGACGCCGCAGGAACGACGGAAACATCACGGACACCTCCAACACATCAGCCCCATGGCTGACACCTCGCATCCAGGCGCCAAAGCTGCCCTTCAGCCTCACCAGCACCCCAACTGATCCAAAAAAAGGGGGGGGGGAAAGCCAAAAACCACCAAAAAGAAGAACCCCCACACCACCCGGGGAAGGGAGGAGGCGCCCAATTTTGGGGGGGGGGGGAACCCCGTTCACAACGCGAGGAGCGAGGGAGAATTCAAGGAGTCCGAGGACTGGTCGCTGCTGCTGCTCCGCTGATGCGAGGCTCCGCAGGTGGCTCCCTCTGGGTGGGTGAACACAAACGAAGACGTATAGGATGGGTTAGGTGGCCCCGAGGGGACCCCGGGGGCGAAGCAGCAGCTGGGGAAGGGGCCCTGGGCACTCGGCTGGAACGGACCCGGGGGCAGGAAGGCGACGGGCCCCGCCGGCTCTTCCTTGCCCAGGGTGCTCACCTCGGCGGGGCCGGCACCCAAGGAGCCGACGTCCTCGAAGGGGAGCTTGCAGGCGGGGGCGTGGGCCACCAGGACGAACTCCAGCCGTTCCTTCTCCTTCTGCAGCTCGGCGATCTCCGACTCCAGCTCGGCTTTCTCCTCCTCCAGCTGGTCGGTCTCCTGGGGTGGCAGCGGGGGAATGAGGCGGGGGGCTGCGGGGGACGCCGCTGTGTCCCCACCCCTGGGGACATCACCCTCCCCTGGCCTCCAGAATGGGGCCGTTCCTCCCTCCAGCATCCCTGGGTCTCCGTCTGTCCCTCTCTGATGTCCCCAGCTCTTGGGGATGGCATTGTTCCCCTCCAGCATCCCTGAGTGTCCATCTGTCTCTCTGATGTCCTCAGCTCCAGGGGACATCATTGTCTCCCTACCATCTTCCCTTTTGATGTCCCCAGCTCCCAGGGACATCATTGTCCCCTTCCAGCGTTCCTCGGTCCTGGGGACACTGTTGTCCCCATACAACATCCTCAGCTCCCCAGGATGTGCACCCACAGGCACCCATCTGCCCTCTCCGATGCATCCAGGTCCCGGGGACATCATTCCCTTCCAGCGTCCCTTGGTCCTGGGGACGCCGCTGTCCCCATCTGATGTCCCCATCTCCCTGGAGCCAGGGACTACAGGCTGTCCCTGCTGTGATGTTCCCAGCTCTGAGGGCATCATCACCATCCTCTCCCAGTGCCCCAGGTCCTGGGGCCACCACTGTCCCCATCTAATCCCATAGGCATCAATCTGTCCCCTTCCAACAAGTCAAAGCCGACCGTCCTCTCCCAGTGCCCCCATGGCCTTGGGGCCACCACTGTCCCCACACCCCCCCAGGAACCTGCCCCAAAGACACTGACCTGTCCCCCCGTGACATCCCAGATGTCGGGACATCGCCATTGCTCCACCATCCCCAGGAGCCACCGCCGTGCCCCGCGGACACCCCCAGCTGCGGTGACACCCCCATCCCCACCGTGTCCCCCCGCACTCACCGCCTGCAGCCGATCCGTCAGCTCCCGGCGCCGGTTACGGCACTTGGCGGCCGCCAACTTGTTCCTCTCCCGCCGCACCCGGCGCTTCTCCTCCTCCTCGGGGGTCAGCTGCCGGAGGGACAGCACATCAGCCACCTGCCACCCACGTCCCCAGGGTCCCACCACCCTCTGTGTCCCCCACCCACCCCGGGGACAGGGACGCCACTCACCGTCTCCTCGCGGCTGCGCCGGGGCCGGGCGCGGGTGGGACGCGTGGGTGGCGCCGCGGGCGCCGTGGCGAAGGCGCCCATGCCCGGCGTGGAGTAGCTGGGTCCCGGAAGGTCGTAGGGGTCGACGGGGCCGGTGGGGGGGGGGTGTGCCATGGGTGCCCCCGGGAGCTGGGACTGGGCCACGGAGGAGATGAGGGTGGGCTGCACCAGCCACTGCAGGTCCTGGCTGGTGGTGATGGCCGTCACCGTGGGCACGAAGGAGCCGGGCATGTCCCCCAGGCCGCTGCACTCCTGGGGGGGGCAGGGGGGTCAGACTCTGCCCAGCAGCACCCACGGGCGGGCTGGCACTGCCACCTCCCGCCCCCCCCCTTCGCACGAGGGCCTCGACGTGCAAGAGCCCCCAGCACTGATTCACGAGCCTCGCCCTCCCGGCGCGTGTGCCCCAACGTGCAAACACCCCCACGCCCACGAGGCACCCCAGCACCGAGCTCAGGCTGCCCCCATCGTGTCCCCCCCCCCAGGGACGCCCCCTCGGCCTCCAGCTGTTTGCAGCTGGCAGCGCCCCCCCACCCCCGACTCCATCAGGACGTCAGGACCCCCCCCCCCCCACTTTGCACAGGGACCTCAGACACTGCTGGGGCACCCTGAGGGGGTGGGGGACACTGAGGTACCCCCCCCCCCAAAATCACACCAGGGCCCAAAGCCCATGCAGAACTGGGGGGGGGGGGGGGCACTCAGTCCCCCCCTTTCCCAGCTGCAGCGGGACCCGGGGGGGGGGGGTGGTGGTTTGCACCAGGAGGGGGGGGTACACATTGACCCCCCCACCCCCGTTGCACCTGGACGTGGGAGGGGGGGCGCATCGCCCTCCCCCTCATTTTCCACGGGGGGGGGGGGTGTGGGGGGGTGGCTTGGGGGGGGCTGAACCGACCACGAGCCGGCTGCCCCCGTGTGCACCGGGGGGGGGAAATGCACTGAACCCCTCGGTAGAACCGGGGTGGGGGTGGGGGGTGGGGGGGGATACGCTCAACCCCCCGTGTGCACCGTGACCGGCTGCGGGGGGGACACGCACTGAGCCCCCCCCCCCCCCCGGTTCACGCGTGGGAGCTCCCCAACCACGCTCCCCCCATCCGCAGCGAGGGAGGGGGCGTGGTTATTCATGGAGGGGGCGTGGCCAGGCGCGGGGGGGGCGTGTCCCCTGCCCCCTCCCTTAGCAACGCGGGGGGGTTGGGGGGGGGGGGGGGCGGGCGCCGCGTTCCAAAATAAACCCGCGCGCGCCGTACGTGCGCCGCGTCACCACGGAGGGTTCCAGCGCGTCACGCGTTTACGCACGACCCCGCCCCCTCCGCGCCGCGCTCCCGCCCCGCCCCCCCCCTCCCTCCCCAGCCCCGGGGAACCGGGGCCGCCGCCGCTCACCTGCGCGGCCGCCGCCGCCGCGGGGCTCCCGAAGGAGTCGACCGAGGAGAGGTACTGGGACTCGGCCGAGGGCGAGGAGCTGCACCGGGACCCCGAGTCGTAGTCACCGGGGAAACCTTGGTACATGGCCCCGGGGGCGCGGGGGCCGCCCCGCCACGCCAAGGCTGCGGGTCAGGCTACCGGCATCCCGGGTGATCGAGCGCCGGTTTAAGGGGACGGGTTTGGCGGTGACGGAAGTCTCTCGGTGCAAGGGTCCCGCTCCCGGCTACCGTCCCGTGAGAAGTCCCGGGGCGCCGCTACGAGCCCCGGTGTGCCCGTCCCAGGCTCCGGTTCGCCGGTGCAAAATCCCGGTGCGCCGCTACGAGCCCCGGTGTATCCGTCCCAAGCTCCGGTTCGCCGCTACAAGCCCCGGTGTATCCGTCCCAAGCTCCGGTTCGCCCGTACAAAGCGCCGGTGCACCGCTGTTAACCCCGCTGCATACGTCCCAGGCTCCGGTTCCCCAGTACAAAGTCACGGTGCGCCTCTACAAACCCCGGTACATCCGTTCCCAGGCTCCGGTTTGCTGGTACAAAGTCCCGGTTCGCCGCTATAAGCCCCGGTACATCCGTTCCCAGGCTCCGGTTCTCCGGTGCAAAGTCCCGGTTGGCCGCTATAAGCTCCGGTAAATGCGTTCCCGGGATCCGGTTCAGCCGCTACGAGCCCCGGTACATCCGCTCCCCAGCTCCGCCGGTGCAAAGTCCCGGTGCCGCTCGCGCCGCTTTCCCCAGTCGCCGCTTTTTATGAATGAACTGCTCACCGCCGCGCCGCTGCTTTATACGGCGGCGCCCCGCCCCCTGTGCTGACGTCACGCCCGCTGCCGCCGCCGCTCCGGGACCCCTGGGACCCCCACGACATCGCAGACGCGGTCGCCGCCGTTGCCGCTGCCGTTCTGAGGCCCCGGGAGCCGTCGCCGCCGTTAAGAGGCTCCGCGGCGGGCGAGGAACGGGGGGGATCCCTCGCCCCGCCCCTCCGGAGTTCCTGTGACGCAATTAGCCATATATGGGCTTGTCTCGGAGTGTTTGTTTGGTATCCTAGCAATGACGTCACAGGGAATCCCTTCGCCGCCGCCGCCGCCGCCGCCGAAACGCGTATTAATAGAAACGGGCGCCGCGGTTCTAGAAACGGCCTGAACCGTCCGGGGCGACGGCCCCGCACCCCCCCGGTAACCCCCCCGGTAACCCCCTCGGTAACCTCCCCGGGACCCCCCCCCCCCATGCGGTGACCCCCTCCCCACCCGGTGCCCCCTCCCCCGGTGAGCCCCCTGCACCCCCTCTCCCCCCGGTGACCCGTCCCCGGTGCTCCTTGCCCACCCGGTGCCCCCTCCAGGAACCCCTTGCTCCCCGGCGACCCCATCCTCCCCGGTGACCTCTCACGGCAGCCCCCGCCCCGGCAGGTGGTGCCGCGGCCCAAAGGACCGTCCCGAGGTGGGGGAGTCCCGGTGGGGGGAGGATGGGGACCGGACTACAGGGCCCCGGTACCGGGGCAATGGGAACCTCTCCCGGGCTGTTACCGGGACTGGGCAGTGAGTCACCGGGAGGGGTCTCGGTACCGGGGCACTGGGAGCTTTCCCCGAGGAGTTCACGGTACCGGACTGCAGAGCACTGGGGGGGGGGGCGGTACCGGAGCAATGGGAACTTCCCTTCCGAGATGCTGCCGGTACCGGACTGCAGAGCACTGGGGGGGTCCCGGTACCGGGACAGAGGGACCCCCCCACACCTCCGGAATGCCACTGAGGCTGGGCTGCAGAGCACCGGGGAGTCTCCGGTACCGGGTCATGGCACACTGGGGGGGGATCCCGGTAGCGAGGTGCACAGGCTACTGTCCCCATCCCCCACACTCCCGGGAAGGGCACGGGACGGGGGCGGAGGGGGGAGTCCCGGTACGGTGGTGTCAGCAACCAGAGCCCCTGAAGGGGTCCCGGTTCCTTTACAGGCTGACACCAGAGGCTGATGTCACCGGCGGGAACCGACGCTGAGTCACGGCGGGGCCACAGCGACCGGGAGGGCGAGGGGGGGGCAGTTCCCACGCCCATTCATTCATTCATTCATTCAAACATTCCGTCCTTCCTTTATTCATTCGAACATCCCTTCATTCATTCCCACCCCCGGCCTTCATTCACGCCCTGCCCCCAGCTCGGGGAGGCGGGGCCGGGGGGGGGTCGCAGCCCCGGTTGTCCCTGTGTGTGTCCCCCCCCCCCCCCGCTGCTCCTAGGCCTCAGGTGTCCCCAGTCCCGGTGCTTCCCGATGTCCCCGGCCTCGGGTGTCCCCAGCCTGGGGGGTCCGGTCCCGGCGCTTCTGGTCTCCGGGTGCTGCCGGTCCCTGCGTCCCTCCCCGGTGCTGCTGCTCCCGGGTGGCTGCAGACCCGAGGTCCCGATCGGGCTCTCCCTGGTGTCCCCAGCCCCGGTGTCCTGGTCCCAGTGCCCTGACCGGGCTCTCTCCTGTGTCTGGGCCCTAGAGTCCCGATCCCGGTGTCCCAGCCCCGAGGGTCCTGGGATCCTGGCTGGGCTCTCCACAGTGTCCCACCCCCGGTCCCGGTGTCCCGGCGGGGTTCTCCCCGGTGTCCTGGTCCCGGTATCCCGGTGGGGTTCTCCCCCGTATGCCGGTGGGGTTCTCCCTGGTGTCCCACCCCTGGTCTTGGTGTCCCACCCTCGGTCCCGGTATCCAGGCAGGGTTCTCCCCAGTGTCCCACCCCTGGTCCCGGTGTCCCACCCCCGGTCCCGGTATCCCGGCGGGGTTCTCCCCAGTGTCCCACCCCTGGTCCCGGTGTCCCACCCCCGGTCCCGGTATCCCGGCGGGGTTCTCCCCGGTGTCCCACCCCTGGTCTCGGTGTCCCACCCCCGGTCCCGGTATCCCGGCGGGGTTCTCCCCGGTGTCCCACCCCCGGTCACGGTGTCCCACCCCCAGTCCCGGTATCCCGGTGGGGTTCTCCCCGGTGTCCCACCCCTGGTCCCGGTGTCCCACCCCCGGTCCCGGTATCCCGGTGGGGTTCTCCCCGGTGTCCCACCCCTGGTCTCGGTGTCCCACCCCCGGTCCCGGTATCCCGGCGGGGTTCTCCCTGGTGTCCCACCCCTGGTCCCGGTGTCCCACCCCCAGTCCCGGTATCCCGGCGGGGTTCTCCCCCGTATCCTGGCGGGGTTCTCCCCGGTGTCCCACCCCCGGTCCCGGTGTCCCGGCGGGGTTCTCCCCGGTGTCCCACCCCCGGTCCCGGTGTCCCGGCCGGGCTCTCCCCGGTGTCCCACCCCTGGTCCCGGTGTCCCACCCCCGGTCCCGGTATCCCGGCGGGGTTCTCCCCGGTGTCCCACCCCTGGTCCCGGTGTCCCACCCCCGGTCCCGGTATCCCGGCGGGGTTCTCCCCCGCATCCCGGCGGGGTTCTCCCCGGTGTCCCACCCCCGGTCCCGGTGTCCCGGCCGGGCTCTCCCCGCTGTCCCATCCCCACGTGCCGCCGCCGGAGTAAACACGGCGCGTGTCGCCCCGGCGACGGCGTTCCATGCCCCTGACGTCACCACGTCCGGCGTCCTTTGTTTACGTCGCGCGGCAACCGCCGTGCCCTTCGCAACGGGGGCGGGGCGAGGCGCGGGGGGCGTGGCCAGGGCGGGGGCGTGGCCAGGGCGGGGGCGTGGCCTGCGCCGCGGCGTTCCCGCGCGTTTCGCGGTGCGGGTGGGGACGCGGTGGGGACGCGGAGCCCCCCGGGGCGGGGCGGGGGGAGTGTGGGGACACACGGAGGGACGAGGGGGGACCCTGACGCCCGGGGTCCCCCGTTCCCAGGATGCTGAGTCAGCACAGCCCGACCCGGCTGCGGGGGGGGCGGGGAAACGACGGCGACACGCGGACTCAGTGCCCCCCCGTGTCCCCTCACGGGCCCTTGTGTCCCCCCCTAGTCCTGTGTCCCCTCCCGTGTCCCCCCCCCCTCATCCTCCTGTGGCCCTTGTGCCTACTCGTGTCCCCCATGTCCCCTCCCTGTCCCCCCCATGTCCCTGTGTCCCCCCCTGTCCCCTCCATCCCTGTTTCCCCTCCCTGTCCTCCCCGTGTCCCCCCCCATGTCCCCTCCCTGTCCCCCCATGTCCCTGTGTCCCCTCCCTGTCCCATCCCCCCCCCACAACCAAGCCCGGCTGTCACAAGAGTTTTTATTAAAGTGTGCCCCCCCCCATGCAGGGAGGGGGAAGGACATGGCGGGGGACACGATCCCCACCTTCCCCGAGTGCCCCCCCCGCCCAGGGTGGGAGGGACATGGGGGGACCCCGGCCACCCCCCCCCTCCAGCTGTCACTTTGGGGGGGACAGGGGGGTCACTGCGGCTTCACTTTGGCACTTGGGAGCTTGGCCTGGATCCTGGGGGCAGAGGGGAGTTGGGGGGAGCCGGGACACCCCAAAACCCCCCCAGGGCACCTGGCAGGTGTGGGGTGCAGGGGGTGGTTTTGGGGTGCCCGGGGGGGGGGCGGGGGGTGTCCTCACCTCGCTCGGAGGTGACTCAGGTGGTTCCTCACCAGACTCATGTACTGGTCGATCTGGGCCTGGGGACATTGGGACAATTGGGGACATGGGGGGGGGGGGGGCAGAGGGGTAGTCCCCCCTCTCCAGCCCCTGTGTCCCCCCCATGTCCCCCCCGTGTCCCCCCCGTGTCCCCATACCTGGTGGTGCCGGTAGAGCATGGGGAAGGTGAACGCGCAGATGACGCCTGGACAGGGAGAACCACATCAGGTCCCCAGGTCCCCCTCCTGTCCCCCCCTGTTCCCTCCTGTCCCCCATCCATGTGCCATACCCCCATCCCCTCAGACCCCTGTTCCCTGTCCTGTGTCCCTGTCCCCATCCCCTGACCCCGTCCCCATCCTCTGACCCCATCCCCGGACCCTGTCCCCTATCCTGTGTCCCTGTCCCCATCCCCTGACCCTGTCCCCATCTCCTGTCCCAATTCCTGGGTCCCTGTCCCCAACCCCCGACCCTGTCCCCCTCCCTGTGTCCCTGTCCCCATCTCCTATCCCCTATCCTGTGTCCCTGTCCCCATCCCCTGACCCTGTCCCCCTCCCTGTGTCCCTATCCAACGCTGTCCCCTATCCTGTGTCCCTGCCCCCACCCCCTGACCCTGTCCCCATCTCCTGTCCCAATTCCTGGGTCCCTGTCCCCATCCCCTGACCCCATCCCCGGACCCTGTCCCCTATCCTGTGTCCCTGTCCCCATCCCCTGACCCCATCCCCTGACCCTGTCCCCATCTCCTGTCCCAATTCCTGGGTCCCTGTCCCCATCCCCTGACCCTGTCCCCCTCCCTGTGTCCCTATCCCTCGACGCTGTCCCCTATCCTGTGTCCCTGCCCCCACCCCCTGACCCTGTCCCCCATCTCTTGTCCCCATTCCTGTGTCCCATGTCCCCCGTCCCGGTGCCGTACCCGCTCCCAGCAGCGTCAGCCCGTTGCAGACGGCGCCCACGTAGGTCAGCAGGTAGAAGAAGAAGGCGAACTGCGGCCAGAGCCCGGTGTCACCGTCACCCCCATGTCACCCACCAGTGCCCCCATGCCCCCACCCTCCCAGTGTCCCCCGTGTGGGGTGACGGTCACCTTGAGGGACTCAGGGAGGCTGTGGACAAGGAAGAGGCGGACGAGGGTGCGGGTGGCAGCGGCGAGGTGCCGGGCCAGGAGCCGTGCCCAGCGCTGCTGCCCTTCGGGGCTCAGCCCCACGGTCCCCTCTGGCTGTGTCCTGCGTGGGGACAGGGACAGGCGTGGGGGGACGACAGGGACCGCAGGGACACCCCATGCCATGGGGACAGGGACATCAGGGCCACCCCATGCCATGGGGACAGGGATGGCAGGACCCCCCCACAGGGACAAGGATGGCAGTGCCACCCCATGCCATGGGGACAGGGACATCAGGGCCACCCAGGGCAAGGGGACAAGGATGGCAGTGCCACCCCATGCCATGGGGACAGGGACATCAGGGCCACCCAGGGCAAGGGGACAGGGATGGCAGCACCCCCCCACAGGGACAGGAATGGCAGGACCCCCCCACAGGGACAGGGATGGCAGTGCCACCCCATGCCATGGGGACAGGGACATCAGGGCCACCCAGGGCAAGGGGACGGGCATGGCAGGACCCCCCCACAGGGACATCAGTGCCACCCAGGGCGAGGGGACAGGGATGGCATGACCCCCCCACAGGGAAAGCAGTGCCCCCCACACACCGCGGGGATGGTGACAGGCAGGGGATGGCACCGCGAGGGTGCCGGTGACACCCCCGTGGTGGCACTCACCGGCAGGGGGGCTCGGGCGGGTGCCGTCGCAGTGCCCGCAGGGTGGCACGGTGCAGGCGCAGGGGCACGGTGACGCCCAGCACGGCCAGTGCCCCGTAGGCGCCCACGCTGATGGCGCTGAACCGCGCCAGGCACCCCAGGGTGCCCAGGGCCCCCACCAGTGCCAGCGCCGACCACCCCGGTGCCCGCCAGTACAGCAGCTCCCACACTGCGGGGACACTGCGCTGCGCCCAGGGCTCCCAGTGGCCCCTCCAGAGACCCCCAGTGCCCCCCAGTATCCCCCTCAGGCCCCACAGAGCACTCCCAGTGCCCCCTAGAGCCCCCCCCAGTGCCCCCCAGTGCCTCCCAGTACCCAGAGCCCCCATGCCCCCGGCCCCCCCCCGCAGCACCCAGCTGTCCCCACCCCGAGTGACAGCCCCAGATGGGGGGAAGGGGAGCACCCACCTCACCCCCCCCTCCATGGGCGCCCCCCGCACCCACCTTGGCCCTCCATGGCTCCCACGGGTGCAGCTGGGGGGGAGGGGATGGGGGGGGGTACCCCTATTTTTAGCCGCCAATCCCGCCCGGGCGCCCGGGTCCACCCCGTAACCGGACCCCCGGGGTGCCCGGTCCCGTCCGCCCCCCCGCAGTGCCCCGGTTGGCCGCTCACCCAGGACATCGGCTCCCGGGGGGCTCGGTGGTTGGTCGGGGGGCACCGGGGGCGGGTCCGGGATGAGGGGGGGCTCCGGAGGGGGGGGCGAGGGGGGGAAGGGGCGCGGGGACCCCCCTGCGGGCAGGGGGGGGTCCTCGGGCGCTGCTACTGCGGGAAAGCGGGGGGGAGGGGAGGGTCTGAAACAGTGTCCTGGGACCCCCACGGCCCCCAGCCCTCCCCGGGGACCCCCCAATGCCCTGAGACCCCCTCGGGACCCCTCGTCCCCCATGGCCCCCAGCCCCCCCGGCACACCCCGATCTCCCCCAGCCCCCCCAGAGGTGCCCCAGGAGCCCACACATCCCCAAGCCCCTCCTTGGGGACCCTCCCATGCCCCCCAGCCCCTCCCCAGGGTGCCCCGGGCCCCCCTGATCACCCCGAGCTGCCCCCCCTAGGGACCTCCATCACTCTGAGCCCCCCCATACCCAGGCTGATCGGGGTCTCCTCAGTCTCGGGACCCCCCAACTCTGGCAGGGGCCCCCCCACCTCCAGCTGCCCCTCGGGAGGGGCTGGGACCTCCTCGGGACGTTTGGGGGGGGCCCTGGCAGCCAAGCAGGAGTCCAGCCCCCGGGGGGACCCCGAGCTCAGGCGGGGGGGACGTCCCCGACGGGAGTCTCGGCGACAGCGGGGTCCTGGCTCATTGGAGGGACCCCCCCCTCTAAAGGCAATGTAGGAGAAGGTGAGTTCTCGGGGGGATCCCCAGGGTCCCCCCCCCGCCGCTGTCGCTCCATCTTCATCCTCATCCTCCTCTTCCTCCTCGGGGGGCTCCGGTGCCGCCTGCAGCTCGGGGAACTCTGACTCCTCATTGCCACCTTGGGGGGGGGGGAGGGATTTGGGGAGATCAAGGGGAGGGGTTGGGGCACCCCCATGCCCCCCCTTCCCCAAAGCTGCACCCCAAGATGGGGGGGCTCGGCCCTGCTCACCCTCCGTGGAGTCTGGCGTGGTGGAGGCCGTGGATGGAGCCTCTTCTGGAGGGGGGTAGAGGGGATGGGGGGGCGTGGGGTCCCCCTCTGTATCCCTGACCGCGCCCCCTCCCCAGAGCTCAGGTCCCCTCAGGCCACGGTGCCCCCCTAAACCCGTCCCTACCCTCCCAGTCTCCCCACTCCCCTCCAGTACCCTCCCCTGGACACGCACTGCCCTGGGGTCCCACCCAGTGTTCCGGTCCCCTGGTACCCCCAGTTCCTCCATCCCCAGTACCTCCTTGTACCCCCATCCCTGGTCCCTCCACCCCGGTACCCCCATCCCCGGCACCCCCATCCCCAGTACCCCCATCCCCGGTACCCCCATCCCTGGTACCTCCGTACCCAGTCCCCCCGTCCCCAGTCCCCCCGTCCCCAGTCCCTCCATCCTGATCCCCTCCATCCCAGTCCCCCCGTCCCCAGTCCCCCCATTCCCACTCCCCCTATCTCGGTTCCCTCATCCCCGACCGCTCCCGGTACCCCACCCCCGGTGCCTTCACCCACGGCGCCTCCCAGCGCTCCATCTCCGGTACCCCCACCCCGGTTCCCTCACCCCCGGTGCCTCCATCCCGGTTCATCACCCCAGGCCCCTCCGGGTGCCCCCATCCCCGGTGCCCCCAGTCCCCGGTGCCCCCAGCCCTGCCCACTCCCGGTCCCTCCATCTTCGGCCGCACCCGGTGCCGCCGCCCTGGACACCTCCACCCTCGGTACCCTCGGTGCCTCCATCCCCGGCCCCTCCCGGTGCCACCGCCCCTCCCGGTTCCCGGTGCCGGTGCGTACTGCAGTGGGCGAAGCCCAGGACCTGCCCCATGGCGGCGGCCCCCGCATGGGGCTCCCGGTTGCCCTCGGCCCCGTTGCCGCCGGGCCGGCCCCGCCGCGCATCACCGCAGCGCCATGGCGGGGCCCGCGGCGGCGGACAAAGGGCGGCGGCGGCGGCGGCGGGGGCGGAGCGGGGCGGGGGCGGGCGGGGCTCGGGGCGGGGCCGCACCGGAGAGCTGGGAACCGGGCACTGGGGTCTGGCACCGGAGCCCCCCGGTACCCCTCGGCGTCCCCAGAGCCTCCCAGTACCGTCAGGACCCCCCAGTATGTCCCGGTGACGCCCAGTACCTGTCAAAGTCCCCCAAATCCCTGCCAGAGCCCCCCCCAGTACCTCCCAGTGCCGCCCAGTACTCCCCAGAGCCCCCCAGTATCCTCCCAGTGCCCCCAGCCCTCGGAACTGGAGAGCTTCGGGGGACACTGGGGGGGCACTGGGGGTACTGGGCACCTCGGTGGGGCTCACTCGGAGCCGTTGCCCTTTTAAGAAGGCAGGAGCAACTCCGCCGCCGTTACCGGGAGGGGCGGAGCCTCGCGGGGGGGCGGGGCGAGGCGTGGCCGCGGGCCGGGACCGGCCGGTCCTTCCCCCCCCCGCCGCCACCGGAAGGGCCCGGCCCGGCCCCAGCACGTCGCCGCCGCTGCCAGCATGAGGTGAGCGGCGGGGCGGGGGGCACCGGGGACACCGGGAGTGGGCACCGGGGGACACCGGGAACACCGGGATCTGGCACTGGGGGTACTGGGCAGTACCGGGAAGCACCAGGAACTGACACTGGGGGCACTGGGCAGCACCGGGAACTGGCACCGGAGGGTACTGGGACCACTGGGGGCACCGGAAAGCACCGGGAACTGGCACCGGGACCAACGGGGAGCACTGGGAGCTGGCACTGGGAGCACTGGGAATTAGCACCGAGGGGTACTGGGAGCACCGGGTGTCACCAGGAACTGGCACTGGGAGTTTGTACCGGGAAGCACGGAGAGCACTGGGAGAACTGGGGGGCACTGGGACTGGGGGGCAGCGGGGGGGGCACTGGGACTGGGGGGCAGCGGGGGAGGTACCGGTACTGGGGGAACTGGGGGAGCACTGGGAGCCGCCCCGGTGATGGGTGGGAGCCCGGGGGGGTGCGGGGGGGGGGAGGGAGGGGATGACAGCGGGGACACTCGGACTGTGGGTCCCCCTCCCCACGGCCGCTGCCGCCCCCCCGCCTGTTTCCCTGTGGGGGGGTTCGGATCGGTCCTACATAAACACATCACACCCCCCCCCCCCCCCGCGTACCCCCCCGGATGTCCCGGCCCGGGGGAGGGGGAAGGGCAGAGCCCGGACGCCTGGGTCCCCGTGGAGAAGAGGAAGGAAAAAAGGGGGGGCCGGGGGGGTGTTGGGGTGCGCTTGTGGGTTGGGTGCTCAAGGGGGGGGGGGGGCAGTGCCCCACAACTGGTCCTGGAGGTGCCCCACGTATTGGGGTGCCCCCACCCCAGGGGGTGCCTGTGTTGGGGGGGGGTTCCCTGCACCCAGGGGGGTCCCAACCCCAAGGGGTTGTGTAAATGGGGGTCTCACACCCAGGGGGTCCCCAAACTCGGGGGTCTGGCATCCTGGGGGTCCCCAGATCCCCACCCCATGGGGGTGCCCATGCCGGGGGGGGTGTCTCACCCCATGTGGGGGTGCCCATACCTGGGGGTGCCCACCCGGCGCTGCCCTCCTGCAGCGAGACGGTGCTGTGCAGCGCCCGGGCAGCGGTGCTGCTCTACGATGACACCCACAAACAGTGGGTGGCGGCGGGGGGGGGTCCCCAAACCTTCAGCTGCGTCCAGCTCTACCACCACCCCGGTGCCAACGCCTTCCGCCTGGTGGGGCGCAAGATGCAGCCCGACCAGCAGGTGAGGGTGCCGGGGGGCACCCATGGGTGCGGGGGTCGAAGGGGCCGCTCTGGGTGTGGGGGGGCTGTGGGGTAACACTGAAGATGGGGGGGCTATGGGGTAGGGGTCATGTGGGCACCCATGGGTATGGGGGGGCTCTGTGGGGCACCCATGGGTGCAGGAGGGGCTATGGGACAATGCAAAGCATGGGGGGTCTCTGTGGGGCACCCATGGGTGCAGGAGGGGCTATGGAGCAATGCTGGGTATGGGGGGGCTCTGTGGGGCACCCATGGGTATGGGGGGGCTCTATGGAACACCCATGGGTGCAGGAGGGGCTATGGAGCAATGCTGGGTATGGGGGGGCTCTGTGGGGCACCCATGGGTGCTGTAGGGGCTATGGAGCAATGCAAAGCATGGGGAGGCTCTGTGGGGAACCCATGGGTATGGGGGGGCTCTGGGGGCACCCCAGGTGCTGGGCTGCCCCCCACGCCTGTGGGTACCCGCAGGTGGTGCTGAACTGCCCGCTGGGGCGGGGGCTGCGCTACAGCCAGGCCACCCCCCAGTTCCACCAGTGGCGGGAGGCGCGCCGGGTCTGGGGGCTCAGTTTCGGGGCCCCCCAGGAGGCCGCCCTCTTCGCCACCGCCGTCCTGCGGGCCCTGCGGGCACTGGAGGAGGGTGAGTGTTGGGCGGGTGGGGGGGGGTCATGGGGGGCACCCATGGGGGGCCTGACCCTGGTGCCTTGCCTCGTGTCTCCCCCCCCCCAGGCACCCCGCTGTCCTGGCCAGACCCTGATGGCTCCGCTCCGGAGGAGCCTGAGCAGCAGGAGAGGTGGGGGACCCCCAAATTGCTGGGGGGGGGATACCATGATGTTGGGGTGCTGGGGGTGTTCCTATGCCCATGGGGGGCTGTGGGGGGCCACAGCTGCTGACCCTCTTCCCCCCAGGCAGGCGCTGGAGGAGCCCGAGCGCCGCGCGGCGGCTGCAGGTGGGTGACGGGGGGGGGGGTGTCCAAAGCTGAGTTCCACACCCCCCCCCCCCCAACACTGGGGGGGGCTCCCCCCAAACCCTCCCCTAAACCTCTTTTCCCCCACCAGGCACCCAGGCCACGCCCACTGGAGGCCCCCCACCGCCCCCCGGCCCCCCACCACCCCCGGGGCCCCCCCCGCCCCCCGGCCCCCCGCCAGCCGCTGGGGTCCCACCCGCCCCCCCCTTGCCGGCGGCGGCGGGTGCTGCCGGGGGGGGGCCTGGGGGGGGCTCTGGCTTTGCCGCTGCCATCGCGGGGGCTAAACTCAGGAAAGTTGGCAAGGTGAGGGGGGGGGTGCAATTTGGGGGGGTGGGGGGCAATAACCTGGGGGGGGCCGCTCTGCATCACCCCCTTTGTCCCTGCAGGATGAGGCGCCGGGTGCAGGAGCGCCCCCTGCCCCCTCCAAGGGCGAGGGTGCCCGTGGGGGGGCGGGCGGGGGGTTGATGGAGGAGATGAACGCCATGCTGGCCCGACGGTGAGGGGGGGTGCGATGAGGGGGGGGGGGGGGGTACCCCACTCTGCCAGTGCCCCCCCAAGGTGGGGGCACCCCTGTGCCCACACTGACTCCCTCCCTGCCGTCCCCCCCAGGAGGAAAGCCACGCTGCAGGGGGACAAGCCAGTGCCAAAGAGGGACGAGGATGGCACCAGTGTGAGTGCTCCCCGCTACCACTTTTGGGGGGCCCCCCCACTCTCCCTGCCCCACCACCCCCTTGTCCTCAGGCGCTGGTGGACCCCCGCGTGTCCGACCGCCCCCCGACCCCTTTTTCTGCCCCCCAGGACGCAGCAGAGCCGGGCGCTAGGACCCCGGGGCAGCCTGCGGGTGAGTGCGGGAACTACAATTCCCAGCGTGCCTCGCGGCCCGCCCCCGTGGCTGAGCACGCTGGGAAATGTAGTCCGGCAGGCGGGGGAGCCCTGGGGGGCTCCTTCAGGGGAAGAGAGGGGGATTGGGGGGTCGGGCCCCCCCCTTACCCGCCGCCCTCTCCCCGCAGAGCCCGTGCGGAGGCCCTGGGAGAAGGCCAGCTCCACACTGCCCAGGTGGGTCGGGGGGTTGGGGGTGGTCTGGGGTCTGGAGGGGGGTTTTGGGGTGCCCATGGAGGGGAAGTTGGGGTGCTGGGGGATGCTCTAGTACCCCTAGAGCAGGATTTGGGGGGCAGCTTCTGGGATATGGAGGGCAGGCAGGTTCGGGGGGTACCCAAGACAGAAGATGGGGGGTACCCAGGGAGGTCTCGGGGGGTCCCTAACCCATCTCTGCCCTCCCAGAATGAAATCGGCCACCCCGGCTGCCCCTGCCGACCCCCCTGGCCCGGCTGAGGAGCCGGACCTGGAGCGAATCAAACAGGTACTGGGGTCAGGGGGTGTCTGGAATGGGGAGGGGCATGGGAGGCCCCCTTAAATCCCCTCACCCTGTGCCCCCCCCAGGAGCTGCTGGAGGAGGTGCGGAGGGAGCTGCAGAAGATGAAGGAGGAGATCATTGAAGGTGGGGGGGGGCGGGTATGGGGGGGCAGTTCATGGGGATGGGGAGGTCTTTGGGGTACCTCCAGATGGGGCAATTGGGGGGGTAATTGGGGGACCCCCCCCATGTGACACTGCATTTCCCCCCTCCCCAGCGTTCGTGGTGGAGCTGCAGAAGCGGAGTGCTACCTAATCCCTCCCAACCCCCCCAAGATGAGCCCGGATAGGGGATCCCCCCCCCTCCTTCCCCCTGCCAGCGTCACCCCCCCATTTCACCCCCACACCTCCCTGGGGAAGGGGGCTCTGGGCTGGACCCCCCCAGGCTGTGCCTTACTGGCCGGGGGGGACCAAAGCAGCCCCCCATCACTGTGCCCCCCCTCACCGCCAGTTTGGGGACCCCCTTTTTTTAATACTTCGTGGGGGCAAATGAGGGGTGCTCCCTCTTTCTCCCCAACCCCCCCGGGGTATTTTTTAATGCCACTTTTAGGTTTTTCACTTTTTTTTTTTTTTTTTGGGGGAGGGGGGGGGAGAGTTTGGGGTGTCCCCCTCCCCGGCCACAAATAAACGCGGTTGTTTTGTACATGACACCCGTGTCCTCCTCTGTGTCACCCATGGGCGGGGGGGGGGCTGTCACCCACCCGTGGGGGATCCCTGCCCCCCCCAGTCCCCCCCCCGCCCCAGCAATGAGAGGCACAGCGGGGACTTTGCTTTGCTTTAATGGCACGTGTCAGCCCCGCCCCCCGCAGGAGGAAAGCCCCGCCCACTCACAGCTCCCCACCAATCACAGCCCAGCTCTGGGGCTGTGGGCCAATCCCAGGGACAGTTGGACTCCGCCCCCACCTCTTGGCTCCGCCCCCCAGCTTTCCCCTCCCAAGGGATTGTGAACTCCCCTGTGGTCCTGGCCACGCCCCCACCCTTAGGCCACGCCCCCCGCACTGCTCCAATGCTCACGGCAAAGGCACCAGGCTCCGCCCACAAGTGACATGCCCCCCCAAGCCCCGCCCACCACCGCTGACTCCGCCCCAGCCCGCTCTCACTCCAGGCTCTGACCACGCCCCCATTGACCAGGCCCCGCCCACCCGCACCGACGGTGCCCAAAGCCCCGCCCCACCCTTGAGGCCACGCCCCCTCTGCCAAGCCCCGCCCCTAAAGGAAAGCGCCGGCGGGAAGAACCAGGAGGGATTTTAATGGCCGGGTCCGGGGGGGGCGCGTCCTGAGCCCCCGCCTTCGGCTCTGGGGGCGTGGCTAGAGCCGGCGGGGGCGTGTCCGGGGGCGTGTCCGGGCGGCAGGCGCGCGGCCAAGGCGTCCAGCTCCTCCCGCAGCCGCTCCAGCCGCTCCCCCACCTCCCGCAGCGCCGCCGCCTGCTCGTCCTCCCGCCGCCGCGCCTGCCCGGTCTGCCGGGCGTACTCCAGGTAGAGGCAGAGCCCTCCCACGCCGAACACGATCGCTTCCCCCAGCAGCTCCGCTCCCAACTCCGCCGCCGTTTCTTCGTTCAAGGGTTTCACGGCGGCGCCTCGGAAACCCATCAGCCGCATCTTGGCGCGCATCTCCACCCAGTGATACACTGCGGGGGGGGGAGGGGAGGGGAGCGGCAGGGAGCGGCGGGGCACCGGCAAGGCCTTGTCCCCCCCCCACACACACCCCTCCGCGCCCCGTGTCCCTGCCCCCGGTGTCCTTCCCCGCCGCGTTCCCCCCCCTTTCACTCACGCTGCGCGGGCGGCAGGCAGATGTAGGTACGGAAGAAGGGGCTGGCGCGCGCCCCCGCCTTGATGCGCGCGGCCAGGGGGCGGCTGAGCTGGCGCGCGCCCAGGGTCAGCAGCTTGGCCAGCGGGAACGCGCCCGCCACCATCCTCGGCCGGGCGCGCCGCGTGACGTCACGGCAGCGCGACGCGGGCAGAGCAAGGGGGGGGGCGTGAGCCATGGGCGGGAGGGGGCGTGGTTTGTGCGGGCACAAACCACGCCCCCTCCCGCCCATGGCTCACGCCCCCCCCCGCCCCTCCCCGCTCGGCTGGCAGCGCGCGGCCCTGCCCCCCCCCGCCCACGCGCGGAGGGATCGTGGCACCCGTGAGTGGTGCTGGATACCTGTGGGTGACCTCGGATCCTGTAGGGTGACCCTGGGGCACGCGTGGGTGACGTTGGAGAGGATGTGGGTGATGCTGGATCACCCGTGGGAGGCATGGGAGCACTCGTGGGGGATGCTGGACCACCCGTGGGAGGCATGGTAGCACCCGTGGGTGATGCTGGACCACCCGTGGGAGGCACGGGAGCGCTCGTGGGTGACACTGGACCACCCGTGGGTGACGCTCGAGCTCACGTGGGTGATGCTGGACCACCCGTGGGAGGCATGGGAGCACCCGTGGGTGATGCTGGATCACCCGTGGGAGGCACGGGAGCTCACGTGGGTGATTCTGGACCACCCGTGGGAGGCATGGGAGCTCACGTGGGTGATGCTGGACACCCGCAGGAGGCACGGGAGCACTCGTGGGGGATGCTGGATCACCCGTGGGAGGCATGGGAGCGCTCGTGGGTGATGCTGGAGCTCACGTGGGTGATGCTGGACCACCCGTGGGTGATGCTGGACCACCCGTGGGAGGCACGGGAGCACCCGTGGGTGATGCTGGACCACCCGCGGGAGGCACGGGAGCGCTCGTGGGTGATGCTGGACACTCGTGGGAGGCACGGGAGCACTCGTGGGGGATGCTGGACACCTGTGGGTGACCTCAGACCCTGCAGGGTGACCCTGGGGCACTCGTGGGTGATGCTGGAGCTCACGTGGGTGATGCTGGATCACCCGTGGGAGGCATGGGAGCACTCGTGGGTGATGCTGGACCCTCCCTGGCTGACGCTGGAACGCCCCTCGGTGACACGGGTGCCCTACCGGGTTACCGTGGACCTCCCCGAGCCACTCTGAAACATCCGTGGGTGATGCTGGAGACCCCGGGGTGACACTGGAACAGCCGTGGGGGACACTGAAGCCCCCCCTGGATGACACTGGGGCACCTGTGGGTGACACTGCCACACTCGTGGGTGACACTGGGACACCCGTGGGTGATGCTGATGCCCCCGTGGATGACCGTGGACCCGCGTGGGTGTCCCTGGACTCCCCCCCCGGGTAACCGGGGAGCCCCGGGACGTGCGGGGCAGCCCCCCGGTTCCCCCCACCCGTGCGTGGGCCACGCTCCACGCTCCCACCGGGTCACGTTGCTCCGACTGAGCCCCCCGCCGGGTGCCCCCCCCCCCGCACCCCCCCGTGCCCCCGCCCCTCCCGAGGGCGGCGCCGCCAGAGCCGGTGCCGGTGCCCCGAGGGCGGCGGAACCTCGCGCGGAGCCGGTACCGGGGGTCCCGGGGGGGGATCGGGGGCACCGGGGGGGCCCAAGGGGGTGGGGAGCATCTGAGGGGCCCGCGGGGGTGTTGGGGTGAGGCGGAGGGGACAGAGGGACGGGGGGGGGGACACGCGTGGGGGGACCCGGGACATCGGGGGGGGGAAGGGACACGGGGTGGGCACCGGCATCACACGGGGGGGTCGGGGGGGGGGGTCGGGGTGAAGCGGAGGGGACAGGGGGGCAACAGGGGACACGCGTGGGGGACCTGGGACAGCGGGGGGGGGACAAGGGACACCACCCCCACGACCCCTGCCCCAGCCCGAGGTCCCCACGCGTGTCTGTGGTCTTGGGTGGGGGTGTCTGTCACGGCGGGGGGGTGTCGGTGCGGGGGGGTGTCCTTGTCCCGTCCCCCTCCCCCGAGGGCCCCAGCATCCCAGCACCACCGGCAGCTCCCTGGTAACGGGTGCGTCACGGGGGGGTGGCACTGATAATGGGGGACGAGGATGGCACCGGTACCCCAGTCCCTCCCGGTGCCCCCCCCGGACCCCCCTCCCCAGGAGCTGCTGTCACCGTCATGAGCCACCAGGCAGCGGACCCCCCCCTGCTCAGCCGGGTCCTGTGTGGGGCAGAGGTGAGACCCCTGTCGCCCAGGGCCCCCCAGCATCACCCCTGGGGTCCCCCCACACCTTGGGACTCCTCCACCGCCGCCTCCAGGACCTCCCCCGAGGACCATGGTGTCCCCACGGTGGTGTCCCCACGGTGTGTCCCCATGGTTTTGTCTCCCCCCAATGTGGTGTCCCCACAGTGGTGTCCCCATGGTGGTGTCCCCATGGTGGTACCCCCCCCCAGTGGTGTCCCCACAGTGGTGTCCCCATGGTGGTAGCCCCATCGTTGTGTCTCCCCCCATGGTGGTGTCCCCATGGTGGTGTCCCCATGGTGGTGTCCCCATGGTTTTGTCTCCCCCCATGGTGGTGGCCCCACAGCGGTGGCCCCAATGTGGTGTCCCCATGGTTTTGTCTCCCCCCATGATGGTGTCCCCACAGTGGTGTCCCCATGGTGGTAGCCCCATCGTTGTGTCTCCCCCCATGGTGGTGTCCCCATGGTGGTGTCCCCACGGTGGTGTCCCCATGGTTTTGTCTCCCCCCATGATGGTGTCCCCACGGTGGTGTCCCCACAGTGGAGTCCCCATGGTGGTGGCCCCATGGTGGTGTCCCCATGGTTTTGTCTCCCCCCATGATGGTGTCCCCACGGTGGTGTCCCCACAGTGGTGTCCCCGTGGTGGTGACCCTTGCAGCGGTGTCCCCACGGTGTCCCCGCGGTGTCCCCTTGCAGGAGGAGCGCTCGGCCCAGGCGACGCTGGCCGCATGGCACGAGTACCGGCACGCCTGTGAGCTGCGCCTGCGCCTCGAGCCCCCGGCACCCGGTGAGTGGGGACAGGGTGGGGACACCGGGGGGGACTGGGGACACCCTGACACCTCCCCCCCCCAGGACCAGTCTGCAACCGCAGCTTCGACATGTACGCCTGCTGGGGGGACGCGGCCCCCAACAGCACCGTCACCGTCCCCTGCCCCTGGTACCTGCCCTGGCACCACCGAGGTAACAGAAGGGGGCGGCAGCTGGGGGGCCGTGGGTGTCCCCGGGTGCCACGGGGTGACGGGGTGGGGTGCTCAGTGCAGGGCGGGGTGGTGGCTCGGCGCTGCGGGCCCGACGGGCGGTGGGTGACAGACGAGACGGGGCGGCCCTGGCGGGACCATTCCCAGTGCGAGGACCTGGAGCAGGAGCAGCCGCTGCAGGTGGGGGCGCGGGGGCTGTGCCATGCGTGGGGTGCCATGCCATGCCTTGAGGTGCCATGCTGTGTGGTGCCATACTGTGGGGTGCCATACTGTGGGGTGCCATGCTGTGGGGTGCCATGCCATGCCTTGGGGTGCCATGCCATGCCATGCCTTGGGGTGCCATGCTGTGGGGTGCCATGCTGTGTGTGCCATGCCTTGGGGTGCCATGCCTTGGGGTGCCATACTGTGGGGTGCAATGCCTTGGGGTGCCATGCCTTGGGGTGCCATGCTGTGGGGTGCCATGCTGTGGGGTGCCATGCCATGCCATGCTGTGGGGTGCCATGCTGTGGGGTGCCATGCCATGCCATGCCTTGGGGTGCCATACCATGTGGTGCCATACCGTGTGGTGCCATGCCTTGGGGTGCCATGCCGTGGGGTGCTGTGCCATGCTGCAGGGTGCCATGCCATGCCATGCCTTGGGGTGCCACGCCGTGTGGTGCCATGCCTTGGGGTGCCATGCCGTGGAGTACCATGCTGTGGGGTGCCATGTTGTGGGGTGCTGTGCCATGGGGTGCCATACCGTGGGGTGCTGTGCCATGCTGCAGGGTGCCATGCCTTGGGGTGCCATGCTGTGTGTGCCATGCCTTGGGGTGCCATGCTGTGGGGTGCCATGCTGTGCTGTGACGTGCACCGTGCCATGCACCGTGCCACTCTGCAGCGCGTGGTGCCATGCTGTGCCGTGCCATGCCCCGTGCCGTTCCCCGTGCCGTGCTGCGCTGTGCCGTGCCCCGTGCTGTGCCGTGCCCGTGCCCGGGGCTGCGCCGTGCCAGGCTGACATGTGCCGTGCCCCGTGCTGTGCCGTGCCACGCGCCGCCGGGCTGCGCCGGGTCCTGCTGTGCCGTGCCACACTCCGTGCTGTGCCGTGCCGCGCCACGCCGTGCCCCGTTGCCCGTCTGGCACCTCCCCGTGCCCGTGTCCCCTCTCCCTGTCCCCGCAGCGGCAGGCCTGGCTGCTGGAGCAGTTCCGGCTCCTCTACACCGTGGGCTACTCCCTGTCCCTCGTCGCCCTCCTGCTGGCGCTGCTGCTGCTGCTGCTCTTCAGGTACCCGCCGGGGGCACCCCGGGCGCCAGCCCCGCGCCCCTGGGTGCTGCCCTCGCTGTCCCCGCAGGCGCCTGCGCTGCACCCGCAACTTCATCCACGCCAACCTCTTCCTGTCCTTCGTGCTGCGGGCGGGCGCCATCCTGGCGCGGGACGCCCTGCTGCGCCGCCACCTGCGCCCCCCCGGCCCCGGGCACCCCCTGCAGCTGCTGGGACAGCAGGTGGGCGCCCGGCGGCAGCACCCACGGGTGAAGGGCACCTATGGGTGGGGGCCGGCCCAGCACGGTGCTGATGCCGCCCCGGTGGCGGCGGCGGTGTCCCCGTGGCAGGCGGTGGCGGGGTGCCGGCTGGCCCAGGCTGTCACCCAGTACTGCGTGGGGGCCAACTACGGGTGGCTGCTGGCCGAGGGACTCTTCCTGCACAAGCTCCTGGTGCTGGCAGCCTTCTCCGGCGAGCGCTGCCTCCCCGCCTTCCTCCTCCTCGGCTGGGGTGAGCCTGTCCCCGGGTCCCCCCCCGGCATCCCCGCGTGTCCCCAGCACCTCCCAACCTTGTCCCCGTCCCTCCAGGAGCTCCCGTGCTCTTCGTGGTGCCGTGGGTGGTGGTGAGGTACCTCTACGAGAACGAGGGGTGAGGCTGCCGGACACCCCCACCCCCCTCCCCATTTTGTCACACTCGGGGGGGACACTGATGTCCCCAAGAGGGGACCCAGGCTGAGCCCCTCCCGCCCCACCAGGTGCTGGGAGAGGAACAAGAAGGCGGCGGTGTGGTGGATCATCCGCTGTCCCATCCTGATGGCCGTGGTGGTGGGTGACACAGCCCGGGGGGGAGTCGTGTCCCCACTGCAGGGGGTGTCACCACCGGTGTCCCCATCCCCAGGTGAACTTCGTGGTGTTCGTCCGCATTGTCCGCATCTTGGTGGCCAAAGTCCGGGCACATCAGGTGTCCCGTGGGGACACCAGGGTCAGGTGGGGACACGGGGATGTTGGCGTGTGCCAGGGGACGTGGGGACACTGGGGACGGGCACGGGGATGGCAATGACATGGGGACACCAGGGGGTGTGTGGGGACAGTTGTGTCCCCATGCTGTCTGTGCAATGTGCTTGTGCCCACCCCAGCCCTGTGCACGTCCCCATGCGTGTCCTCCCTGCAGTGTCCCCAAGTGTGTCCCCATGCCCGTGACATCCCCAAGCGTGTCCCCAACCATGTCCCCATTCCCATCCCACCCCCCTGGGGTGTCCCTGTCCCCAGTGGGTGCCTCCGAGGGGGTCCCCATCCCTGAGGGTGTCCCCAGGTGTGCCCCCCCCTCTTCCCCCAGGCTGGCCAAGTCGACGCTGACGCTGATCCCGCTGCTGGGGGTGCACGAGGTGGCCTTCGCCCTGGTGGGGGAGGGGCAGGGGGGGGGCACCCTGCGCCTGGTGCGGCTCTGCCTGCATCTGCTGCTCTCCTCCTCCCAGGTAAGGGGGGGCAACGGGGGGGCGGGGGGAGGGGGACGTGGGGGGGGGCAATGGGGTGGGGGTATAATGGGGGGATGCAATCGGGGGGTGTAATGGGGGGGCTCCATGGCAGTGGGAGGGGGGGGTGCTGCAGGAGGGGGGGTGTCACCATGTGCACCCCCATGTACCCCCACTCCCCCCCCCGCCTCGTCCCCAGGGCCTCGTTGTCAGCATCCTCTACTGCTTCGTCAACAAGGAGGTGCGTCAGGGCGCACTGCGACAAGCTGGGGGGGCGCGTGTGTAAATGTCGTGACATGTCACACCATGTCACGCCACGTCCCCGTGCCCGCAGGTGCAGGCGGAGGTGCGACGCGGGTGGCAGCGGTGCCGCCTGCGTGCCCCTTGCCCTCCCGGACCCCCTCGCCCCCCTCCGCGGGGCACCCGCCGCTACGTGGCCGTGGAGGGGCAGCACCCGGCGCCCCCCGACCCCGGGGGACACCCCATCGCCGAGAGCTGCTGCTGAGGGGGGGCGGGGGTGCCCCTCTGGGTGCTGGGGGGGTGGGCCTTGTCACCTTTGGGTGCTGGGAGGGAGTCAGGGGGGCTTGGGGGGTTCCCCAACACCTTGGGGTGGTACGGGGAGTCCCCAGTGCCTTGGGGTGCTGGGGGGGGGGGGCGGGCAGGGGGACTTGAGGGGGTTCCTTGACCCCTTGGGGTGCGGGGGGGCTGCGGCGGGGTCACCCAGGTGTCCCCAGCTTTGTAACCCAAAGAAACACGTGACACCCACGAGTGGCTTCTGTGGAATCTGGGGGGGCGGTGGGGGCTGGGAATGGTGTGTGGGGGTCACTGGGGGGGCGGGGGGGGGGAGTGCTGGGGTGTCACTGGGTGATGGGACGGTGTCACTGGGAGAGTGGGGAGTGGGGGGGGTTGATCCCCGTCACCCCCAGACCCCCTCCACGCGCGGACAGCACCTGCCGGCGCGCCAGCTGCGCATGCGCGGAGCGGGGGAGCATCACGGTGGCGGACTACAACTCCCAGCGTCCTCCGCGCGGCGCACGCGCAGTTAGCGGCCGGTGAGCGCATGCGCGGCGCACCCCGGAAGCGGCGCGGAGAGGCGGAGCGGCCGCGCCCGGCACCTGCCCGGTGAGCGGGGGAGGGGCGGCGGCACCGGGCGGGGCCCGGGCCGTGGACGGGGGGGGGGGGGTGGCGTGGGCGTGGGCAGGCGGTGCCCCGGGGCGTGGTGGGGCCCTGCGGGGCGGGGGCGGTGCCCCCAGGGCCAGTGCTCGGTAACGGACGCGGGGCCGCTGGGCCGGGGCCTGGGGGAAGGCGGCAGCGCGGGGGTGTCCCCGTGTCACACCGGGGACCAGCGCCTCCCACTCGCGACCCAGCGGGGGGGATGGGGCCGTGCCCGCCGCACACCGCGGGGCAGGCGTGTCCCACCCGTGACACATCGTGGGGGACGGGTCCGCGCCCGTGGCACAGCCGGGGCCGGGCGGGCCGCCCTCGCTTTGCGCTCGCGGACGGGGCTGTCCTCGCCCTGCGCGACACCGAAGGCTTTGCTCCCCCCACCCCCCCCGGGGGCCACGCGGGACCGTGTTCGCGCCCCTCCCATCCCGCCGGTCCAGGGGAGGGCGGGGACACCCGGCCCCGCCCGCGCCGGCCCCGGCCCGCCCCCGGCCCCGCCCCCGGCGCACGGCGCTGCCGCCATCCATATATGGGCATGGCCTGAACGCGCGTCCCTGATTGGCCGCCGCCCCGCGCGCAGTGCCCGGCAAAAACGGGAGCCGCCGCCGGTCCTTAAAAGGGCGGGGCGGCCGGGCCGGGCGGGTCGCAGCTTCGCGGGAGCCGCGGCCGCTTTAAGGGCCGGGCCCACCCCGCTGCGCGCCGCGCCGGAGCCGGTGGGGGGGCGGGGCCTTATGAAGAGGCGTGGCCTTGGGGCTCGGGGCGGGGCCTCTTGTCGGGGTGCGCGTGTGGGCGTGGCTTCTGAGTGTGCAAACGGGGCGGGTCGAGGTGGTGAGTGTGCAAGGGGAGAGGAGTTGGGGGAGGGAGGAAGGAGGGGGGGTCACCCCGGTGCCCATTCATACCGGCCCCATACCAGCCCCACAGCAGCCCCGCCAGCCCCATGGTGTCTCCATGCTGTCCCCCCCAGCCCCGTACCGTCCCCCCCAGCCCCGTACCGTCCCCCCCAGCCCCGTACCGTCCCCCCCAGCCCCGTACCGTCCCCCCCAGCCCCACGCTGTCCCCCCCAGCCCCACGCTGTCCCCCCCAGCCCCATGCTGTCCCCACCAGCCCCGTACCGTCCCCCCCAGCCCCACGCTGTCCCCCCCAGCCCCGTACCGTCCCCCCCAGCCCCACGCTGTCCCCACCAGCCCCATTAACGCTCCTTTCTCTCCCGGCAGGCCTGGGCACAGGTGCCGGCAGCCCACGGCGTCGACGGTGTCAGCGACATTGGCGTCATCGGCAGTGCCATGCTGCCCTGATGGAGCCCAACGCCTTCCCCCAGCTGCAGCTCTGGTGCCCACGACCCTTCGGTACTTACTCCCAGAACAAACCATGCCCCGGCCCCAGCTCCACCAAGAAACCCTTCTCCTGCCATCCCACCGAAGAGCCCGCTGGAGCCCGAGCCCCCTCTGAAAACACGCCGCCGGCTCCCGCCGATGCCGCCCCAGCTCCCCCGGCGTCGGCGGAGGAAGGTCGGGTGCTGCTGGACACGTGGTACGTCATCAAGCCAGGCAACACCAAGGAGAAGGTGGCTTTCTTTGTGGCACACCAGTGTGGCGGCGGCATCAGCAGCAGCGGCACCGGCGGCCGCGCCAGCACCATGAAGGTAAAGGGCAACTGGGGCAGCGATAGCTCCAAAGCCAAGCGGCGCCGGCGCTGCCATGATCCCACTAAGAGCAAACCGAGCCCAGCGTGGGCTACTGGTGGCAGGGACCCAGCTTGCCCGTGTCCCAGTGAACCGTCCGCTGCTGCTGGTGACGCCCCCGACTTGCTGTCAGTGGCAGAGATGGTGGCGCTGGTGGAGCAGAGGACAGCGCTGGCCTTGCAGAGCTTCCCCCGGCCCTGTGGTGCTCCTGCTGCCCCAGTTGTGTATGTGGAGACGGCCAGCGGTGAGACCAAAGTGCCGAGCGGTTCCGACTGCAGCCGCGTGGCCGAGGCCGTTGCCCACTTTGAGTCACGGCAGCGAGAGCACGGCAGCGCCCGACCCAACGGCTTGTGCCGCCCGGGCACCGAACGTACGGCGGCGGCGGCGGCCTCGTCGGCACCGGGCCCGGGCGAGGTGCGCATCGCCTTCCGCATCTCCAGTGGCCGCGAGCCCCGTGCTGGAGCCGCCGCGGCCGAGCCGGGTGCTGGTGGGCGTCCCAACTGTGTCTTCATGAGCTGCGGGACGGCGAGCGGCGGCGGTAACGGCGGCGGCCGCGCCAAGGACAAGATCACCTGCGACCTCTACCAGCTGATCAGCCCGTCCCGCGACGCGCTGCCCAACAACGTGGAGTTCCTCCTGGCCACTGCTGGCCCCAAGGGGGACGGGGACGGCCCCGACGTGGACATGGGGTGTGGCGAGGGGTCGGCAAGCGCTGTCAAGGCGGAGATGGGCGAAGGGACTGCTGAGGGGTCATCGGCCTCCGCGCGGGATTGCGCCTCCGGCTTCCACGTGGACGTAGTGGTGACGGGGGTTGTGGACCAGTGTGTCTTCTTCGGCAAGGACAGCACCAAGAAGATGAAGGAGGAGACGGTGCGGCTGCCGGCAGCGGCGCAGGAGGACCCACCGCCGGGGCAGCTCTTCCTCCTGCCCGTCCCCGAGGAGACGCCGGCGATGGAGGACGCGGAGGCCGGCGAGGAGCCGTCAGCCGTCCCCGACCCCTCGCTCTGCCGGTTGTACCGTCACGTCTCCCACGACTTTCTGGAGATCCGCTTCAAGATCCAGCGGCTGCTGGAGCCGCGGCAGTACATGCTCCTGCTGCCCGAGCACGTCATGGTGAAGATCTTCAGCTACCTGCCCACCCAAGCGCTGGCCGCCCTCAAGTGCTCCTGTCACTACTTCAAGTCCATCATCGAGACCTTCGGGGTGCAGGCCACCGATTCCCGCTGGAACCGCGACCCCCTCTACCGCGACGACCCCTGCAAGCAGTGCAAGAAGCATTACGAGAAGGGGGACGTGTCCCTGTGCCGCTGGCACCCCAAGCCCTACCACCACGACCTGCCTTACGGCCGATCCTACTGGATGTGCTGCCGCAGACCCGACAAGGAGGCGCCTGGCTGCAGGGTGGGCTTGCACGATAACAACTGGGTGCACCCGGCCCCCCGGCGCGAGGACGGCAGGTGAAGGGACAAGCGCCGGCGGGGACGGTGGTGACGGATTTTGGGGACACGGAGCGGGGAGGTCGGCTGCGGCGGGTGTTGGAAAGGGCGGAGGAGAAGGTGGGGAAAAAAAAAGAAAAAAAAAAGGTCGAACCCCGGATCTTGAAGGAAAAAAAAAAGGAAAAAGGAACAAAGCGGGAGGGGGTGGTGGCAGCGGGGGGGAGGTGGCAGCGGGGGTGGCGATGGCCCCGTCCAGCGTCTCTGGGGTGAAGGCAGCGCGCAGGGTGATGGAGGGTGACATCTCCATCGGGGGCGATGGCCCCAGGATGGGTGACACCAGCCTGGGGAGGGGGTGGCCCCTTGGGGGGTGATGTGATGTCCCCGTGGAGGGGGTGATGTACTCTGGGGGGTGACATCCCCGTCTGGGGTGACCTCCACACCCACGGTGACACCTCCACCTTGTGGGGCAACGTCCCGGTCCGAGGGGACATCTGGGATGACATCACACGTTGGGGTGACATCACTGTGGGAGGTGACCTCACGCCTGGGGTCACAGCCCCAAGCAGGACCCGTGCCCACGCCGTGTGTCGTGTGTGTGTGTCCCCCCCCCGCCGTGGTACCGCCCCCCCCCCGGGGCTGGGCTGCACGTCCGCGTCTGCGCATGCGCCAACCCGCGGCCAGCGCGCACGCGTCCTCAGCCGAACCCTGCCTCCGGCGGGGGCGTGGCCTGGCGTGCAAGCCCCGCCCCGTGCCCAATCAGCGGCGTCCCCGTCGCCCGGCTGCCCTTTTGGCCACGCCCCGCGGGGAGGCCACGCCCCCTCCCGGCGAGGCCACGCCCCCGCGCCATGCGGAAGGGAGCCGCTGGCTCCCGGCGGGCCCGGGCCGCGGGTTCGGGGCCTGGGCCCGGCCCAGTGGCGGTGCCGGTCCCGGTGCCGGGCCCTGGGCTCTGCCCGCGGTCCCGCCGCTGCCCCCGGCCGCTGCTGCCACTCCTGGCGTTGGCGGCGGCCGCCGCCCTGCTCTACATCGCCTGGCCCGGCGGGGAACGGAGCGCTGGCACGGTGAGCGACGGGGGGGCACGGGGAGCTGGGCCCGGTGGGTCTCGGGGAGAGGGGTCCCAGTTGGGGGGGGGGGGGTCCCAGTTGGGGGGGGGGTCCCAGTTGAGGGGGGGGGTCCCAGTTGGGGGGGGGGGGTGCCCGGCATTTCCCCACTGTCCCCAGGAGCCTCCAGACCCCATGGGGACCCCCCCAACCTCTTCTGGGGCCCCCAGTCCCTCTCAGGACCCCTCAGTCCCCTGGGGTCCCCCCAGCCCATGCCGGGACACCCAGCCCCAGGGCCCGCAGACTCCTCCAAGCCCCCCAGGGCCACTTAGAGGCCATCATGGGGCCACCAGACCCCCCAAGAGCTCCCCCAACACCCCCTCCAAGCACCTCAGGATCCCCCAGATCCCATCACGGGGCCACTCAGTGCATCCATGGGCACCTCAGACCTCTCCAAAGGCCTCCAGAGCCCCCTCCAGGGCCCCTCAAACCCCTTGGGGGGTCCCAGCAACACTCAGGGCCCCCCCAGTATTGCCCAGGGCCCTCAGCCCCCTCCCTGAGCCTCCCAGACCCCCATCATGGAGGCACCCAATGCATCCGTGGGCACCTCAGACTCCTCCAGGGGCAGCCTGGCTGCCCCCCCCTAGGGCACCCAACTTCCTAAGGCCCCCCCAGACCCCACCATGGGGACCCCGCCCTCAGGTACTGACACAGCTCCCCCCCCAGGCTCCCCCCGGCCCCCCCTCAGACCAGGCTCTGCGGGCGCTGCTGGGGCGGCTGGAGCCCACCCGCCTTCGGGACGCCTTCCTGCGGCCCCTCCTGCGGGAAAGGGTGCCGGGGGGGACCGGCAGCCACGCTGCCCGCCAGGTAAGACCCACGCACCCACCTCTCCCCACCCTGGGGTGCCACCATGCCCCTCACCGCGGGCCCTGTCCCCGCAGCACATCCTGGGGCGCTTGGGCACCCTGGGAGCTGAGTGGCACCTGGAGCTCGACGCCTTCGAAGCAGCGACTCCCCGGGGACCGGTGACCTTCACCAACGTGGTGGCCACGGTGGCCCCAGCCGCCCCCCGCCGGCTGGTCCTCGCCTGTCACTATGACACCAAGGTCTTGCCCCCCGGTCCTGGCCAGCGGCTCTTCGTGGGGGCCACCGACTCAGCCGTGCCCTGTGCCATCCTCCTGGAGCTGGCGGCCGCCCTCGACCAGCACCTGCGGCACGCCAAGGACAGGGTGGGTGACGGGTGGCCCCAACGCCCTGACCCCCTCCTCAGGATGCCCCAGTCTCTCTCCCAGACCCACCTGATCCCTCCCCCAGTCACCTGGGTCCCTCCTGACCACCCCCCCAGAGCCACTCGCCCCCAGGACACCCAGGTCCATCCTATCCCTGCCCTCGGACACCTGGTCCCTCCTGACTCCCCCCCTACCCAGGACACCCGGGTTCCCCCTGGGACACCTGGGTGTCCCTTGGGTGCCCCCTGGGTGCCTGGGTCCTGCCCTGGACGCCGGGGTCCCGGCAGGGCGCGGAGGTGACGCTGCAGCTGCTGTTCCTGGATGGGGAGGAAGCCTTCGGGGACTGGAGCATCACCGACTCCCTCTATGGTGCCCGGCACCTGGCGGTCCGTATGGCCACCACCCCCCACGGGCCCCGTGGCACCCAGATCACTGCAATGGTGAGTGGCACCAAGCCCTGCAGCAGTGGGGGGGGGGAGTCTGGTGACACCTCAGGGTGGTGGCATGGTGGCACCTAAGGGTGGCTTGGTGGCTGTGACCCAGCTGGGATGTTCCCATGGCACTCAGCTGTGGTGACATGATGTTGGTCCAGCTGGGACAGTCCCGTGGCATCTGAGTGGTGGCACCGTGGTGTCTCCACACCCGTGCTGGTGTCCCCATGGCCGTACTGGTGTCCCCAGAGCCTACTGGTGCTGCTGGACCTGCTGGGCGCCCGCCACCCCGCCATCCACAGCCACTTCCCACGCACCCACCACTGGTTCCTGCGCCTCGTCGCCATCGGTGGGACACGGGGACGGTGACACGGGGTCAAGAGGGGGCTGGGGAAAAGGGGACGGGGCTGGGGATGTGGGGACACAGATGGGGACAGGGCACAGGTGAGATCTGGGGATGGGGTCGGGTTGGGTCAGGGATGGAAATGGGGCAGGATGGGGATGAGGCACTGGGATGGGGACATGGAGGAGGCTGGGAGTGTCACAGGAGGCTTTGTCCCCGCTGTCCCCTCCGTGTCCCCGGCGCAGAGCAGCGGCTGCGGCGGCTGGGGCTGCTGCACGCCGCCCCCCAGGACCAGCCCTTCTTCCGCCTCAGCCCAGCCCCCGGCCCTGTCGAGGACGACCACGTCCCTTTCCTCCAGCGAGGTGACATCCCCACCTCCCCCCGGGGTTCCCTGTCCCCATGCCACGCGGCAAGGGACAAGGGTGGGCTCACGTCCCACGTCCCCACAGGCGTCCCCGTGCTGCACCTCATCCCCACTCCCTTCCCACGCGTGTGGCACACCCTGGAGGACACCGAGGCCAACCTGCACCCCCCCACCATGGCGGACCTGTGCAAGATCCTGGTCACCTTCGTGGCCGAGTTCCTGCAGCTCTGAGCCCTTGCTGCCACCTCCTGGCGATGCCGGGCAGCGCTGGAAGCCACCAGTAAAAAGCGTTTGGTGACCACTGCTGGGTCCTGTGCTGTCACCTGGCATGGGGACACCCCTGGGGACAGGGGGACACATCACAGAGACCCCACAGGGCACTGGGGGGGGGGGTATTCAAGCCCTAGGAGCACTCTGTGGGTGACTGGGGGGTCCCAGGGAGGAATATTTGGGTCCTTAATCCCTTTGGGGGGGCAGATGGGCCCCTCAGCCTCCCCATCCCCCACTCCAAAGGAGCCCAAGATTCTGATTACTCCAAAAAAAACCACCCCACCTCCCCCCCCCCCCCGCCCCGTTTTATTGCTTGTACCGTACAAACACAAGGGCCCGGGAGCTGCCACGCTGGGGCTGCCAGGGCCGGCCACTGCCACCCTCTCCTCGAGTGGCCTCAGCCCCTGCCCTGCCTCGGTGGTTTCTGAAGTGAATCCAGCTGAATTTGGGCAAGGAGGAACCAAGTAATTAAAAAACAAAAAACAAAAAAAGGACTTTCCTCAGTTCCTCCCTCCGGGGGAAGTGGCACCAGGCACCAAATTCTTCCCTCTGAAGCCCGGGCTCAGCGGTGCCAGGAGATGTCGGGGTGGCAAAGTCCAGCTTGGCCCCGGCCCGGGGGCTGCGGCGACGACCGATGCTCCCCAGCCCCCCGGTCCCCACGGGGGTCGCATCCGTCGGGTGTGGAGCCCCCACCAGCAGCGGCCCGGTCCTGATGGTGGCAGCACGGTGGGGCTGAGGGCTGTCACCAGCCCCCGAGGACAGCAGGGGACCGAGCTGGTGGCACTGGGCCTGGCTTTAAGGCGTGGGAGGAGCCACCAGCCCATTCCTACGCCGAGGTGCTGGGGTAGAGCTGGGTTTCGGTCGCTGCAGGTTAAAGTTCAAAGCAGAGCCGGGAGGATTTGAGGGCTCCCCCCTTCTCCTTTCTGCTGGCAAAATGGTTTCTCCCCAACTGGGAGCAGTGGGTTTTACTGGGCTTAGAGCTGGGGGGGGGCAGGGGGTCAAGGCCACGGTCGTAGGAAAGTGGGGGTCAGTTTAAAAAGCTGCGAGCACTTCTAGGAATTTAAAAAATAATAATAATAATAATAATAATAAATCCAAGCAGTCCTAGGCTGGGGGTAGGAGGCACGGCTCGGCGCGGCGGGAGCCACGGAGCAAGAGCACTTGGTTAGGAGGATGGCTTCCGCAAGGCACCACGGCACGGCGGCGGCGAGCGGCAGCGCCCCGGCCCCGCCGCTGGGCACGGACGAGAGAGCTCCCGCGCCGCCAGCGGGCGAACCCCCAAACCCCTGCGCGGGGCCACGTCCCACCCTCACTCCCGGATGCTGGCGGAGTAGGAGAACTGGGGGAAGTGCGTCCGCTGGTCGCTCTCCAGGGAGCCCATGGTGTCATCTGCAAAGGGAGAGGGAGGAGGGTTGGAGGGGGAGGGAGAGGCTGACGAAGTCTCCCTGGTGCGTTCACATCTCCCTCCCACCAACAAAGCTGCCCAAGACCTCGGCAAGGCAGCACGAGGGACGCCACGCTTTTAACAGAGGGGTGGCAGCAAGGCCACCAGCCCCTCAGGTGACACCTGCCACCACAGTGGTGCCAGGAGGACAAGGCTGCACGAGAGGAACTGGGACAGGTCCCGGCCGTGCTGGCACTCACAGTGACCCGGCGGGGTGATGGTGATGGACTGGGCCGTGAACTCGTCATCGAAATACCGCGTGTCGATCTCAGACGTCACCTGGGGCTTGAACGGCGGCACCAGCTGATGCAGAGCAGGAGAGAGTTGCTCGCCAGCAGCGCCAGGCACCCACCTGCCCCTTCCCCCCTTCGCTCCCTGCCCTTCCTACCTTCTTCTGCACCACGTCCTGCCAGTTGATGGGGGCGAAGAAGCGATGCTCCATCACCTCCTTGGCATCGCTGGGGCCTCCGCCGAGCCTGCGGGCACAGAGAGCGCGTCCGGAACCGCCCGCAGCGCCACGCTGCCCCCCGGCCCGGCCCCGGCAGCTCCTCACCTCTGCTTGGGATCCTTCTTGAGCAGCCCAGCCAGCAAGGACTTGGCCTCCGGGCTGAGGGTACGGGGGAAGCGGATCTCCTCCATGAGGATCAGCTCGAAGAGGCGCTCGTGGTCTTGGTTGTAGAAGGGGAGGCGACCGCACATCATCTCGTACATGACGACCCCCAGGCCCCACCAGTCCACGGCGCGGCCGTAATCGTTGTCCTCCAGGACCTGCGCAGGGAAAGAAGGGGAGGAGGGGGTGCTGACGAGGCTGAAGAACCAGGTGGCAACACGAGGAGGGAGAAGCGAAACCCACTCGAGATACAACCACTCCTGAAACCCAAGTGTTGGGAAGAGCCCCCTGCTGAACCCACTGCCACCCTGGGCCTCGGGAACAACCTCCGCAGAACAAAATCCCTTGGCACAAAGGTATTTGGAGGAAAAGCTGGTTGCAGGAATGCCTGAAGTACCTCTGGAGCCAGGTACTCGGGAGTGCCACAGAAGGTCTTCATGGTGGCTCCATCGGTGATGCCCTCCTTGCAGAGCCCGAAGTCGGTGATTTTGATGTGCCCATCCTTGTCCAGCATGAGGTTTTCCAGCTGAAAAAAAATAAAAAGGTTTGGAGCTGAGCAAAGTTGGGAGCACGGGAGGGGGATGCTGCTCCCCACAAGGCTTTGTTGGATGCTTGGGGTCTCGATCCAACCGGGACAGGGGTGACACCTCCCCACAGGGCAGGTTCACGCTCTCTCTGAGGCCCCTCAGGGTGACTTTTAGGGGAGCTGGGAGCGACTCCACGCCCCCAACCACCACCATGGGAAGGTTAGAACTGTGCTGGGTGCTAAACGGGGCGAAGGCACGGCTCAGGGACACCGCTGCCACCAGGCTGGTACCTTGATGTCCCTGTACACCACATCCCGGGAGTGCAGGTACTCCAGCGCCGAGACGATTTCCGCGCCGTAGAAACGGGCTCGGTCCTCGGTGAAGACGCGTTCTCTTGAGAGGTGGAAAAACAGCTGGAGGGGGGAAAAGAAACCCAACAAAACAACAAAAAACCCATTTGATCAACAAGCACTTAAAAAAACCCCCAAAGCAACCAAGTGAAACCCGGGTTAATCGCCGTCAGCATGCAGCACGTGTGCCCTAAGCTCCTTGTCTTGAGCAGCCAAAATATTGGCGGCCCCCCTTCAGCTGGGGGGCAAAAGGCCATAAACGTGGATAAATTGAGCTGAAAACAGTGATTTTAACGTGTGGACAAGATCCTTCCAAGCCTTAAGCTCCCACCTCTCCGCCGTTGGCGTACTCCATGACAAAGCAGAGCCGGTCGTTCGTCTGAAAGGCGTATTTCAGCGCCTGCAGGAGAGGGGAGGAGAGGAAAGGGTCTTGGAGAGGCTGTGGGATCCTGTGCTTCCAGGGGAGGGGAAGGGAAGGGTTGTGTTGGGACGTGCCCGCTGCCACGCGCCGTGCTTACGGTGAGGAAGGGGTGCCTGGTGTTCTGCAGCACCCGGCTCTCGGTAACGGTGTGCGCCACCTCGTCCTGCAAAGGGAGGAGAAATTAAGAGCTGGTTATCCCCCACTGTTTCTGGAAAAAAGAAGAGATTTTTGTCACTGCTGCCAAGGATTCCCAGAAAAAAAACCCAAACCAACCAGAAACAGGGATGAGAGCTCAAAATGCCAACCTCCACCCTGTTGTCAGCCCTGCAGGGCGAAGGGTTTGCCAGCCAGGGGGGAGGTGGCTGCATCACACTCCGAGAGACGCGAGCAAGCGGCTCCCGTGGTGTCACCCAGCCCTGCACAGCACCGCACGCCCGGGGTCTGGGAAGGAGGAGAACTCCTGGAGCCCCCAGCATTGAGAGCACAGCAGGAGCCAGCCATTGCTCAGCAGCTTTGGAGCTGCATTTTGAAATCCATCCCAACTTTTGAGGGGCTGGACTAGACAACCTCGAAAGGTCCCTTCCGACCCAAACCACTCTATGATTCTATGATCCCCCAAGCCCTGCTGGATCCCAGCTCCTGCCCTCACCCTCCTGGGGCCCAGCACGTACTTTGGCAATGATGACCTCTTTCCGGAGGATTTTCATGGCGTAGTAGCGGCCGGTGGCCTTTTCCCGCACCAAAATGACTTTGCCAAAAGTGCCCTTTCCCAGGAGCTTCAGGTAATCGAAATCATTCATGGTCTGGGGGGAAATGGGGAGACAGAGGTGAGAGTGTGCAGCGTGGGCAAACAGGATCCGGGATGGGAAAGGGTTTTCCAAGCTATTTCACCCACGATTACCCCGGGTGCCACACCGGGGGCGACTTACGGCTTTGGCACGCGTCTTGCTGACAGCCACCTCCATCTCCTCGGCGCTGGTGCTGTCGTTCAGCGATCCACACTTGTAATCCATTGTGTCCACCTCTGGTTCCTGGTTCTTCAGGCTGTTTGCTACTGTCTGGATGGCTCGCATCCATTCCTCGCTACGGAGAAAAAGGGGATTGGCAGCACAGGGAGGTTGTGAGGGTCACACAGGGGGTCTGCGCCCGCCCCTCCGGCCTTTGCAGGCAGGTGGGAGTCACAGCTGAGAGATTTTGGGGCTCTCCTCCAGCTAGGATCAATGCAACGTGCAATTTATCCCAGAAGCCCAAAGGAAGGGGGCATCCTGCGTGCCTACCGCTCTTCGGGAGAGTCCACGTGGAAAGTCCTCTCGATGACCGTCGTCCACTGCAAGCATCGGATGACGAAGGTGTTGGGCCGAGGCCGCTCGGTCTTCATCAGCTGGCACTCTGAAGGTTCAAAAATCAAATGAAGAAACAAACAAAAGGATGGTTTGGGATCAAATATCCTCATCCTCAAACCTTCCCGAACGGCATCAAGGATCCGGACACCCCGCCTGACGCCGGCTCGCACCCGCGGGCAGCCCCCAGCCCCCGTACCTGCTACCGAGAAGTTGTTCAGAGGTGGCAAGCTGTGGTCGGACGTCTCTGGCCGTTCCTTGTAGCCGATGAAGGAGCCGTCGCTTTTCAGCAGGAAATAGCGTGGCCGCCATGTTTTGATGTATTCCCCTGCAAGAGAGCGGGGGGCCATGGGGGGGTGCAGTTTTGGGGGGAGGATCCCTTCTGGGGGGGGTCCTGTTGCCAAGGTGGAAAATGAAATGGCAGAAGGACCCCTCGTAGATGGAAAATTAAGCAGGTGTTTTTCTGCAGGCTGTTTCTAGGTGCTGCTTCATGCCTCCTCCCCTTGCAGACCACCCTCAGCAAAGGAAGGCAAAGTGAGAGCCACCTTCAAAGGCTCTAAAAATAAACCCCTGCACGCGCAGCTGCTACGCCGCCGCAAAGCTCCCCATGTAGAGCTAAAAATACAAGGGCTGGCTGGGGGGGTCTCGCTGCAGGACCACTGCAGCACCGGGTGAGAGGGTCTGCAGGGAGATGCTCTTCCCAGCACGGCACTGAAAACCACTGCCGTGGAGGACGCGCTGGCGGCACGGACCTAGCGCCACGGGAGCGGTGCTGCTGAGCGCCGGCAGAGCTGCTGAGCTGGGCCAGGAGCAGGTGAAAAGCTGAAGGGGGAAGGGGCTGGCAGGTCTGGGGATGCCCTGCGGTGCCAAGGTGCCTCGTTGGGGGGAGGGGAAGCGCAGACCCTCCCTGCATTTGTGCCAGGGAAAGGTTAAAATCGCCGGTAACTGGAAACCGGAGCTCTCCGTTCCCGGTGGCAGCTGCCACGCTGCATCCCCTGCGCTGACCCGGCCTTGGAGAGATGCCACCGCTGCTGAGCCAGCTCCCCAGCTCACCTCCCTCACCTCTTTTATGCAGCCAGCCCTCCTTCACGACCGACACCTCGTTCATGGCGGTGCCACGGGCTCCAAGCCCCTCGCTGCCGCACGACCAGGGCAGTGGCTAATTCCGGCGGCGGCAAGAGAGGAGACGACCTGCGAGAGCAGAGAGAGGTGCTTCAAGAAAGCAGTCAAAGCTCCCAGTGCTTTTCCTTCCCCTCTCTCTCGTGGGGAGGCAGCCACTTCAGCATGAAGCCACCCCCCCACGCCCATTAAAACCTCGGCTCCCTCACTTTCCGCATTAAAACTCAGCGTGGCGGTCTGGCACACCGGGAGATGCTGGGATGCAGCAGGTCTGTCAGCATCCTCCCTCTACCTGGCCACTGTGTGACAAGGTATTAAAAAGCCTCGTGAGGGTTCGACAAGCTTGGGCTGGGAGGAGGGGACACACGGACACACACACACACACACACAAAACAAGCAGCTAGAGAAAAATTAATCGGAGTCACCTGATGGGATTAACTCCCCAGGCTCTGAAATCCCCCAGTGCTGGGCAACGGGAGGTGGCAGGACAAGGGGACACGCCACATCCTAGCAGTTCCTGGAGGGGACTGTCCCCACCTTGGCTTTCCCCAAAGTCACCTGGGGCTCACTGCCCCTACCCATCTCCTGGCTTTAATCAGGGGAAAATAAAACTCAACCTCAGGAACTTCTGCCTGGGCAAAAGGGTTTGGGGTTTTCCAGCTGCGCTGAAGCGAGGCAAGAGCTGGAGCAGCCCAGGCCAAACTCCCCAAACACAGGCAGGACCTGGCAGCGCGTGGAGCTAAGGTTTCTCCACATGCCGAAGGGTTCATCTCCGGATGCATGCGCTCCCAGACAGGCTCTGGTGTTGTTAATTATAAAGGAAATAAAAAGCTTGCTGCAGATAAAGGGCTCTAATTAATTTTGAAGACGGCCTGCAGAGGCTGAGCCTGGTGCAAGCGTCCCACGAGGGATCCAGACCACGGATGCAAACGAGATCAGAAGAGCCTTTAATAATAATAAAAAAAAAATCTCCTAAATGATGAAAACAGCCCCTAAAGGAGCAACTGACCAGGGCTGGAGGTCGCAGCATCCTGGGATGAGCTCATCCCGTGGCCGAGCTGCGGCGCAGCAGAGCCCGGGCGCATCCGTGGCAGCAGAGCGGGTGAAACCCTGCCAGGACCTGCAGACTTCTGCGAGCCCACACCCAGGCGGCCTCCAAAGCATCACTGGTCCCCTCCTCATCCTCGCGGGCAGGGGCTGCAGCTGTCACCGAGGGGTCCCCAGGGCCCCCCAGGTGCCGTGAGAGCGGTTTGCAGGCACGCAGGGAAAAGAGGCGATCAAAAGCAGCAAGCAGAGCCCCGTTTCGGGCACGGCCGAGAGACTCGAAGCTGGCTGTGAGGAAGATCTGCAGCTCGGAGCGCGGCGGCACGCATCCTGGCCCCGGGGCCAGCGGCGAGGGGCTCTCAGAGAAGGCGGGGGAAGGGGACAGCACAGCCCGAGCCCCCCCCGCCTCGACAGAGGTACGTGGGGGTACCCCAGCACTGGGGAACCGCTCTCCCAGGGCGCTGCTCCTCCCTGCGGGGCACACTGGGGAAGGGGGGGGGCCCAGCACGGATGCCCCAGTCTGCAGAGAGCCCCCAAATCCTGTTCCCCCAGGCAAGGGACAGCCCCCGCATCCCACAAGGAGCCCCCCGAGACCCCCACCTCAGGGACAGGGTCCTTAACGTAGCCCCCCCCACTTTCGGCCTCGCAGCCTGCACAGCCACCCCCAGCCCAGCCCCCCCTCGGACAGAGCTCCCTGCGCACCGCCCGGCGCCCCCAGCCCATCACTGCGGTCTGTCCGTCCCTGCCCCCCCAGCGGCGGGTGGTTCGCTCCCCGCAGCACCGCACCCCGCGGCGGGCGGGCGCACTGCGGGCCCGGGGCGGGGGATGGGGGGTGTTTCCCCCCGCCGCTCGGCCGGTGGTGCGCTCCCCGCGGCGCTGCCCGAGGCACCCGGGCGGGTCCATTCCGGGGGGCGGGGGGGGCGCCGCGCACCCCTGGCCGAGGTGGTGCGTTCCGCGCGGCGCCCAGGGGGGAAGCGAGCGGGCCCAGCGGCGCTGAGGGCGGGAGGGAAGCAGCAGGGCCGGCTCCTCACCTCTCATGGACGCCGCAGGCCCGGCCGGCTGCCGTCGCTCATCGCGGGAGCGGTGGGGCTCCCCCCCCAGTTCCGCCTTCTCAGCCCCGGCCTGGACCGTGCTGCCGGCACCCCGCCCGCCCCGGGCCCAGGCGCAGGCCGCGGGACACGGCCGGGCAGGCGGTGGGGGGGCGCTGGGGGCGGCAGGGGGCACTGAGGAGGGAAGGACCCTGCTCGCCTCCCCGCGCCGCACTGCGCATGCGCCGCGCCTCCCACTGCGCATGCGGCCTGGGGGCAGCGCGCCTGCGCGGAGCGGGGGGGGGGGGGAGGAGGCGGGGGGAGTGTCCGCACCGCCTCCCACTGCGCATGCGCCACCCGACCTGAGGCGCAGCAGCCTCCCCCCTCCCCTCTGATTTGCATATATGTAAGTATATTCACATAAATCCTCACTCCGACCACCCCCACGTCACCGAGGAGGGTGAAGGGGATGATGCTGGATGCCCACACGGCATCGGCACCCCCCGACCCCCCCCTTGGGGTGCACTCATGGGTGCACCAAGCTGCTCCAGTCTCAGCACCCCAGACTGGTTTCGGTGGGTCCCCCCCAGCCCTGGACTGGGGCCTCAATCGACACCAAATAGAGCTGTTTCCACACTTTATTGCAGAAAGCGCCCCCCTCTCCTCCACTGGCTGGTGGGCAATGCAGAAAGCCAAAAACTGGGGGAAAAAAACCCCACCGCTCCTTTTCACACACCAAACAACGCCCAAAGTGCAAAGAAACCCTCCCCCAAAACACAGTGAAATAGAGAAATCTGTGGGTTTTCTGATTCCAGACTCCCCGTTCTGGCCTTGACTCAGCACGCAGCCGCCTCTGCCTCCCCGGTGTCGTTATTTTGGGGAGAAAAAAAGAGGTTTTTGTGCTGGTAGGAGCTGGAGAGCGATGCTTTGCCTCGTGCCCGCTGGCTCTGCGGGCGGGGGCAGGCAGGCCAGCCCTGGGGAAGGGCCCCTCCCCGCTGCTCTCCCGCGGGATCAGTGTTTCCCTCTGGGATTAAGCCTTTCCCCGTGGGATTTAAGCATCTCCCGGTGGGACGAGCGTTGTTTTCCCCGTGGGACTGACGAGGAGGAAGGCAGGATGCAACTCTGCCGTTTCTTGAGGTGAATCGATGGGACGAGGGCCAGCGGGTGCCCCTCGGGGGGGACGGGACGAGCGGGATGAAGGAAGCACCACGGGATCAATCCGTTTTCTTCCCCAGCCGTTTGAAGACGCTCACGGTGCCGGTGCTGTCCATCTGAGCGCCCGGGGTCTCGCTGGTGCTGCTCACCTTCCCGCACCCCCAGGTCCTTTTGATCATCACCCGGAATTCCGGCTCGCTTTTATCCCTCGTGCTGGTGACGCTTCCATCCTGGGCTTCGACCGGCGCCGCCGCGCTGCTGCCCACACTGATTTTGGCTGACGCCGGTTGCGGTTTCACCGCCGTGTGGACACTGGCAGCGTTCCTCTGACCGAGCTGCTGCGTGCCAGTGGTGACAGGGACCGGTTTGGCTTGTGAACTGGTGGCTCTCGCTTTGATGATCCCTACTGGTTTGGTGCTTTCCGTACGGGGAGGTCTGGTGAGCTTTTTTAGGACGCCGGCGTACTCGAGGACAGAGCAGTCGTCGTCGCTCTCGGTGGTTTTGTCCCCATCGCTCTCGGTGACTTTGTCCCCGTCGGTCTCTAAGGCGTCACCCAGTCTGCTGAAGACCCCTGTGGGCTGGGAAGACAAGGAGGGGGAACCCATCAGCACCCACACCCCCATTTCAGGTGCTCGACTTACCCTCCCCTTTCCCTTCTGCTTCACCTCCCCAATTCCACCACTGTGACGGACGCAAGATGGACACTGACCGTGCCCACAAAGCGTTTTGAGACGTAACGATGCAAAATGCTGCCCTGCAGCAATTAAATTAATGAAACTCATCTGCTCTCACCTTCCCTCCCGTGGTCGTGTCTGCTTTTGCCTCAGCTCCCAGCCGGTCGAAGACAGACATCCTCTGCAGACCTGCAGTTTTAAAGAAAACCTTTCGTTTTTGGAGGTTTCCGCGGAAAACAAAGCTATGTGGGGTCAGCACTGAGGGCTCCGCGCCTCACAGCCCCATCCTGCCACCGGGGAACCCGGCAAAATAAAACCCACTTGATAAAAGTGTGCGAACAGCCACCGGTCCCCTTCTTCCTGAGGCTTAAATAGACACGAGCGGAACCTTCACGGCTCGTGGCGACTTAAAATATCCTTGGAAAACCAACTTCTCCCCAGTAACTCTGGATACGAAACCCCTTGTGGGATCTGTAACAACGGGCTGAACTGGGACTCAATTCTGGGAGAGAAAATGAAGATCAAACCCCATCTCCCTGCTGGTACCTTTGGCTGCTTGCTGCTCCAGGATTTTCTTTGTCCTCGGCGTGGTGCCCTTGGGCATGTTGACGATGTATTTCCCTTCCATTTCTGCCGTCACCCGGCGGTGCTTCACCGGGATCGTTGGATTTGCACCTGCTATGTCACATAAACCTGGCGGGACAAAGGAAGAGCCCATCACGGCACGGCCTCCTCTGCTCTCACGGGACTGGCACTTGGCCTGGCTGAGCTGCACCAGGCTGGCATGGCTCCCCCTTCTCCAGCCTGGATGGATCCCTTCCCTCTGGATCACCAACCCCCCCAAACTGGCTGCAGGTGCACTCAACCCCACTCGTCAGCAGCCTCCACCCAGGCGTTGAGCCAGAACGTGACCATCCCCACCCACTGAGGGGTCCACCCTCAAACCCTGTCTCTCCATCTCAGAGACAAGGGTGTTGTGGGACTGAGCTCAACAACCCCCTCGACACCTCCAAAGCGTCTGTTCAAACTCGCCCAGGGGAACGTTTAATGGGAAACAGAAAGGAAAAAGCAACTTTTGGCACTGTTTCCCCTGGGATCCATCCCTACCTGCCTTCGTGGCGGCCAGTTTGTTGGAGACGGTGACGGAGATTTTGGAGGCGAGGGGCTGTTGTCGGAGGTGGGCGGTGGGAGAAGAGTCTCTGCCCAAGCTATTTGCAATCATCCGGCTGGCGGCTGGAAGGGGAGGACAGCGGGGTGAGGGACAGGTTTTAAACCCCCAAGAGGCTTCGGCGAGTGTGACAAGCGTCCGCCTCGTCAGCTAAATTAACGAGCGGTCCTGCCCCGGGATCGTGGGGAAGGCAGCCAGCGTTTGAGCCCTTCGTTTTTAAGAGGAATAATGCACCTCGATAATCAGGGGAGGGGATTTCATCTCCCAGCAACCTCCCGCCCGCACTCACCGCTGCTGGCGTTGCGGCGCAGCTCCGCTGGAACAGTGGGGCAGAGCGATTGGGTGGCCGCCTTGCACATCTCCTTGAGGGAAAAAAAAACCACAGAGGAGGGTTTTCCCAGGCTCTTCAGAGGTGAACGTGGAGACTCGAGGCAAAACTTTGCTCCCCAATGAGCTGGGGAGGCGTTACCATACCTGCCTGTACACAATTTTGGCGTGTTTGAGGATGGCGATGATGTCCCCCACCACTGTGATGCCCAGCTCGTTCAGGATCTCCTTGTTCAGATCCATCAACATGGTCTTCTGGATCCTGTGGGGAGGAAAGCCCCGATGTAACCAGGCCTCCCCTCGTTACGAGCTCTAATTAATTAAGCCTCGAGCAAGGTGCACCACGATATCCCCAGCCTGGGTTCAGACACCGCCACCCTCACAGAAACAGCACCGAAGCGGCTCAGTGCAGATTAATAGCGGATGTAAGTAATTAAGGAGCTGGATAATCAGTTAATTCTTTTCCTCCCTCGCTGGGGGGATCTTGTGGTGCTGTTTTCCCCCGGTAATGCCAGGAGCAAGTGCTGCCTCATCGCTGCCCTCACCTGTTCTCCACAAACATGACAGCGTAGTTGACAGCGGGGCCCGGGGGGATCCCAGCTTCCTTGAAAAACTGAATCCACTCGGCTGTCGCTGAGGGAAAAGAGGTGGAAAAGGAACAAAAGTAAGCTGACAGAGAAAAGGAGGTGGGGCCGCTGCCTGGGTGCTGGCAAGCCTTGGCCGAGAGGCTCATTCCAGGCATTCCCAGCTGTCGTGGCGCGATTAACGTCACCGGGAGGGAAACGGCTCCTGGGGGGCAGCGGGGGTGAGGGGCGGGGGTGGTTTCCCGGGTGAAAATACAGAATTTGAGGGGTTTTAGAGCGATTTCGGGTGGTGGAGGGGGAGGAAAGGTCCCTTACCCATTGTCACCGACAGCACAGCGGAGCAGCCGGAGGCCGAGAGCGCGGGGCTAGGGGGCAGCGCCAGGAGCAGCCTGCGGGGCACAGAGGGGTGGCACGGCCGCCGTGAGGGCCCGCGGGCAGGCACGGGGCTGCCCCCCGCCCCCTCCTCCCCCCCGGCCCCGCACGCCCTCCCTTCTCCCTCCCTTCCCCTGCCCCCCGGCCCCGCACCCCCTCCCTTCTCCCTCCCTTCTCCCTCCCTTCCCCTGCCCCCCGGCCCCGCACCCCCTCCCTTCTCCCTCCCTTCCCCTCCCCCCCGGCCCCGCACGCCCTCCCTTCTCCCTCCCTTCCCCTGCCCCCCGGCCCCGCACCCCCTCCCTTCTCCCTCCCTTCCCCTGCCCCCCGGCCCCGCACGCCCTCCCTTCTCCCTCCCTTCCCCTCCCCCCCGGCCCCGCACGCCCTCCCTTCTCCCTCCCTTCCCCTGCCCCCCGGCCCCGCACCCCCTCCCTTCTCCCTCCCTTCCCCTGCCCCCCGGCCCCGCACGCCCTCCCTTCTCCCTCCCTTCCCCTCCCCCCCGGCCCCGCACGCCCTCCCTTCTCCCTCCCTTCCCCTGCCCCCCGGCCCCGCACCCCCTCCCTTCTCCCTCCCTTCCCCTGCCCCCCGGCCCCGCACCCCCTCCCTTCTCCCTCCCTTCCCCTGCCCCCCGGCCCCGCACGCCCCCCCGGCCCCGCACGCCGTGCCCGCACCCCCGCGCTCCCGCCGCGCCCCATCCCTCTGCCGCTGCCGGGCGCTGCCGGAAACAATTGCCACCGAGAGCCCCAAGTGACGTCGCAAGCCGGCCCTGCGCGACGCCAGTCACGGGTGTCGCTCTAGGCTGGGAGGACCGATCATAGAGCTCTGGAGGACCGACCGCAGAGCGCTGGAGGAGCGAGGGCGCCCCGCTGGTGTCTGCGGTACGAGGGGATGGGGACGGGGGGCGGGGGGCACCGGGTACCCCTGGGAACCGAGCCTCGAGCGGCGCCCTGGCCCTAAACCCGGCCCTAAGCCGGTCCTGGCCCCAAACCTGCTCTGGTCAGCTCTGACCCCCCGGATTCGGCCAACACCAGACCGAGCTTAACCCCCCCCCTCAGCCATGGCCCCCCAACCCTAGCCCCCTCCCCCAAAACACGGCAGGGGTTGGAGGGGGCTGATCCCCTTTTTACGGGGTCCCCCGAGGCACAGGGGAGGGGTCCCAGTGGACCGTGGGGGGGTTCTGTATCCCCCAAATTGGGGTGCCCCACCCTGTTCCCATGGGGAGTCAGCCCCAATGGCGGCGGAGGGGGAAGGACCAGGCACTTCCCCTCCCTGCCCCGGACGGGTCAGGGCACGTGAGCACCCCGATCCCGTGAGTCAGCTGGGAAAGCCTCTTTCCTTCTCCGCACCCCAAAAATCCTGGCTGTGCTGCGCCCCGGAGGGGTCTCGCCTGTCCGGGCACGTTGAGAGCAATCCGGTTTGTTCTGTCCCAGCGTCACACCGGGATGAAGCCCGACAGCATCTACAAGCAGGTATGGTGCTGGCAGCAACCCAAGACCCCAAACTGGGGGGTTTGCCCCCTCCTGGCACCCTACACCCTCAAACTGGGGTACCCTATAGCTCTCTGCCTCATCCTGCCACCTTAAAATCCCAAACTGAGGTACCCCATATGCACCCCACAACCCCAACTTGGGCACCCTGTGCCCCCGTTTCCACCCAGACCCTGCACCCTGTGGGGAACCCCAGCAATCTAGGGGGTGAGGGGCACTTTTCCCTACAGACCCCGGGCATTTTGGGGTGGGTTTTACCCCCAAACCAGACCCCACCCTGGTTTGGGGTCCCCTCCACCCCAATTCTCTGCCCTCCCATCACAGCTGGATCCACTGGAGGACCGTGGGGCGCCACCCACCCGCTTCCCACTGAAGGTAATTCCCCCAGTCCAAGGGGGCTTTGGTGCTGGCTGGCACTGGTGCCATCCCTTGCTGGATCACACCAGTGTTGGAGGTGGCTTTAAGCCCTGTAAAATAATTCATTCTTTAATTTTGGGGCACGAACACCCCCTCTCCATCCCAGTGCTCCTGTGGCGCGTTGGTCTTTGCCGTCCTTCTCACCCTCTTCATCCTCATCTTCCTCCTCCTCTTCAGTCTCGGGCTGAGCTCAGCCCTCCGCAGTGATGCCGGCAGTGATGCTGGCAGCGGTGCCAGATCTTGCGGTGACACGTGTCGGTAAGACAAGCTATGGGGGGGGTGGTGGTGAAGCTCCTCTGAGACCCCCGGTACCCTGGTGCTGCAATCTGCTGCGTGCTGGCACCGTCGAATTTCCACCGTAGCATCGTCCTGGTGGAGAGCATCCCGGAGGGAATGACCTTCAGTGCCAGTTCCGTGCTGAATCCATCCACCTTCTCCACATGGATGAACCTCTTGGGGACCGTCACCCGCAGCCTGGACATCGCCTCCTTCTACTGGACCATGACCAACGAGGACACACAGACACATGAACCTTCTGCTGCCCAGGTCCGTGCTGCTGGCATCTGGTGCTGCCTGCCTTTTTCTTGCCTTCCCATCATTTTTCATAATTTCTGCCTTTTTTTTTCTTTTCCCTCAAACCACATGCTGATTTAGGGTGAACAAATCCTGGAGGAACTCCTCCAATTATCCCAGCGTGGCGTCGCTGTCCGAATCGCTGTCAGCCACCCGTCGGCAAAATCACCCCTGAACGATCTCCAGGCGCTGGAACAGAGCGGTGAGTGATGGCAAAACACCACAACTGGTGTTTTTGGGGGGATTTTCAGTGGGAGACGCCCAACTCGTGGTCACGCAGGCGCTGCGGTGCGCACCGTTGACATGCCGCGGCTCACCGGCGGCGTGCTGCACACCAAGTTTTGGCTTGTTGATGGCACCCACCTCTACGTTGGGAGCGCCAACATGGACTGGAGGTCTTTGACCCAGGTGAGCAGTGCGGCAGCACCGGAGGTGCTGAACCTGTGCCGTGTGGTGCCTGGGCTATCCCAAACCCAAACGCCCGTCCCCATGCCCATCGAGGGATGCTCAGTGCCATAAGATGGGTCTTGGGGCGCTGGAGAGGGGTGATGGCTCTGTCTGGTGATATGGCAGTGCCACTGTGCCGCTCGCCGCAGGTGAAGGAGCTCGGCGCCGCTGTCTACAACTGCAGCTGCTTGGCTGAAGATTTAGGCAAAATCTTTGAAGCTTATTGGGGCCTTGGTGTTCCTGGCGCTTCCATCCCGGTACCGTGGCCGGCAAATTATTCCACCTCCTTCAACATGGAGACACCCTTGGAGCTGAAGCTCAACAACACCGATGCTGCCGTCTACTTCTCGGTACGTTCCCCACCCACCACGGTTGGTGTTCCCAGTGCCAGCACGGGCTGTGCCGGTCCTAGATCCGTGTCCAACGATTCCGGCAGAGCTCCCCGCCGGCTCTCTGTGCCAGCGGCCGGACCCAGGATCTTGACGCCCTCCTCAACGTCATCGATGCCGCCGAGGACTTTGTGGACATCGCGGTGATGAGCTACCTCCCCACCACCGAGTTCTCCCACCCCCCAAAGGTTCGGGTGCTCCTGTGCCAGCTCTGGCGTGGTGGCACCGCTGGTGTGTAACTGCTTTCCCTCCCCAGGTTTTGGCCGGCGATCGATAACCGGCTGCGGAAAGCCGTCTTCGAACGCCACGTCAAGGTGCGGTTGTTGGCGGGTTGTTGGCGGCACAGCAAAGTGACCATGTTCCCCTTCCTCAAGTCCCTTGCCGCCGTCGCCGATAATCGGACCCACTACAGCGTGGAGGTGGTGGGTATGGCAGCGTGCCCGCGGCGTGCCGCCGGGCGGTGTCGCAGTGGGTGACGGTCTCCTCGCTCCCTGCAGCGCCTCTTCATGGTGCCGGCGAGTGCAGCGCAAGCCCGGGATTCCCTACGCCCGGGTGAACCACAACAAGTACATGGTGACGGAGAAGGCGGCGTACATCGGTGAGCGTGGCGTGGGTGGCGGTGCCACCGTGGGAGTCGCCGCGGGCTGGCTGGTGGTGGTGGTGGTGGTGGGAGTCACCACGGGCTGCTGGTGGTGGTGGTGGTGGGGAGTCACCGTGGAATGCTGGTGGTGGTGGTGGTGGTGGTGATGGGAGTCACCGCGGGCTGCTGGTGGTGGGAGGCTAGGGGTGGGTTTAGGGGTCCCCCCAACAAATCTCCTTGCAGGGACGTCCAACTGGTCTGGTGACTACTTCGTGCGGACGGCAGGATCAGCGCTGGTGGTGAACCAGTCGGGGAGCCAAGCTGGTGCCGGTACCAGCCCCAGCACCGCCGCCAGCACCATCCGGGAGCAGCTGCAGGAGGTTTTCGAGCGGGATTGGAGCTCCCAGTACAGTGCTGACATCGACGATGCCGAGCGCTGGGAGAGCCTCTGCGGCTCCAGTTAGGCGCTGGGGAAGAGGCCACCAGTGAACCGTGGCTAAATCTGGCCGCCCTGCTCCAATTTGGGGAAAAAACCCCAGAAAATAGGATTTTCTCTGGACTTTGCGTTGCTGTTACTGAGGTGGAGGGGGTGTCATCCAAGCAGGTGATGGAGAGCACCAGGCCTTTGCCAAACACCGTGCCAGCACTGGGAGGGAAGCTGGGAAGAACCCACCCCAATAAAGAGCCAGGTGAAATGCTCAGCTGTGGGCAAAACCTTTACTGGGGATCACGGCAAGAGCCGATGCCGGCAGCACCCAGTGCAGTGCATCCCTGGCTGCGTTCTCCGCTGACGGCGTGGAGCCAGCTTTTGCTTTCTGGGGTGACCGAAGGTGAGGCTGGGGAAGGTCTCTGAGGAGCTCTCAGCTGCCAGGGTGTTTGCCAGGGTTGCTGTGGTGGCTCCGCGGTGCTCTGGTGTTGCTGGCTCTTGCAGGATGCACGTGCCAGGTCCAGGGGAGGGTCCCAACCCCCTGAGCTCTCTGCACAGGGGAGAAGGGTGGGGAGGGGGTTAGTGGCACCCATGGGTGGAATCCCCCCTCCTTGGTGAGGACTTGTGGCACCCAGGGGCCCAAAGCACCTGTGACATGGGGCACCAGGGACCCCAAGCACTTGGGGGACACAAAGCACCCAAGGGACCCCAAGCAGACGGTGTCCCAGAGCACCCGTGACTGGGAGCCCACGGTCCCTGCACAAGCCCCCCACCCTGCGTCCATACCTTGGCATCCTGCTGGCTCTTACAAGTGGTCCACAACTGGCTCAGCCAGGCTGAGCTTCTCCGTCTGAGCAACGGCTGCCTGGATGCTGCACTGGGCTCCTTCTCCATGCCAGGGAAGATCTCAGCTGCTGTGGTCTCCTTACAGATGCCCTCAAGTCCTCTTGGCAGAGCTGGTAGTACTGGGTGTCCTTGAAGCTGTGCTTCACCTGCTGCAAGGAGATAAAGGGGTGCTTGAGGGCAGCTCTAGGCATGATCCTCTCGTGTGAGTCCCAGGTGAGCATCCTCTTGACCAGCTCCACCATCTCATGCAGGTCACAGCGCTCGGCCAGGCGCCTCCTGCTCAGGATAAGACTCTGGGCGTACGTTCACTTCTGCCAACTGATCCAGTGAGGAGAAGACATACTTTCTCCTATCCATTGGCTTTGCCATCTCCTTGCCTGGTGGTTTGAGCTGCCAGGAACTGATAGGACGTGGCAGCCATTGGAAGAAGGACTGTGTCTTCTGGGCAGCGCAGAGCAACTCGTGCTGTGGTAGCCCCAAGGTGGAGCAGATGTAGCGGACCTGGTCATACTCGTTGAAGCCGGGGTACAGCGGCGTGCCCAAGTGAAGCTCGGCCACCACACAACCCAAAGACCAAACATCCACCTTCTCGCAGAAGGGCAACCCCAACAAGATCTCTGGGGACCGGTAGAAGCGGGTTTGCATGTAGGGTTTCTTGACGTGGCAGACCTCGGTGGAGATGCTGGCTGAGCCGAAGTCAATGAGCTTGATGCGGAAAGGATAATGTGCGTGGTCCACCAGCATGATGTTCTCTGGCTTGAGGTCAGCGTGGATGATGGAGAGCTCCTTCAGCTTGACCAGCGCCACCAGCACCTGCGCCGTGATGGTACGGATGTGCCGGACATGCAACGGCAGGAAGTTGTTCTGCTTTTGGAAGTCGAAGAGGCTTTGCTCCAGCAGCTCAAAGACCAGGTAGGTACAGACGCCACCGTCAAAGGAGTCGAAGAAACAGACAATGTGTGATTCCTCTGAGTCCAGCTCCCGCAAGGCCTGCAGCAGCTTCAGCTCATTCTTCGCTGTGTAGTCATGGTGGCCTTCATTCTTCACGATCTTAATGGCCACCCTCTCCCCTGTGCTTCTCCGCGAGCCCTGGATCACCTCCCCAAAGGTCCCCTTCCCCACCACGGCTGCCATGTCGTAATGCTCCGCACCCACCACCAGCGTCTCCATTGTGGGTTGGCTCCTCGCCAGGGGCTTGGGACCCTCCCCTCAGCACCCTACAGGGGCTTGGGACACCCAGCCACCTCAACATTGCCCCCAACAGCACTGCTGGTTCCAGCGTTGCCATGACGATACCTTCTGTTGTCAACAACAGAAGCACCCAGTCCCCTGCGCAAGGGACTGCAGCCTGCGTGGAGGAACCCCCTGAAACCTGGCCCTGGTCCCCCCAGATCCATCCCCAACCCCCCAAAACACATCCCTGGTCCCCAAAAATCCATCCTCAGGCCCCATAGACACAGTCAAGGCTTTTTTTGGGGTTAACATTTATTCCAGCCAAGCCGACAGCAAGGGGCCGGAGGGGAGACGCCGCCGCCATCCCCCTGCTTCCCCGGTTAATATTTGTCACGATCCGCTAAGACAAGCGGGAGTCGTGATGGTTCGTTAACCGAATCTCAGAGTGCAAAAGAAAGACAATTGGGGAAAAGTATTAATTTTAATCAGCACAAGGCACTTTACTGCGTACCAACACAGTGTAATTGCGATAGAGAGGGAGAGAGAGAGAGGGAAAGAGGGTATAGCTACCAACGGCCGGCGGAGTCCTCGTGGTCCGTCTTCTTCCGTGGGGGATCCCGTCGGGGTATTCTCAGAGAGTCCTTTTATACACTTTTTCGAGAGCGAGGGGAAAATGGCCAGAAAGTGAGGAAATTTATTGTTACTTTGTTGCAAGGCCCATTGACATGGGGGTACAGGACAGATCATCCCTTGTCGCTTAAGTGCATTTCACGACCTCGGACGGATTTTCCTTTATCGCTTCCATGCCGTCCTCCCTGCCCGGTCAGCGAGAACAGCACACCACGACCTCCAAGGAATGCAGAGCAGTCCTCAGCGGGGGCGCCTGCAGGCCTGCAACGCTTGGCAGACATCCCCTCTCGGCCAGGCCTTGATTCGGGGTCTCGCTGTCTGCAGATGATCACGAGACAGATGAAGGGTCTTCGGGCCGTCTCTTACAGTATTAACACTTGGAACATGGAGAATAAAGCTTCAAACACCCCTCCCAAAAAGCTGGATTAGGAATTTTTTTGGGGGGGTAAAGGGGTTAAAGAGGGTCTAGGGGAGCAAGTGATGCTCCACCACCCCATCACCATTTCAGGGGGTCCATGCTCAAGGAGGGGTTCAGCGCTCACCGCAGGGTTGGGGGCTTAGTGCCAGCTTAGGCAGCTGAAATTTAGGGGTCCCCTCACCCCCGAACCCCCTCAGGTTGAAGCATGGGGTGCCTTCCGTCATCACTGGCTGCTGGTTAAATTCAGGGTCCTTGGAGGAGAGCTCAACGTTGGGTAACCACGTCTTCCCCACCTTGGGTTGGGTGCTGCGGGGCTCCAGCAGAGACCCCCCGGGGGAGAAACCCACCCTGGGCACCCAGCGCCGTCTCCGGGTCTTGCCCTCCGCTTCCCCATTGACGTGGGGATCCACTGCCCGGTCGTCTTCTCCTTTCTCCTTCGGCTTCACGAACACCAACACCGCCTTCTTCATGCCGCCCATCCTCATCCTCTGCTCACCTTCCAACCTGCTCCCGGCAAAACCTGCGCTGAATTTGGGCAATTTGACCCTAGACCGGCGTCCCGCTGCCACATCCTTCCTGGTGGTCTCCTCTGTCCCATCCATCCCTGGTGGTGCCAGCTCCAACACTGGCACCTTCAACACTTGCACACCGGTGAGTTTCGGTGTCTTCTGGCTTACTGGCTCCTCCGGTTGTTCTACGGGCATGGTGAAACCCACGGCGGGGATGGTGAACTGGGTCGTCAACGGCTGTGCCCCCCCATCACCCATCACCCCCCTGGTTTTCAGCTTCAAGCGAGTTGCACTGGGAGACTCTGTCATCTTCCTTCCTGCCATGCCAATGCTCAAACTTTCGGCGCTTCCCCCACGTCTCATCATTTTAGGGTCCTCCCCAATGCGGATATCGGGGCTCGATCCCCCAAATTTTGGCAATTTCACACCCCCACCCAGTTCCAGCCCAGCGGGGAGTTTAGGCAGTGATGGCATGCGGCGGCTGCCCGCTGCTGGCAGTGCAATGCCCACCTGCGGCACCCGAAGCCGGTGGGTCCCAGGGGACCCCGGTTCCACCAACCTCCCATCCCGCCCGCCCAAGCCCCTGATTCCCACCTGTGGCAGCTTCATCACTGCGCCACTGGCCTGGGGTCCCTCCTCACCACCAGCACCCTTGTCCCCATCCTTGACACCGAAAGGTGCCAGGGATAATTTGGGGACCTTTAGCTTGACCGCAGCACCAGCGGCACCAACTGTCCCCAAAGCTAGGTCTAAGGCTGCCGTGGGACCGGTGATGGAGATGCTGGGCGGCGCTGGCACGGTTCTGCTGTGGGATGCTGGAGGATACCCATTGCCATCACTGCCCATTTTGAGCTTGGTGAGAGACAACCCGAACCACGGCAGCGTGAATTTGGGGGGTTTGGGTTTGGTGTCAGTTGCTGGCACATCCCCGGTGAGCCGTGCCGGGGCGGTGATTTCCACTGCTGGCAGCAGGGCCGTGGGTTCCAGCTCCAGGCTGAGCTTTCGCAGCCCTTTGGCAAACCTGGCTGCCATGTCTGGCATCACCACATCCCCCTCACCCGGCACCGCTGTGGCACCAGCACTTGCTGGCAATGCCAAATCCACACCAACGCGTGGCATGGCAATATCAATGGATGGCACCACCGTGGCCGGGAAGGTTAACCGAGCTGGTGCTGCCGGCGGTGATTCTGACCGCCGCACCGGCAGCTTCACCTCCAGCTGTGGTTGCCCTCCTGTGATGGCCAGCTCTGGTTTGGGCATGCCAAGCTCAGGGACCAGCTCCACGGTGGCACTGGGGACGGTGATGCCAATGGAGGGGACACGGATGCCGGTGAATCCCCCTCGCGTGCTGGTGTCCCCCTCCTCATCCTTTACGGCATCTGTGCCGAAATTCAGCAGCTTGGTTTTTGGCACCGGGCTCCCCCCACCCTTCCGGCTGCTTCCAGGGGTGTCTCCCTCCTCGAGCTTGCTTTGGGGTTGATTTATGGTTGTGCCAAGCTCCAGCATCATCGCTGGCAGTGGCAGTGCTGGCACAGCCATCTCCAACTGCGGCAGCCTTAATGCCAGCTCCTTGGCTTGAGGGGCAGCTGGTGGGGCCGCACCGGTGCGGCTCAGCCCCACTGTGACTTTGGGGGCTGCCACCTCCACAGCTGGTAACCGAGTGCCAGTACCTGCCGGCACCTTGGCAGCAGTGCCAGGAACCTCCACATTTGCTGGCGGCACCTCCATCACCAGTGTTTTGCTAGCTGCTGCTTCCTTCACCGTTAACCGGGTCAGTGTCGCACACGGCCGCTTGGGTTCCGCCGCTGGTGGCACTGCAGTGGATGTGGCAGTTGGTGCAGACTCGACAGCGCCCCGGCTCTTCACCAGCTTAGGGAGCTTGGGAAGGGCAAACTCCACGGACACAGCACTGGCAGGTGCTGCGCTCACTGTGCTCGGTGCTGGCGGTGGAATCTTAGAGGGCATCAAGATTGGGATGCTCTGGATGGGGGGGAAAAGACGGGATCTGGGACCTGACACACAAAGGCATCCATTGGGACCGCCTGATCATCCCCATCCTGCATCGACAGGGACCCCCTGAACATCCCACGTCCCAGTCCTGCAGCCACAGGTACGCCCTGAGCATCCCAGACCTGCATCCGCAGGGACCCCCTGAGCATCTCACATCGCAGTCCTACACCCACAGGGACCCCCGGAGAATCCCACGTCCCAGTCCTTCAGCCACAGGGACCCCCTGAGCATCTCAATCCTGCATCCACAGGGACCCCCCGAGCATCCCACATCCCAATCTTGAATCCACAGGGACCCTCTGAGCATTCTACATACCCATCCTGCATCCACAGGGACCCCCGGAGCATCCCACATCCCAGTCCTGCAGCGACAGGGACACCCTGAGCATCCCACATCATAATCCTGCAGCCACAAGGACACCCTGAGCATCCCACATCCCAATCTTGAATCCACAGGGACCCCCTGAGTATTCTACATCCCAACCCTACATGCACAGGGAAACCCTGAGCATCCCACATTCCAGTCCAGCATCCACAGGGACACCCAGAGCATCCCACATCCCAAGCATGCGTCCACAGGGACCACCTGAGCATCTCAATCCTGCATCCACAGGGACCCCCTGAGCATCCTAATCCTGTAACCACAGGGAACTCTGAGCATCCCACATCCCAGTCCAGAATCCACAGGGACCCCCTGAGCATCTCACATCCCAGTCCTGCACCCACAGGGACCCCTGGGCGTCCCAGACCTGCATCCACAGGGACCCCCTGAGCATCCCACAGTCCTGTGCTGCATCCACAGAGACCTGCTGAGCATCCCACATCCCCATCCTGCATCCACAGGGACCACCTGAGAATCCCACATCCCCATCCTGCATCCACAGGGTCCCCTGAGCATCCCACATCCCCATTCTGCAGCCAAAGGGACCCCTTGCCCATCCCAATCATGCATCCATTGGGACCCCCCTGAGCATCCCACATCCCAGGTCTGAGTCCACAGGGACAACCTGAGCAACCTACATCCTGATCCTGCATGCACGGGGTCCCCCTGAGCATCCCACATCCCCAGCCTGCATCCACAGGGACCACCTGAGCATCCCACAACCCCAACCTGAATCCACAGGGACCCCCTGAGCATCCCACATCCCCGTCCTGCATCCACAGGGACACCCTGAGCATCCCACATCCCAGTCCTGCAGCCACAGGGACCCCCTGAGTATCCCACACCCCAGTCCTGCACTCACAGGGACCCCCTTAGCATCCCAATCCTGCATCCACAGGTACATCTGATTATACCACGTCCCAGTCCTGCAGCCACAGGGACCCCTGAGCATCCTAAACCTGCATCCACAGGGAACCACTGAGCATCCCACATCCCCATCCTGAAGCCACAGCGACCCCTGATGATCCTACAGCCCAATCCTACATCCACAGTGACCCCCTGAGCATCCCACATCCCAGGTCTGATTCCACAGGGGCCCCCAGATCATCCTACATCCTGATCCTACATCCACGGGGACCCCCTTAGCATTCTGCATCCCAATCCTACATCCACATGGACCCCCTGAGCATCCCACATCCCAGTCCTGCATCCACAGGGACACCCTGAGCATCCCACATCCCAGTCCTGCAGCCACAGGGACCCCCTGAGTATCCCACACCCCAGTCCTGCACTCACAGGGACCCCCTTAGCATCCCAATCCTGCAACCACAGGAACCCGCTGAGCATCCTACATCCCAGTCTAGAAACCACAGGGACCCCCTGAGCATCCTACATCCCAATCCTACATCCACAGGGATGCCCTGAGCATCCCACATCACAGGTCTGAGTCCACAGGGACCCCCTGAGCATCCCACATCCCAGTCCTGCATCCACAGGGACCCCCTGAGCATCCTAATCCTGCATCCACAGGGACCCACTGAGCATTCTGCATTCCAATCCTACATTCACAGGGACCCCCTGAGCAGCCCACATACCAGGCCTGCAGCCACAGGGACCCCCTGAGCATCCTGCATCCCAGTCCTGCATCCACAGGGACCCCCTGAGCATCCCACATCCTCATCCTGCATCCACAGGGACCCCCTGAGCATCCTGCATCCCTGTCCTGCATCCACAGGGACCCCTGAGCATCTCACATCCCAGTCCAGAATCCACAGGGACCCCCTGAGCATCCCAACCGTGCATCCACAGGGACCCCCTGAGCGTTCTGCATTCCAACCCTACATCCACATGGACCCCCTGAGCATCCCACATCCCAGTGCTGCAGCTATAGGGACCGCCTGAGCATCCCACATCCCAGTCCTGCACTCACAGGGACCCCCTTAGCATCCCAATCCTGCATCCACAGGGACCCGCTGAGCATCCTACATCCCAGTCCAGAAACCACAGGGACCCCCTGAGCATCCCACATCCCAGTCCTGCATCCACAGGGACCCCGTGCATATCCCATGTCCCAGTCCAACATCCACAGGTACCCCTGAGCATCCCATGTAACAGACCAACCTCAACAGGGACTCCTGAGCATCTGAAACCTGCATCCACACGGACCCCCTGAGCATCCCACATCCCAGTCCTGCATCCACAGGGACCCCCCGAGCATCCCAACCGTGCATCCACAGGGACCCCCTGAGCATTCTGCATTCCAATCCTACATCCACATGGACCCCCTGAGCATCCCACATCCCAGTGCTGCAGCCACAGGGACCCCCTGAGCATCCCACATCCCAGTCCTGCATCCACAGGGACCCCGTGTGTATCCCATGTCCCAGTCCAACATCCACAGGTACCCCTGAGCATCCCGCATCCCAATCCTGCATCCACAGGGACCCCCTGAGCATCCCATATCCCAGTCCTGCAGACAGAGGGACCTCCTGAGCATCCCATGTCGCAGTCCTACATCCACAGAGACCCCCTGAGCATCCCACATCCCAGTCCTGCAGCCACAGAGACACCCTGAGCATCCCACATCCCAGTCCTGCATCCACAGCGACCCCCGGAGCATCCCACATCCCAGTCCTGCAGCCACAGGCACCTACCAGCCTGGCTACCTTCCCCTGGTGTCCCTCGCTGCTGGTGCTGGTGCCACCAAGGGGGATGTGTGTGGTGGGCTTCTGTCGCTGGAGGCAGAGTGAGACCTTGCAGGACCTGGCACCCTCCAGCACCCGCACGACGTCCTCGGGAGGGGCCCCTTCGAAGAAAACCCTGGCGCTGAGGAGCCGGTCACCTGTGGGGGCCGCAGGGGCTGTCACCCTGAGTCCATCTCCCCCTCAGGTCAGGTGGGTTTTGGGGACCCCTCACCTTGGTGGACGCGCAGGGATTTGGGTGCCTTGGCAACGTAGAGGCCGCGGCGGTCACGGGCCACGGTGATGCCCGTCACCCCTGCCTCAGGCGCCGTCTCCAGCTCCACGAGCTCCGTGTTCTCCTATGGGGCAGAGCAAGGGGGTGGGATCTGGCCCTTTCCCCTGCCCCACACCGCCCCTCCGCCCATCACACTCCTCACCTCCATGGGGGGGATGGGGGGGTTCCTCCTCCTGGGTGTCCTGGGGTCCTGGGGGGGACACAGGCGGTGGCAGGGGCTGGGGTTGCTCCAGCACCTCAGGATCCTGCAAATGGGCACAGACCCCCAATGCCCTGTTGCAGCCCCCCAGCCCCCCTATTGCAGCCCCCCACTTCCCCCCATTGCAGCTCCAACCTCTCCACTGCAGACCCCCATCCCACCCCATCCCACTCCTCCCCCCCACACACCTACAGGCAGCAAGTGTGGTGGTGGGGGGCCCTTTCCCACCCTGCACCCCAAAACCTCTCCGCTGGGACCCGCTGAGACCCCCCTCACCTCCCGGCTCCTTCCCTCTCGGGCACTCTGCTGGGGAGTGGTTGAGTCGCCCCCCCAACTCGAATGGGGGGACCCAGGCATCTGGGCCCCCCCTAAAAGAGAGCCCAGGCGTCCGGGCTCTCCCTCCCACGCTGGCTCAGCAAAGGTCACTGACTCCACGCCAGAGACCCCCGAGCTTCCCACCGGCACCCACCCACGCACCCGTGGGACAAGCGAGTGCTTTGTCCTGGGTCCTCCCCACCGCCACCCCAAGGGAATTCCGGGAATTTGGGACACTCAGCACAAAATCCCGTGGGACGGAGGGCAGCGTGAAGCTGGATGCGGCCGGTGATGGAGTCCCAGCTCGGCGGTCAGGGAAGGGACGAGTGGAGCTGGAGGGGACAAACCGTGCCCCTCACCCCAGCTCTGCTCTTCCTCTGCGTGTCGGTGCCTGCCCGTGCGATCTGCAGGGGTGCAGGGGCACACAGGCACTGGGCTGATGGGGTGCAGGGCTTGGGGGGCACCCCTAGGACCCTTAAAGCACTCCTGGGCCTCCACAGCACCCTTAGGATCCCCATAGCTTCACTGGGACCACCACAGTACCCCCAGGACCCCTGTAACACCTCTGGGATCCCCCCAGAGGACCCCAAACGCCCCCTTGGGACTCCTAAAGCACCCCCAGGACCCTAAAGCACCCCTGGGACCCCCCATGACACCCCCCAGATCTCCACAGCACCCTTAGGACCCCCAAAGCACCTCTTAGACATCCACAGTGAACTTGACACTGCTACAGCATCCCAGGGGAGCCTGGATGCCTGGGTCCCCCCACAAGCAGCCCAGCAATGTGCTGACTCAGCAGTCCCTGCTGGCAGCACCCATGGGTGCGGGTGGACGCATGAATGGAGCGATTGATGGTGGGGTGGCACGGGGGCCCCAGGGAATTCAGCAGCACCCGCTGCACCCGCCCTGCCGCTTGGTGAGGCGGATGCTGGCACCCAGGGGTGCTGCAGGGCCCCCCAAACACTCAGGGGTGCTGCAGGGCCCCCTCCCCTGAGCACTCATGGGTGCCCCGCTGACGGCCCCTCCCCACGCGGACGTTCGGTGCCGCTCGGTGGAGGCTGGATTCAGCAACTGGGGGGAATGTACGGATTATCCACCTTTCCAAGCAGTGCATGGCCTGGGGGACCTCCAAAACTCCCCTGGGGGGTGTGCACCACCCCAAACTCCCTTACAGGTCCCAGCCCCACTAAAAGCCCTTTGTGGGACCCTCTAAAATTCCCTCAGGGGGTCTGACTGGGCTCAGGAGCTCCGCTGGCCCCCCAGACTGGTGCAGAGCAAGGCAAAAGCCCTGGTGCACTCGGGAGGACAGGGTGGAGCCCTGATGCGGCGCTGGGATGACCTCCTCTCCTGGTTCCCAGGAACAGCGCCGTGGGCCGGCCATGCCAGCAGCTCATGACCAGCCCTGAGGCAGCTGAGATGGAGGCACCTGGCTCACAGGTGTATCCCATACCACTAAAGCATCCTCGTGATAAAGGAGGGAGTTCAGGGAGGGGGGAGCTCCTCTTCCTGGGGCTCTTCTCTCTCGGCCTTCAGCTCCTGCTGTTGACCTCAAGGACCAGGGTGAGTATCATGGGATTGTCTGAGTTGGAAGGGACCTCTCAAGATCACCCAGTCCAGCTCCCCTGTGTTAGAGCAGGATCCCCTCGAGCACATCCCTCAGGGCTGCATCCAGGCCAGGCTGGGAAATCTCCGGAGAAGGAGACTCCACCCCTCTCTGGGCAGCCTGTGCCAGTGCTCGGGCACCCTCACCCCAAAGAAGTTCTTTCTCATATTTAAATGGAACCTCCTATGTTCCAGCTTGTGTCCATTACCCTTCGTCCTGTCACTGGGAACCACTGGGAAGAGTCTGGCTCCATCCTCCCTCAACCCCCCCTTTAGGTATTTATAAACTTTAATTAAATCCCCCCTCAGCCTTCTCTTCTCCAGGCCGAAGAGTCCCAGCTCTCTCAGCCTTTCCTCCCAGGGGAGATGCTCCAATCCCCCACCCATCCTCACTGCCCTCTGCTGGACCCTCTCCAGTCGTTCCCTGTCTCTCCTGAACTGGGGAGCCCAGTACTGGACGCAGAATTCCAGTTGTGGCCTCCCCAGGGCAGAGCAGAGGGGGAGAATGACCTCCCTCGCCCTCCTGGCCACCCACTGCCCTGTGCAGCCCTGGGTGGCATTGCCCTTCTTGGCACGGGCACATCACCGGCTCAGGGATAACTTACTGTCTGCCAGGACTCCCAGATCCTTCTCCTTGGAGCTGCTTTCCAGGAGGTTCCCCCCTCACCTATGCTGGTGCCTGGCATTCTCCTCCCCGGGGGCAGCCCCCTACCCAAGCCCTTATGGAATCTCATGAGGTTCTTCTCTGCCCAGCTCTCCAGCCTGCCCAGGTCCCACTGGATGGCAGCACAGCCCTCTGGAGTGTCACCACCCCTCCCAGCTTGGGATCAGCAGAGAACTTGCTGAGGATCCACTCTCTCCCCTTGCCCAGGTCATTGATGAATGTGTTGAACAAGACTGGACCGAGTGTTGACCCCTGGGGGACACCACTGGTGACAGCCTCCAACTTGGCTCTGCTCCATTGATCACACCCCTCTGTGATCTGTCACAGCTCTTGATCTCCCTCACCATCCCCTCGTCCACCGCACACTGCCTGAGTTTCCTAATGAGGATGTGATGGGACACAGTGTCAAAGCCTTGCTGAAGTCAAGGGAGATGACACCTGCTGCTCTCCCCTCACCCAGCCAACCAGTTATAACATCGTAGAAGGCTTTACCCTTGGTAAATCCATGTTGACCACTCCCAATAACTTTCTGTTCTCCAACATGTTTGGAGATGACCTCCAGAACGATGGAGGTCCAGGGATGGAGGTGAGACTAACTGGTCTGAAGTTCTCTGGGTCCTCCTTCTTGCCCTGGAGTGATGTTGGCCTTCCTCCAGTCTTCAGGCACCATTCCTGTTCTCCATGACCTTTCAAAGATGATGGAGAGTCGCCCAGCAATAACATCTGCCAGCTCTCTCAGCACTCGTGGGCGCATCCCATCAGGGCCCATGGACTTACGGGTGTCCAGTTTGCCCAAGTGGTCTGTAACGCTGTCTTCCTCTACCAAGGGAAAGTCTTTGTCTCTCCAGACCTTCCCTCTTGCCTCCAGGATTTGGGATTCATGAGGCACTGCTTCAGTAGTGAAGACTGAGCTAAGAAGGTATTCAGTACCGCTGCCTTTTCTGTGTCTTCCACCTCCAGCGCGCCCGCCTCGTTCATCAGTGGGCCAACATTTTCCCTACTCTTCGTTTTTCTGTGGAGGTACTGAAAGGGCCTCTTCTTATGGTCCTTAACTGTAGTGGCCAAGGCGAGTTACAGAATCACAGAATGTCAGGGATTGGAAGGGACCTCTGAAGATCGTCCAGCCCAATCCCCCTGCCAGAGCAGGAACACCTAGGTCAGGTCACACAGGGACACATCCAGGTGGGTTTGAATGTCTCCAGAGAAGGAGACTCCACACCTCTCTGGGCAGCCTGTGCCAGTGCTCTGTTACCCTCACTGGGAAGAAATTCTTCCTCACATTTATGTGGAACCTCCTATGTTCCAGCTTGCACCCATTGCCCCTTGTCCTGTCACTGGATGTCACTGAGAAGAGCCTGGCTCCATCCTCATGACACTCACCCTTTACATATTTATAGACATTAATAAGGTCACCCCTCAGTCTCCTCTTCTCCAAGCTAAAGAGACCCAGCTCCCTCAGCCTTTCCTCAGAAGGGAGATGTTCCACTCCCTCATCCCTGTGCCCTGCGCTGGACTCTCTCCAGCAGTTCCCTGTCCCTCTGGCACTGGGGGGCCCAGCACTGGACGCAATGTTCCAGACGCCCCCTGGGCTGTGGCTGGCTGAGCAGCCCTCCCAGCAAACATCGGCGTGCTTCAAGTCCCCCATGACAACCAGGGCCTGCGACTGCGGGATCGCTGTCGGCTGCCTGTGGAAGGCCACATCGACCTCCTCCTCCTCCTCAGGGGCCTGTCAGAGACGGCCACAACAGGGCCACCCGCGCCAGCCTGCCCCTCAGTTCGTCCGATTAGATTTTGGCCCGAGTCAGTCGTCATTCCGAATATTCGTACGCCAGACTAAGCGCTAGAAACGCCAAAATTAAAATGATTAAAGCCTCAGTCGGTGATTTTATCCATGAACTCAGATTTAATCCCAATTCACACGGAATTTTACTCACCCCATTTTCCAACACGCCCTCTCTAATTTTACGTGTCTCCCCTTTTCCGCAGCAATTCCCAGTCACGCGCCGCTGGCACTGGGAATGCGACCACAGCGATGGTCTGTTGGGTCTCTCCAGGCGCCACAGCGCCGGTGGGAGCGTGAGCCATTTCAATCGGCCTCCAGGTGCCACAGCGCCGGTGGGAGCGTGAGCCATTTCAATCGGCCTCCAGACGCCACAGCGCCGGTGGGAGCGCGTGGGCCATTTCAATCGGTCTCCAGGTGCCACAGCGCCGGTGGGAGCGTGAGCCATTTCAATCGGCCTCCAGGCGCCACAGCGCCGGTGGGAGCGCGTGGGCCATTTCAATCGGTCTCCAGGTGCCACAGCGCCGGTGGGAGCGTGAGCCATTTCAATCGGCCTCCGCACAGCTTGTACGGCCCGGGCTCTTCCAGGTCTGATCCATTCTTTCCACTTTCCCCCGGGCCGTGGCCCCCAGGAGCCGTGCAGCCCCCAGGGTGTCCCTAGAGCTGTGCTCGTGTCCTGTGCCACAGTTCTGCAAAGTGTGGGCCCCTCTCTGATGATATCCCGAGGAGCAGCCAGTGTACTGGGAGTACTGGTCTGTACTGGGATCCACCAGCCAGGCAGAGCTGTACTGGGTGTACTGGTCTGTACTGGGATCCACCAGCCAGGCAGGGCTGTAGTGGATGTACTGGTCTGTACTGGGCTCTAGGGGCCAGCAGGACTGTACTGGGTGTACTGGTCTGCACTGGGATCCAGGGGCCAGGCAGGCCTATAGTGGGTGTACTGGTCTGTACTGGGATCCAGGGGGCAAGGAGGACTGTACTGGGTTTACTGGTCTGTAATGGGCTCCAGCAGCCAGGCAGGACTGTGCTGGGTGTACTGGTCTGTACTGGGCTCCAGAATCCACGCGGGACTGTACTGGGTGTACTGGTGTGTACTGGGATCCAGAGGTCAGGCTAGACTGTACTGGGTGTACTGGTCTGAAGTGGGATCCAGGGGCCAGGCTAGACTGTACTGGGTGTACTGGTCTGTACTGGCCCCCAGTGGCCATGCAGGGCTGTACTGGGTGTACTGGTCTGTACTTGGCTTCAGGGGCCAGACAGGACTGTGGTGGGTGTACTGGTCTGTACTGGGCTCCAGTATCCAGGCGGGACTGTACTGGGTGTACTGGTCTGTACTGGGCTCCAGCAGCCAGACAGGACTGTGCTGGATGTACTGGTCTGTACTGGCCCCCAGTGGCCATGCAGGGCTGTACTGGGTGTACTGGTCTGTATTTGGCTTCAGGGTCCAGACAGGACTGTGGTGGGTGTACTGGGCTGTACTGGACTCGACTGGACAGGCAGGACTGTACTGGGTGTACTGGTCTGTATTGAGCTCCAGGTGCCAGGCAGGACTGTACAGGGTGTACTGGTCTATAATGGGATGTAGGGTCCAGGCAGGACTGTGGTGGGTGTACTGGGCTGTACTGGGCTCTAGGGGCCAGCAGGACTGTACTGGTCTGTACTGGGCTACAGAGGAGAGGCAGGAATGTACTGGGTGTACTGGTCTGTATATGGGCTCCAGAGGCTAGGCCGGACTGTACTGGGTGAACTGGTATTTACTGGGCTCCAGTGGCCAGGCAGGACTGTGCTGGGTGTACTGGTCTGTACTGAGCTCCAGAATCCACGTGGGACTGTACTGGGTGAACTGGTGTGTACTGGGATCCAGAGTTCAGGCTAGACTGTACTGGGTGTACTGGTCTGAAGTGGGACCCAGGGGCCAGGCTAGACTGTACTGGGTGTACTGGTCTGTACTGGCCCCCAGTGGCCATGCAGGGCTGTACTGGGTGTACTGGTCTGTACTTGGCTTCAGGGGCCAGACAGGACTGTGGTGGGTGTACTGGTCTGTACTGGGCTCCAGTATCTAGGCGGGACTGTACTGGGTGTACTGGTGTGTACTGGGATCCAGGGGTCAGGCTAGACTGTACTGGGTGTACTGGTCTGTACTGGGCTTCAGGGGCCAGACAGGACTGTGGGGGGTGTACTGGGCTGTACTGGGCTTGACTGGACAGGCAGGACTGTACAGGGTGTACTGGTCTATACTGGGATCTAGGGTCCATGCAGGACTGTAGTGGGTGTACTGGTCTGTATTGGGCTTCAGGGGCCAGGCAGGACTTTACTAGGTGTACTGGTCTATACTGGGATCTAGGGTCCATGCAGGACTGTAGTGGGTGTACTGGTCTGTACTTGGCTCCAGGGGGCAAGGAGGACTGTACTGGGTGTACTGGTGTGTACTGGGATCCAGGGGTCAGGCTAGACTGTAGTGGGTATACTGGTCTGAAGTGGGATCCAGGGGCCAGGCAGGACTGTACTGGGTGTACAGGTCTGTACTGGCCCCCAGTGGCCATGCAGGGCTGTACTGAGTGTACTGGTCTATAATGGGATCTAGGGTCCAGGCAGGACTGTAGTAGATGTACTGGTCTGTACTGGGCTCCAGGGGCCAGGCAGGACTGCAGTGGGTGTACTGCTCGGTACTGGGCCGCAGCGGACAGGCAGGGCTGTACTGGGTTTACTGGTCTGTACTGGGCTCCAGCAGCCAGGCAGGACTGTGCTGGGTGTACTGGTCTATACTGGGCTCCAGTATCCAGGCGGGACTGTACTGGGTGTACTGGTGTGTACTGGGATCCAGGGGTCAGGCTAGACTGTGCTGGATGTACTGGTCTGTACTGGCCCCCAGTGGCCATGCAGGGCTGTACTGGGTGTACTGGTCTGTATTTGGCTTCAGGGGCCAGACAGGACTGTGGGGGGTGTACTGGGCTGTACTGGACTCGTCTGGACAGGCAGGACTGTACTGGGTGTACTGGTCTGTATTGAGCTCCAGGTGCCAGGCAGGACTGTACTGGGTGTACTGGTCTGTACTGGGCTCCACTGGTCAGGCAGGACTTTACTGGGTGTACTGGTCTATACTGGGATCTAGGGTCCAGGCAGGACTGTGCTGGGTGTACTGGTCTGTACTGGGCTCCAGTGGCCAGGCAGGACTGTAGTGGGTGTACTGGTCTGTACTGGGATCCAGGGGCCAGGCAGGACTGTAGTGGGTGTACTGGTCTGTATTGGGCTCCAGGGGCCAGGCAGGACTTTACTAGGTGTACTGGTCTATACTGGGATCTAGGGTCCATGCAGGACTGTAGTGGGTGTACTGGTCTGTACTTGGCTCCAGGGGGCCAGGAGGACTGTACTGGGTGTACTGGTGTGTACTGGGATCCAGGGGTCAGGCAGGACTGTAGTGGGTGTACTGGTCTGAAGTGGGATCCAGGGGCCAGGCTAGACTGTACTGGGTTTACTGGTCTGTACTGGTCCCCAGTGGTCATGCAGGGCTGTACTGAGTGTACTGGTCTATAATGGGATCTAGGGTCCAGGCAGGACTGTGGTGGGTGTACTGGTCTATACTGGGATCTAGGGGCCAGGCAGGACTGTACTGGGTGTACTGGTCTGTATTGAGCTCCAGGTGCCAGGCAGGACTGTACAGGGTGTACTGGTCTGTACTGGGCTCCAGAATCCACGCGGGACTGTACTGGGTGTACTGGTCTATACTGGGATCTAGGGTCCAGGCAGGACTGTAGTGGGCGTACTGGTCTGTACTGGGATCCAGGGGCCAGGCAGGACTGTAGTGGGTGTACTGGTCTGTACTTGGCTCCAGGGGGCAAGGAGGACTCTACTGGGTTTACTGGTCTGTACTGGGCTGCAGCAGCCAGGCAGGACTGTGCTGGGTGTACTGGTCTGTACTGGGCTCCAGAATCCATGCGGGACTGTACTGGGTGTACTGGTGTGTACTGGGATCCAGGGGTCAGGCTAGACTGTAGTGGGTATACTGGTCTGAAGTGGGATCCAGGGGCCAGGCTAGACTGTACTGGGTGTACTGGTCTGTACTGGCCCCCAGTGGCCATGCAGGGCTGTACTGGGTGTACCTGTCTATACTGGGCTTCAGGGTCCAGACAGGACTGTGGTGGGTGTACTGGTCTGTACTGGACTTGACTGGACAGGCAGGACTGTACTGGGTGTACTGGTCTGTATTGAGCTCCAGGTGCCAGGCAGGACTGTACAGGGTGTACTGGTCTATACTGGGATCTAGGGTCCAGGCAGGACTGTAGTGGGTATACTGGTCTGAAGTGGGATCCAGGGGCCAGGCTAGACTGTACTGGGTTTACTGGTCTGTACTGGGCTCCAGCAGCCAGGCAGGACTGTACTGGGTGTACTGGTGTGTACTGGGATCTAGGGTCCAGGCAGGACTGTAGTGGATGTACTGGTCTGTACTGGGCTCCAGCGGCCAGGCAGGGCTGTAGTGGGTGTACTGGTCTGTACTGGGCTCCAGCGGCCAGGCAGGGCTGTAGTGGGTGTACTGGGCTGTACTGGGATCCAGGGGCCAGGCAGGACTGTAGTGGGTGTACTGGTCTGTACTGGGATCCAGGGGCCAGGCAGGACTGTGGGGGGTGTACTGGGCTGTACTGGACTCGTCTGGACAGGCAGGACTGTACTGGGTGTACTGGTCTGTATTGAGCTCCAGGTGCCAGGCAGGACTGTACTGGGTGTACTGGTCTGTACTGGGCTCCAGTATCTAGGCGGGACTGTACTGGGTGTACTGGTGTGTACTGGGATCCAGGGGTCAGGCTAGACTGTACTGGGTGTACTGGTCTGTACTGGGCTTCAGGGGCCAGACAGGACTGTGGGGGGTGTACTGGGCTGTACTGGGCTTGACTGGACAGGCAGGACTGTACAGGGTGTACTGGTCTATACTGGGATCTAGGGTCCATGCAGGACTGTAGTGGGTGTACTGGTCTGTATTGGGCTTCAGGGGCCAGGCAGGACTTTACTAGGTGTACTGGTCTATACTGGGATCTAGGGTCCATGCAGGACTGTAGTGGGTGTACTGGTCTGTACTTGGCTCCAGGGGGCAAGGAGGACTGTACTGGGTGTACTGGTGTGTACTGGGATCCAGGGGTCAGGCTAGACTGTAGTGGGTATACTGGTCTGAAGTGGGATCCAGGGGCCAGGCAGGACTGTACTGGGTGTACAGGTCTGTACTGGCCCCCAGTGGCCATGCAGGGCTGTACTGAGTGTACTGGTCTATAATGGGATCTAGGGTCCAGGCAGGACTGTAGTAGATGTACTGGTCTGTACTGGGCTCCAGGGGCCAGGCAGGACTGCAGTGGGTGTACTGCTCGGTACTGGGCCGCAGCGGACAGGCAGGGCTGTACTGGGTTTACTGGTCTGTACTGGGCTCCAGCAGCCAGGCAGGACTGTGCTGGGTGTACTGGTCTATACTGGGCTCCAGTATCCAGGCGGGACTGTACTGGGTGTACTGGTGTGTACTGGGATCCAGGGGTCAGGCTAGACTGTGCTGGATGTACTGGTCTGTACTGGCCCCCAGTGGCCATGCAGGGCTGTACTGGGTGTACTGGTCTGTATTTGGCTTCAGGGGCCAGACAGGACTGTGGGGGGTGTACTGGGCTGTACTGGACTCGTCTGGACAGGCAGGACTGTACTGGGTGTACTGGTCTGTATTGAGCTCCAGGTGCCAGGCAGGACTGTACTGGGTGTACTGGTCTGTACTGGGCTCCACTGGTCAGGCAGGACTTTACTGGGTGTACTGGTCTATACTGGGATCTAGGGTCCAGGCAGGACTGTGCTGGGTGTACTGGTCTGTACTGGGCTCCAGTGGCCAGGCAGGACTGTAGTGGGTGTACTGGTCTGTACTGGGATCCAGGGGCCAGGCAGGACTGTAGTGGGTGTACTGGTCTGTATTGGGCTCCAGGGGCCAGGCAGGACTTTACTAGGTGTACTGGTCTATACTGGGATCTAGGGTCCATGCAGGACTGTAGTGGGTGTACTGGTCTGTACTTGGCTCCAGGGGGCCAGGAGGACTGTACTGGGTGTACTGGTGTGTACTGGGATCCAGGGGTCAGGCAGGACTGTAGTGGGTGTACTGGTCTGAAGTGGGATCCAGGGGCCAGGCTAGACTGTACTGGGTTTACTGGTCTGTACTGGTCCCCAGTGGTCATGCAGGGCTGTACTGAGTGTACTGGTCTATAATGGGATCTAGGGTCCAGGCAGGACTGTGGTGGGTGTACTGGTCTATACTGGGATCTAGGGGCCAGGCAGGACTGTACTGGGTGTACTGGTCTGTATTGAGCTCCAGGTGCCAGGCAGGACTGTACAGGGTGTACTGGTCTGTACTGGGCTCCAGAATCCACGCGGGACTGTACTGGGTGTACTGGTCTATACTGGGATCTAGGGTCCAGGCAGGACTGTAGTGGGCGTACTGGTCTGTACTGGGATCCAGGGGCCAGGCAGGACTGTAGTGGGTGTACTGGTCTGTACTTGGCTCCAGGGGGCAAGGAGGACTCTACTGGGTTTACTGGTCTGTACTGGGCTGCAGCAGCCAGGCAGGACTGTGCTGGGTGTACTGGTCTGTACTGGGCTCCAGAATCCATGCGGGACTGTACTGGGTGTACTGGTGTGTACTGGGATCCAGGGGTCAGGCTAGACTGTAGTGGGTATACTGGTCTGAAGTGGGATCCAGGGGCCAGGCTAGACTGTACTGGGTGTACTGGTCTGTACTGGCCCCCAGTGGCCATGCAGGGCTGTACTGGGTGTACCTGTCTATACTGGGCTTCAGGGTCCAGACAGGACTGTGGTGGGTGTACTGGTCTGTACTGGACTTGACTGGACAGGCAGGACTGTACTGGGTGTACTGGTCTGTATTGAGCTCCAGGTGCCAGGCAGGACTGTACAGGGTGTACTGGTCTATACTGGGATCTAGGGTCCAGGCAGGACTGTAGTGGGTATACTGGTCTGAAGTGGGATCCAGGGGCCAGGCTAGACTGTACTGGGTTTACTGGTCTGTACTGGGCTCCAGCAGCCAGGCAGGACTGTACTGGGTGTACTGGTGTGTACTGGGATCTAGGGTCCAGGCAGGACTGTAGTGGATGTACTGGTCTGTACTGGGCTCCAGCGGCCAGGCAGGGCTGTAGTGGGTGTACTGGTCTGTACTGGGCTCCAGCGGCCAGGCAGGGCTGTAGTGGGTGTACTGGGCTGTACTGGGATCCAGGGGCCAGGCAGGACTGTAGTGGGTGTACTGGTCTGTACTGGGATCCAGGGGCCAGGCAGGACTGTAGTGGGTGTACTGGTCTGTACTTTGCTCCAGGGGGCAAGGAGGCCTGTACTGGGTGTACTGGTCTGTACTGGGCTCCAGCGGCCAGGTAGGACTGTATCGGGTGTACTGGTCTATACTGGGATCGAGGGTCCAGGCAGGACTTTACTGGGCGTACTGGTCTGTACTGGGGTTCAGGGGCCATGCAGGGCTGTACTGGGTGTGCTGTTCTGTACTTGGCTTCAGGTGCCAGGCAGGACTGTGTTGGGTGTACTGGTCTGTACTGGACTCGAGTGGACAGGCAGGACTGTACTGGGTTTACTGGTCTGTATTGAGCTCCAGGTGCCAGGCAGGACTGTACAGGGTGTACTGGTCTATAATGGGATGTAGGGTCCAGGCAGGACTGTGGTGGGTGTACTGGGCTTTACTGGACTTGACTGGACAGGCAGGACTGTACTGGGTGTACTGGTCTATACTGGGATCTAGGGTCCATGCAGGACTGTAGTGGGTGTACTGGTCTGTACTGGGCTCCAGCAGCCAGGCAGGACTGTACTGGGTGTACTGGTCTCTACTGGGCTCCAGGGGCAATGCAGGGCTCTAGTGGGTATACTGGTCTGAAGTGGGCTCCAGGGGCCAGTGTGGACTGTCTCCTCCGGCGTCACCCTGTTGCGGGTCAGTGCCACCCTGCACACCAGTCTGTCCTTCTGGAAGAGAAGCCAAGGAGAGAGGCTGCGTGACTGTGGCCCTTGCCCACTTGTCCTTCCGGGGGTGTCCTTCCCATGGTCCCTCCCATCTTTACTGATGAACGTTCTCCAGCACGGGGTATGCAGAGGCCACAGAGATTTCCAGAAAGATCTGATTTCTCTGCCGTTTGAACTGGTACAGGCTGCAGGGAAATTCCTCCTCCACTCTGGTGCTCTCCCTTGTTTTCTCTCTATCCTGTCCCACTCTGGCACTGTGGCCCTTTCTTAAATATGCTTTCACATTGGCCAGTGGTGGGTCTATGGCAGAGCTGGCTGGACCTGGGGGGTTCCAGCTCCTCCTGCCTGTGCCCCAGGCAGAGGGAATTGGAGCGTGTCGTGCGAGCAAGGGTAAAGGACTTAAAGAAAATAAATCACTGCCAAAAATGTTAGCAGAAATTATTTTAGTGTGAATTTACTAAAGCATGACTTAACAGAATTTGATGACAAGGTTCACTCTGTGACTTACTACATGAAAGATGGCACGGTGAAATAGGTAGAGTTTTGATGTTGAGGCAGCAGCAGAAGGAGGACATGCATTTCAGTGCTGGGATGCGGCGTGAGGATTGGAGTTTGGGGCTGCGACACACTGGATGATAGAAGAGAATTAGCAGGGCTTTGAAAGAGCTGCACAGGTCATGGGGAACTCACAGGCATAGGCAAATCTGAAGGGAACCACGGATTTGTGGTTGAAGCATCAGCCAGAGAGGACAGAGAGGCATTAGTAAAGCTTGTAACAGCATGGGGTCAGAGTGAGGTACGGAAACAGAGGAGCGGTTAAAATCTCCAGGGAAACAGTGCATGCATCCAATGAGGTAGGGCAGTCTGTGGCAGGGACAACCAAGGGCCTTGGTGGAGCTGGGTCATTCTCCCCCTCACACATTTCCCACCTGTAACCAGTGCCTCTGACTTCCTCCTTCACCAGTCCCGGGGGACGGTCACCTTTTCTGGTCATGACCTCAGCGATATCTTCAGTGATGACCTTCAGTAGGGCCCGCTCACACCCTCAGAACTGTGGAGGTTTGTTGCTGGCTTTTGCTTCTCCACGGCTTTGTTCAATCTTCCAGTATCTGCAATTCAGGGACTTGGCACCAGAGGGCTCATTAACAGGCAAAGTGCCCTAACAAACCAAGCCTCTGGGCATAATTTTTCTTGATCCCTCAGTTCTTACGTGGCTAATTGGAGCAGTGTCAGAAGTGCAGTCAAAGCGAAAAGGTTTCCCAAATAAATACCAGAAAGAAAGGAAGGTTGTAGAGAGGGAGGATGAGTCACTTGAACCAAGTAACAAGAGACAGAACAAGAGGTAATGGCCTCAAGTTGCACAGGGGGAGGGTTCGATCGGACATTAGGGAGAATTTCTTCACCCTAAGGGCTGTCAGGCACTGGCACAGGCTGCCCAGGGCAGTCCCCATCCCTGGAGGTACGTAGCTGACGTGCAGGTGTGGTGCTGAGGACCACGGCTCACTGGTGGAGTAGGCAGTGCCAGGTTAGCGGTTGGACTCGGTGATCGTAAAGGTCCTTTCCAACCCAAAGGATCCTACGATTCTCTGATTCCATGAGAGGGCCCAGAGTGGCGGATGCCAGAGCTGCTGAATGCACACAGGGCTGAGCCCTGCAGAGGCTGCTGGCCCCAGGGTGTGAGGGAGGTGTTGGCTGGGGGCTGCTGGGCACTGCGAGGGGAATGCAGGGGCTGCCCAGTGCCGGTCCCAGCTGGTCCCAGCTGGTCATGGGTGCAGGCGTCTCCATGGCAACCGGCAGGGCTTTGTGATGCGGGGGCCTCATCATACCCAGGGACTGTGGTGACAGGGGTCCCCATGGTAACCGTGGGGGTACTTAAGGGGCAAGAGCCTGGGGTGCCCATTCCCAGGAGAGCACCTCCCTCAGGAGGCAGCATCTCCCCTGGGCTCCCAGTGCAGGTCTGTGACAGACAGCGTTGGCGAAGATGCCCATGGAGGAGGAGGCGAACGCCCGCTCCCAGCCCTCCGAGGGGCTGCCGAGCCTGCAGGAGAGGCGCCAGGTGAGGGAGGTTGCAGGAGGGAGAGGCTGGTGGCTTCTCTTCCAGAAGTACAGACTGGTGTGCAGGATAGCACTGATGCGCCGCTGCAGGGTGGCTCCAGGGGAGACAGTCCATCTGCCAGCCTTGGAACCTCTCCCCAGGGAGGCAGTGACACCCGGGCACACACCTGCATGGCAGCCACCAGGAGCTGACAGCACCTGCTGCAAGCTGCCCCCTCTGCCAGCAGCACCCTCAGCATCGTCTGCAAGGGGCAGGGAAATGGCCACCAGCACTGCAGCCAGCGGCCACCAACAGCCGGTGCCATCTGCCCGGGGCATCCACGGTCAGCGGGGCACAGGTGCCAGGGTGAAGAGGCCTGACCCGCACAGCTCCGCAGCCGCTGCCACAGCTGTGAGGAGGACAGCCCAAGACCTCATGGGTGATGTCCGGGATAAGGCTGTCTGTGGGAGACGGGGACGAGGCCAGCAGCCGGCAGCACAGCGGGACCAGGCACGCAGCAAGGCTGTGGTCACTGTGTCAAGAACAGACAGAGTCCGGGCGGCTGACGGTGGCAAGGCCCCCACAGCTCAGCTCGCACCTCATCCCCGTGCACGTGCTGGCACCGGTGCTGCCGGTAGGGCCCCTGCGACTGCTTCCCCAGGCAGGGCCGCGGGGCCAGGGCAGCTGCAGCAGCAGGAGGTGGAGGAGCCGCCTTCCTCCCTGACGTGGTGGCGGCGGCTCGGTGTCCGAGCCAAGTGTGAGCGCCAAGTACTGTGCCACAGCTCTGCAGGACACAGCCCAGTGCCTTGTGAGTGAGGTGCTGGGCAAGGTTCCAGCTGCAAAGCAGGGACCCGGCTAGCAGCCGGCTGCACAGGGAACAGCAGCAGGGAGCACTCTGCTCCCATGGTCTCTGCTCCCAGAGACTAACGGCCCGTTCGGGTCTGCCACCATCCAGCAGTCCGCTCAGGGACCCTCGCCCTCTGCCTCCTCCGGTCGAAACCTGACTTTGCTGTAGCCTCCTGCTTCCTGGCAGGTATTCCCCGGAGAAACTCGAGGCCCCAGTTAGCTGCGGGGCCCACTCGGCGAGGGGCTGGATGCTGCTTGTCCGAGCCCGCTGCATGTTACAAAAGCACTCCTTCAAGTTCAGGGGCTTTTGGCTGATTTTGGTGTTTTATTTGTTCAGGATTTGCTGTTTCCTTTCCTGTTTTTTTCTTAAATGACCTGTCTTGCATTTAATCATGCTGACGGTGCTCCCGGGGGTCACCATGGGGTGACCACTCCTCTCCCCAGCCGGCTCTGGGAGAAGGGCGGCAGCCGCCTGCAGGGCTGAGGGCTGCCCTGGGGACTGGCAGGGGAGCCCGGCCACAGGAGCTCTTCCAGCCCGGACACGGGGCCAAGGGCCACAGTCACGCAGCCTCTCTCCTTGGCTTCTCTTCCAGAAGGACAGACTGGTGTGCAGGGTGCCACTGACCAGCAGCAGGGGGACACCGAAGGAGACAATCCGTCTGCCAGCCTTGGCACATCTCCCCAGGCAGCCAGAGACACCCGGGCACAAACCCGCATGGTGGCCTCCAGGAACTGCCAGTACGTGCTGCAAGATACCCCCTCTGCCAGCAGCACCCTCAGCATCATCTGCAAGTGGCAGGAAAACAGCCACCAGCACTGCAGCCAGCGGCCACCAACAGCCGGTGCCATCTGCCCGTGGCATCCACGGTCGGTGGGGCACAGGTGCCAGGGTGGAGAGCCCTGACCCACACATGGGGGGAAGCCTTGGCCAGTCAGATGAAGACATCATCCACCAGATGTGGGTCAAACTCTTGTTTCTGGAGCTCTTCCAGGACCACAACGCTGGCTCCCAGGAGGGTCTCAGTTGGCCCGGGTGCACGGGGACAGAGGCGGCAGGAGAGGCAGCTCGTCACCTGCAGAGCTCTTCTGCCAAAACTGGGCTCATGCATGCTGAACTGGCAGCTTCTGCCCTGCCCAGAGCTCCTGAGGAAGAAGGGCACTGTGTGCCTGTTTCTCTCACAGATGAAGAGGAGACAAAACCACCAGCTTCTCGCGTCTTCGGCAAGCAGGCAACAACAGCACGGGCAGAGAGCCAGGCACCTGCCGGGAACAGCCCCGCAGAAGATGAAGAGACTCTGCAGGATGCAGGCCTTCACATCGTGCCTGCAGTTATTGGCAAGGCTGTGGTTGTGACTCAAGGACCCAGCGAGCCAGTCACAGCAGCAGAGAGCCAGGCACCTGCCCAGCACAGCCCCACAGAAGATGAGGAGGCTTGGCTGGATGCAGACCAGTGCATTGTGACTGAAATCGTGGGCAAGGCTGTGGTTGTGACCCAGGGACCCAGCGAGCCAGACACAGCAGGAGAGAGCCAGGCACCTGACAGGCACAGCCCCGCAGAAGATGAAGAGACTCTGCAGGATGCAGCCCTTCGCATCGTGCCTGCAGTTATTGGCAAGGCTGTGGTTGCGACCCAGGGACCCAGCGAGCCAGTCACAGCAGGAGAGAGACAGGCACCTGACCGGCACAGCCCCACAGAAGATGAGGAGGCTCTGCAGGATGCAGCCCTTCACATCGTGTGTGGCAAGGCTGTGGCTGTGATCCAACAGGAACAGCAGGACCTGGCACAAAGCACAGATGTGGACTCTGCAGCAAGAACACCTGCAGCACATCAGGACGTCGAGTCTTCCTTGGCACAGCGCTCCTCCGGCTACACGGACATGCCCGAGGACGGCCCAGGTACGTCCCCGAGCTGAGCACCACCCTGGCAAGGGTAGGCTTGGCCTGGCCAGCCTGGCGAACAGCACCCAGGCCAGGCCAGCAGCACTGTGCGCACAGGGGTGGCCGTGCCCAGCTACCCCTCCCTGGGGATAAACCTCGGTGGGGGGGACAGTCAGGATCTTGCCCATCACCCGCCCAGCCCCTCACCTACAGCTCTTCTTCCCCCGCAGGCATCGCCTCACTCCCGCACCCCCTGGCTCAAAGGCGACAGCGCTCCCTCTTCAGGAGGGCGCTCCGGGCTCTGCGCAGGGCTTTCGGTTTCACCTTCGCTGCGGGACAGCCAGAGCAGCAGCGTCCCGCTGCCCAGCGCCAGGCGGGTCCCCAGAGGAGGCTGCTGGCCCTGAGCCTGCACCACGAACAGAGGGAGTGGCATGGGAGGCTCGCCAGCATGGCTGCATGGACGGCGCTCCAGGCGTTCAGCTGCCCCGAGGACACGGTGCTGCCAGCCGCCGCTCGGACGCGGATGCTTTCTGAGGCCAATTAAAGCTCACATTCTTCCCCAGTGCTCGTCTCTGCCTGGTCCATCTCGGCAGACAGACGGCTGCAGGCAAGGCCCATGCCGGCAGGCAGAGCTGGAGAGCCCCGGTGCCTGCTCTTCTCCAGGCCGAGCAGAGCCCACGCGCCCTCAGCCTCTGCCCGTGCCTCTGCTGCTCCAGCTCCCCACCAGCTGGGGCCCCCGCTGGCCTCGCTCCACGGGGTCGGCCTGGACCCCGGCTCTCCACTGAGAGCAAAACCATGACCCAGGGAAAACTGGATGACAGCCATCCCAGAGTGTAAGCAAAGCTGCGAGGAGAGAGGCTCCAGAGTGCAGTGACCTGCAGGGGCTTTGCGAGGTTCCTCTGTCTGTCCTGAAACCAAGGGAACGCTGCAGCCCCAGGACGTTCACTGGTTCAGAGCTGCTAACAAAGTGAGAAAGAACATTTCCTGGCGGTGTCAGACCTCTGTGAGATCGCCAGTAGTGCGCAGGAGACACTGACACGCACAACTGTTCCTCCAGGTGTGCACTCCAGTGCTGCGGGTTCTAGAGATGATCTGACGTACTACAGAGCAGCAGCCGTGGCAATCTCGCTCTGTGTGCTGGCTGCCACCACTTGCTGTGTGGGGTGAGTTATGGGGAGACTTTTTCTGCCAAAGCTGTGTATCAGAAGGCTGCTATTACTCCTGAGCCATTTAGAGGCAGCGTGTTGTGGGTGCCGAGTTAGTTACTGGCCCGGCTCTACTGAGATTTCTGCCCTGAGATGTTTTAACTCGGGCAATCTCTTCTGAAACCCCTTCTCACTGTGGCAAGCGTTAGTCAGAAGTGACCTTGCCTTGACAAGGGCAGACCCAGCTACACGGGTCTTGTCTGCACAGGTGTCGGTATCTCTTTGCATACGTCGCTTGAAGCGAGGATGGCGAGCACCTCACCAAAGAGAGGGCTGAGGCGGTCCCCTTGCCCGGCCAGGGACAGGCAGGGAGCCGAGTGCTGCTCTCTGCTGGGCACGGGGAGAAAGGAGAACAGGAGGCTCTCTCCTGGCCCTGCTGCGCCATGTCCAGCCTCGCTGCCGTCAGTCTGCCGGGCTCGGGTCTCCTTCCCGGCACGTGCAGAGCAGGCAGGTCAGGATGGTCAGGGCCAGGAGGAGACGGGCTGTGGGAGGGTGTCCCGGTTTGAAAGACAGGTGTCTGCTAAGGAAGGCAGGAGCCCCCCTTGGAACAGAGCAAAGGCGCAGCCCATTTGATTTTTGATTCTTTTCACCCTTTGATTCCCTGATTCCAAGGGGTGCAGGGCTACACAGAGCTCTCCTTGCCCACTGCTCCAATGTGCAGCCGGGCGTTTGCACCCCGCAGTGTGGCCAGCGCTTCCCCACACCCTCGCACCCTCCGGCACAGCAGCCACAGTGGGGCATGAGCTGCGTCCTCGCTCCCCAGGCGCCTCGCTGCTGCTTCGGGAGCCCAGCACAGCCACAGTTCTGCCTCCCCAGAGCCTCCTTGCCTGGTGGTCTTCTGTTCCTGTTGGCTTCGAGGACTGTGCTGAGTAGACGCCTCTGTGCTTTACAGTGATTGTTTATACTTCACCTCACGGGCCTTCCCCCTTTTTTCCCTGCTTCTCCTTCTCAGCTGGGGAGGGAGCATCGGGTGATCGACTGATACAGTTTAGCCCTGAGTACTGGGTAACCATAGACAGGGCCATAAAAAGGAGACTTTTGACTCTGGAAGCCTTGATACTGGAGCCTAAAAATTAAGCTTCGAGGTCTAAAAGATGGGTTTGGACCTTAAAAATGAAGTTTTGGACATATGAGTTGCAGTTTGGACACTAAAAATGAGGCTTTGAGCCCTAAAACAAGGGTTTGCACCAGCAAAAAGAGGGTTTGAAGACTCAGGTTGTGGCTCCCACCCAAAAAATGGCTGGCTGAATTCTGAAACTGAGCCTTTGGACTCATAAAACAAGGCTTTGAAAGGCAAAAGTAAGGCTGGAAAGTAAAAATGCGGGTTTGGACCCTACGAATATGGCTTTGGGCCCCAAAATGATGTTTTCTGCTGTAAAAACCAGCCTTTCTGCCCTTAAAAATGAGGGTTTGGAACTTAAAGAGGAAACCGTGGGCCCACAGAAAGGCTATGGGTAATAAAAAGACAGGTTTGGACCCTAAAAACAAAGGTTTGCGCACTCAGAATGCAGCTTGAATCCTAATAACTGGCTTGATACTAAAAATGCTGCTTCAGAGGCTGAAAAGGAAGCTTTGGAAACCAAAAACACCGCTTGGGACTCTAAAGAGGAGGCTTCGGAAAGTAAAGCTGAGCCTATAGACCCTGAAAATGTGGCTTTGGAGCCGAGAGAGAGGCTTTCTGCCCTCAAATGAGGCTTTGACCACAACATGTGAGGCTTTGGGCCATAAAAATATGGGTTTGGGCCCTAGAAGTGCGGCTTTGAGCCCTAAAAAGGAGACTTCTAAGGTGAGGCTCAAAGCTTTGGACTCCAAATGAGGCTTTGGGACCTAAGAGAGGGACGTGGAGCATAAAAACGATGGTTTGGACGCCCAAGATGTGGCTCTGAAGCCTAAAAAGGGCTGTCTGGATGCTAAAAATGAGGCTGTGTCTGCAAACGAGAGAAGTGCGCCTGCAGCCGCCCTGGCCCAGGCCCTGGTCCCCCGCACCCGGCTGCCCCAGGCCCATTTCTCCTCAGGCTGTTGGGCCTCTGCCCCGCCCCAGGCCGGCCGGCACTGACAGGCCGCCTGCGGCTCCGCTGATTGGCTCAGCGCTGGCCAATGGCGGGGCTGTTGCTGGGCAGACGCAGCCCCGGCCTCAGATCCCAGAGCTGCCGCAGAGCCCGGGGCTGGGGGCGGTGAGGGGGGATTTCTGGCACCCGGCCCTGGGCAGGAGGAGCTGCCTGGTGCTGTCCTGCAGCTTCTGGGGTGAATGCAGGAGCCCAGTACAGACCAGTATACCCAGTACAGTCCTGCCTGGCACCTGGAGCCCAGTATAGACCAGTACACCCAATACGGTCCTGCCTTGCCCCCGGAGCACAGTACAGACCAGTACACCCGGTACAACCCTGCATGTCTGCTGCAGCCCAGTACAGACCAGTACACCCACTACAGCCCTGCATGTCCAGTGTATCCCAGTAAAGACCAGTACACCCAGTACAGTCCAGCCTGGCGGCTGTAGCCCAGTACAGACCAGTACATTCACTAGAGTCCTGCTGGCCCCTGGATCCCAGTATAGACCAGTACACCCGATACAGTCCTGCCTGGCACCTGGACGTCAGTATAGACCAGTACACCCAGTACTGCCCTGCATGTCTGCTGGGGACCAGTACCGACCAGTACACTCAGTACTGTCCTGCCTGGCTCCTGGAGCCCAGTACAGCCCAGTATGCCCTGTAGAGTCCTGCCTGGTACTTGAGCCCAGTACAGACCAGTACACACACTACAGTCCTGTCTTCAGTTCCCCTTCTGAAAAGTTCACACTAACAAAGATGTCAGATTGGTTCCTTTGACTGTTACTTGGCAGGCAGAGCTGTGCCAGTGCCACCCCTGCCCTGTTGGTCTCAGTACGGTGGCTGAGCTACATCACTGTCCTGCTGAGAGACTTCTTCCAGGCTTGGTTTCTCAAGCCTCCCATGGGGAGAGGGAGAAGGAAGCGTTTAAAATACTTCTAGACTGATATTTTTTTTTTTTAAGTGAATGCTTATTCAAGTTTCAAGTTGGACAGTGAAATGTGTGTTGGCTGTGCCTGGTGGCACTCTGTGTGCAGTGGCTCCTGTTTTAAGGAGTTTCCTGTCTAAGAAGCCACCTGGCTTGAAAAAAAAAAAAAAAAAAAAAGCAAACCACTTTGCATCATATGACGACCGTTTTGTGCATCACCAGACCAATTCCAAAGAGAATTGCTGTCTTGAAAATAGCACTGGCTGAAAAGACAGCTAAAAGTTCTGAAGTTTATGGAAAGCTAAGTAGTATTTAATCTATAAATACACATGTATGTATGTTAGCTCATTGGCTTGTTTAATGGTGATCCGTGGAAGTCAACAAGAAGTCTGAGGTGGGTTCTCTCCTCCCAAAGTGCTTTTGACCTAATGATGAGGCAGGTGGTTGCTTGACTGTTTAATTACTGTTGTTTGGGGTTAACAGGAGAAACGCAGTAAATCAAAAAAGAAGGAAGAGGCAGAAGGAGTAAGTTTGAAAACAAGAGGAGGAAAACTGCGGGAACATGTAAGGGGGGCAGAATAAAGTTGAGATGAGGACAAACTGCTACAGTTAAGGTGCGAGAAAGTTCCAGCTAAGGACTCTCTTCAGTGTGGGGGAAAAAGTAATGCGTGGGCTTCTGTAAGCTGTTCTGCCACCTTCTGTTTCCCAGCTAGTACCTCCATCTATTTCTCTTCCAAGGACCAACCCAACCTGGTAGGGTAACACAGAATAGCAAGGGAGAACTTAATTTTCTAAGGGGAGTTTAGTCTCTTTCTTGCTCTGTTTTTCCATGATGTTGATGGCAGCTCTGGCTCTCCCAGCTCAGGCCCCAAGCTGTGGTTTGCTTCTGTTGTGTGATCTAATATTAAGATACACTTTTGGCCACAGTTGAATGTGCCTGCTTGCCACTCATGTCCCTGATTAATGGTGCCTGCGGAGAATGCCTTGTGGGTGAGGGTTGTCTGCTATTAAGCATCTCTTGGGATAAGAGTTACAGATCTCGCAGAGATCGCTTATGAAGTGTTGGAACTGCCTTCATACTTGTGAAACACACTGGAAGGCAAGCAGTTGTAAGGCTTGTGCTTGTGTGTGGCTGGAGGGAAAGCATCAGATGAGCCATCTCTTCTGTCTTCCTTTGTGGTGAGTGTGTTAGAGGTGAAAAGAGGAAGAGGAATTTGAGGATGGGAGGCCATGAGCTCCCAAAGGTGAGAAGATATAAAACATGTTTCAGAAGTAATAACTTCAGAGTGTTTCTATTTGAGTTGATAATATCCTCTACTAATGATTCTTTGGCTTGATATGAAGTCCACTGGAAGCTGGTGATCACTTCTGACTATTTTAGCCCACCACCAAATTCATAGGGCTTTGGAACATTTCCACAATCACAATTGGGTTATGATGGGAACATGTTTGGATTCTTTAATTTGCAGTGTATGGTGCTCTATTTAAAAGTCTAGATATTTGTGGAGACAAGTAGTGGTAGAGACTGATATGTACACTCTCTTATTTTCTTGTGAGGATGTGTTAGAAGAGAAAATTAAGCACTTAAGTCAGAACTCCTTGAGTTTTCAAGCTTGAAATTCTACTTCCAGTGTAGTATTAGGTGAAATAGTTGTCTTTGAGTGAGCTTAGAAAGTATGTGCTCCTCCTGTGATAATGTGTTTCCATGTCAGCTTCACACGTGGTAGTCTTCCTAAACATACCAGAATAGAAAGGAGAACTAAAACCCCTTTAAAGCATAGACGTTTTCTTAACCTAAAATAATGGAAACAAGAAACGTGTTGGTATACTGTGAATTACAGCTGTTTTCTCTGAAACAGAAGCATGAGAACACAGCTTCATCTTAATGCAGTTTGGTTTTTGTTAACAAAGCAGGAGTAATACTTTCAGCCAGTGTCACCTCTAACTTCTGGCATGTTTACAAAAAAAACAATTTGTGGGATCATATCTAAGAAAAAAATCCTTCATGTATGTCAGTTAACCAAGACCTGTGGTCCCGGTCTACTCGTGGTTTTTTTAAGATGAATACCTGAATATGAGCGTCTTCGTAAATTGGGGGTTTCGACTATTTTTTTCTGGTATTTTTTCTCATTTCTTTTAAACCGGTCATGATAGCTGTAATTCACATACATTACTGTGTAACTCGTACAGTCAGACTAATTACATTCTGCTAAAAATTTAAAAGGATGGAAGAAATTTAACAAGCAGAGTGTATGTTTCCAGGATACCACAGTGCCTTTGTCAAAGCTCCCCAATTTGACAAAGTGTGTATGTGTGGCAAATGGAGCTGATTGCTATTAGAATGTGAAAACAGAAATTCTAATTTTTTCAGACTACTTCACTTCTGTATGATAAAATACTGAATTCTGCAGTAAACTGTATTGAATTGAACACACTTGCTTGAGAAAATCTGTCAGCTGCGTCTGACTGTTCAATGTAACCGTAGTTACTGTATGGTAAATGGGATGCCTTGTGAAGATGAAGTTATAAGAATAATTTTCCTCGCCCCTTCCTTCAAGGCCGTGGAAATTCCGAAGCATTTCAGTTCTGAAGTGCAGTGGGTGCGTGTGCATGCCAGTTGTAGTCACTCAGATTTTAAATAAATGCAGAATGCAAGATGCAACTGTATAGGCCGTACATTTTTAGGTATGCACCATTGGCTGTGCTTTTGCAATTTTGCTGCTCTGAAGGAACAGCTGTCTTGATTATGTGTAAGCTAGGAGAGCTGAATGATTCTGGCAAGGTCAAAATGTAAAAGCGACGCTTTCGCTGTTAAACTGCCAGAGTGCAGCCACTGATATATTCAGTTGAGGTAACTGCATGTAAATGCCCAATGCTTATTCATTGAGCCTGTTGCTTGGACTAGCTGTTGTATGACTAATGGGTTGCTTTGTATTAGTTAGCTGATACAGGCATGAAGAACAGAAAGCATCTAAAGCAGTCAATTCATCTTTCCATCCAGCCTGAGCAGCTCTTAAAGCCTCCGCAAGGCTTGGCTGCCTCCCCGTTTTTTGTAATGTGAATAAAATGTGAATAAAATGTGAATAAAAACACTAATGCCTGTTTTTGCGAAGAGGTCAGGAGGAGGCGTGTGTGTTACTCATACAGAACTAATTACTGTATAATTTTGTTTGACTACCTCAGCATTTTGCAGTAGTTTTCTTACTAGTTAATGATAATGTCTTGCAGAAGAAGGATCTTTCCTTTTTTTGGTGGTTGAAGTTGGGGGGAGGAGGGGAAAAAACTACTGGCTGACATGTTTGTGGTGTCAGCAGCACCGAGTAATGCTCAGTGTAGGTATTCATTTATATTTATATTCCTCTATATTTCCAAGCTTTTGAGGAGTTCTGTGTTGGTTGTTAATGGACCAGCTTTTTTGCTCTTAATGGAAATGGCCCCTCCTGAAAAAGGCCATCTTCTGGTCGGTCAAGTGCACAATTCTAGGAAAATGAGTAAATGCACCTTAAAATTCTGGTCATCTTTATTTGAAGGTATTAAACTCTGTCATTTTCCAATTGCTACCCCTCCTTACGTAACGGCAACCTGGCAGTGGGAAGGAAAGTAGGGAGCTGCTGATACAATAGTCGGCAGTTATCTTTCTTCCTGTAGGCAGTCACAATGCTGTCCAAACCGATTTGATGTCAGATTACTGCTCATTCTCCTTGCTGCCCACCCATTATTTGTGAACACATCATTTCCCAAATGAATATCTAAACCCTGTGGCTCTAAAAAAAAGTATGAAAAGCTGGTAGCCAGGAGAGACCAGCTAAATGCAGGGCAATTAAGTGCTTGATGCTTTCAATAATGGTCTGGCATCTCAGGCCTGACACTGCTTAGTTGACAAGCAGATGAAAAGTGAGCATTGTGACCATCTGTACGTCTTTAAAGTGAGTTGGGATCCAAGAAGTCATCTGATTTCACTAAAGAAACTAAACTTTCCCAAGAAGCTAGTAGTGATATCGGGAGCTAAAAGGTGATCTTATTTTATTTTTTCTCAAGGATAATGAGAAACAGCTCCTCTGAGAGCTTCCGTTTTCTCTAAGAACAGACACAAGTTACTGCAACTGAAAGACTTAACTGCACCGTTTTCTGGGCCTAAAATAGTTTCATTTTCTTTAATGAATTTTCCATTCTGCTTTTCCCCAGCGTATTCATACACTTTGGCTGGGAATGGATCCTAGGACAGTGTTGCTTTTTGCACAGTTAGCCTATTGCACCATGTGTTTTTCTGCCATGTGTGCTATAAAGATAAAAAAGATGCTGTCTGGAAGAATAACACGGAAATGATGCTCTAAATAAAAAAATAATTGCCTGTGCCTGCTAAGGGTAAATATCACTATTAAAAGCACTGCAGTACTTTATTCAGGCCAGAATGAGCTCAAAAGTTGAATGTTTTTTCAGACTAGCCAAAAATAACTTTGTGGTTTCCTGATGTCATTATTTTGCACTGATTGCAGTGAGATGTTCAGACTCTTACTGTTGGTTTCCAGATTATGGATGGCGGGTGGCTTGGTATTCGTAGAGGTTCAAGTTTTGTGAGGAGTTACGTTTGCATTGACTTCATTTCTACTTATGACATAGGTATGAGCAGAGGAGTTGCTCTATTTTTAATTTTTTGGAGTGGGAGGTTACTTGCAGGATTGTGCATTGATCATCTAGCACCTAGATAATCTCATTCTAGAAAGCTCATGGCAGTGCCTTGACCAGCTAATTAAGAGATTGCCCCCCCACTGACTAGTTTTCTTTGGATGTTTGTAGTTGGTTGACCCATCATTAGAAGATGTTGGCTTCTGGCAGTCTACACAATGCAGCCCTTGAGGTCTGTGTACATCAATTCAGAGCTGTAGGTGTATCCAGTTGTGCAAATGAAACATCCTTACCTAGTAATGCTGGCTGCATCAGTTTAGGATGTTTCTGAACTTGGTGTAGGTGAATAACAGTTTGTGGTTGATTAACAAATAAGCATGTAATTGATTGCAATTGCATGTGCTAGCAGCTGGAGATGAGGCAAATGCACTGGAGAGGTCATACCTCAGAGGTGATGAGTGTGAATGACTTCTCCTGTTACTCCTAAATTGGTAGCAGCATCTTTGCTTTGGGATGCAAAGAAGCAGGTCCAAATTTGGCAGTCTTGATGGTGTTACCCAGTTAATACAAATCACAGAATGGTAGGGGTTGGAAGGGACCTCTGAAGATCATCTAGTCCAACCCCCCAGCTAGAAAAGTATCCTAGAGTAGATCACACAGGAACGTGTCCGGAAGGGTTTTAAATGTCTCCAGAGACGGACACTCCACCACCTCTCTGGGCAGCCTGTTCCACAGCTCAGTCACCCTCACAGTAAAGAAGTGTTTCCTTATGTTAAGATTGAACCTGCTGTGTTCCAGTTTGTGCCCATTGCCCATTGTTCTGTCACTGGACACCACTGAGAAGAGTCTGGCCCTGTCTCCTGACACCTGTCTTTGAGATACTTATAAGCATTAATAAGATCCCCTCTCAGCATTAATAAGATCCCCTCAATTACCACTGAGTGTGTAACACCAGTGAATAGCAAGTGTTTGAATCATTTGTTAGCACCGTATTGCTTACTGTGGAATAACCTGGATGGGAACAGTCTTGCAAGTAACTTCCTTTCTTTTTAACTGAAGAGAAATGCAAACCCAACAAATGTAACTTTTACTACTGAACAAACACAAAACCTGCTTTTTTAATGAACAGTGAAAAATCAAGGCTGCAGGCTGCTACTCTTCCATCCTGTCGCAGTTTCCACTAGCAGAGTTGGCACAGGCAGGAACCAGGGATACTACTCGCCAGGGGCAGGCTTCAGCGGTGGGTTTTTGCAACTAGCTTCCTGGTACTGGGGTGGCTCCGGGAACGCTCCCTCTGCGCTCAGTCGCTGGTGCTGGGGTTGCTCTGCTGCCTCCTGCTTGCTGAGGAGCTGTCATCCTGGATCTGCTCATCCCCACTGTCCAAAGTGCCTTGCTCAGCCACGGCCCCTCTTCGGCCCCTCATGCGGGCCATGGCGAGGGCATTGTTGATCTCTGTGTCACTCAAGCTGCTGTCTGAGGAACTCCGCCGGTTCCTTTCTTCAGGGGGGAGCTGAGATGTCCATCTGACCGTGGCATTCGAGACGTCGTGCACCTCATATTGATGGGGTCCCAGCTCACGGTAGAAGTGTCGGATAGGCCCTCTGCAGATGGCGCACCGGGTGCTGTACTGGACCACCTGCTGTATGCAGGGCAAACAGAACCTGTGCCTGCACTGCTTCACAAAGGCACTATCGGTGATGGTGTCCAGGCAGATCGGGCAGATTGGCTCCTCGGAGTCGTCCGGCCGCATGGTGGTGGACACCTGGCTCGTCCTGGCTGCAGGGGACGAGGTGCCCCGACCTGTCACGTCCTCCTCCTCTGACATCTCGTGCTGCAAACACAAGAGACACAAAGCTTGTGACCTGCCCTAGAGACACAACCTGCAGGAAGTAACCTCGAGGCTCTGCTGGTGCTGCCACCAACGGCGGGGACCGTTGCGGGGCAGAGGAGTGACAGCAGGCGCATCTCTGTGTGCTCCTGCTCTGCAGGCAGGACGGGAACTGACCTCTGCAGCACGTGGAGTCTGGAGTGGGGAAGGCAGGAAAGCAGCTCCAGGCCTTTCCGCACGGGCAATCCAAGGGTAGGGGTGCGGCAGGTCGGGAGCGGTGTCCCGGGCCCTCCCAGTGTCCCAATCCGGTAAATCCTCCCTGCACTCTTGTCAGGGAGTTGGCCAGATGGGGGTCCTGTGTCCCCTCCACCTACAGACGTCTGTCCTCCACGCTCAAGGACACTGCTCTGTGATGCTTCAGGGCTGCCCCAAGCCTCAGGGGATGGGATGTCAGTGGACAGTCATTGTGATGTCACACAGGCTCTACTGTGACGTCACTGGGCTTTGCAGAAGCATCTGCCTCGGGCTCCCCTCCATGGAGACATAGCTTTACATCGAGCTTCAGTTAAACTTCTGGAAAGGAAAGGACGCAGAGTATGTTTGTGGCTGATGCTATAAGCGACGCAATTAATGCCAAAGGCATTTGACGCACGGTGGATAAGGGGAGGCAATAAATAGCGCGGTGTTTTTGAGAGGTGCAGCCTTGGCAGGTCCCTGCACCCCAATTCGTGTGAGCACTATGGGGCGTCCTGGGTTGTTTTAAACCCACAAAGAACGGGGATTAGGGAGGGAAGGGATTGTGTGGCCATAAAATTCCCATCAGCAGGAGAGCTGAGCAGCTCCGGGAAGTTTGAAAAGCCTGAGGAATATTAGGAGCAAACAGCAACACCTCGATAAAGAGTAGAATCATAGGATCCTAGAATGTTAGGGGTTGAAAGGGACCTCTAGAGATCGTTCCCTGCCAAAGCAGGATCATCTAGAGTAGGCCACACAGGAACGCATCCAGGTGGGTTTGAATGTCTCCAGAGAAGGCGACTCCACAACCTCTCTGGGCAGCCTGTGCCAGTGCTCCGTCACCCTCACAGTAAAGGCGTTTCTCCTCATGTTGAGGCAGAACTTCCTGTGTTGCACTCAGCTTGCACCCATTATTCCTTGTCCTATCACTGGGCACCACTGTGAAGAGACTGGCATCTTCCTCTTGACACCCACTCCTCAGGTATTTATAGACATTAATAAGATCCCCTCTCAGCCTTCTCTTCTCAGACTAAACAGTTCTCTCAGTCTGTCTTCATAGGAGAGATGTTCAAGTCCCTTGATCATCCTCGTAGCTCTCCGTTGTACTCTCTCCCGTAGATCCCTGTCTCTCCTGAACTGGCCAGCCCAAAACTCGACACAGTTTGGTCACAGCCAATTCAGTTTGTCACAGTCCTTAACATGCTATTTCAGGAGATTTCTTTTCTTCTCAATCTTAGGTACCAAATTTCCACAATCGCTGAACACGACAGAGCTGTTCATTCTGGGCTCAGATTCTAGGACTCCGATTTTGCTTTGGGTTTATTTTAACACTAAGGTCTTCTAACAGCAACGTCATCGAATCGTGTTAAAGGTCCAACACACCGCGATGCTAGCTGGTCTTCTTTGACCTTGCTATCTAGTTTTAAAATACGTAGTGTTTTGAATTCTACATCTGTCTTATAGAAAGTATTTTGGGTGTCGCTTTCTGCAGAACAAACAGCAGGCAACCAAAGTTTTTTCCTACCGAGTATCTTACAGCCAGGTGAACACTCTCTCGTGCAGTTCTTTGTGCTTGGCCACTTCACTAGGAAACAGACTTCATGAAAGAATGTTGTGTGTTTGCACACAGAAAGAGCTGAAATCCCCATAGGAGGCTGGTAAATCATTAGCAGATGGAGGGCAAAGAAACAATCTCAATTTTAAATTTAATTATCCTGAAAAACAAGTTATAGAAGCTGTGTTCTTGAACGCTGTGGCACTGAATGTCACAGTGAAACTGTCTGAATAATGAAAAATAAATTCAGGATCTTCTCTTCCATTTTTGCTGCTTGTTAGTAGTTTTTTGAATAGCCTCATTATGTCACATCTCTTGTTCTTGAAAATAAAGGCCTTTTTACCCTTTTTGGATAAAATAATTTCACAAGTCCAGTGGTTTAATTTAAAAGAATAAGGTTAACTGCCATCTGGCTGTTGGCATGTGAACTCAGGCCACAGACTGGAACAAAATTGGGATGGTGAGTCTGCTGTTTGACTGGTCTTCAAGTCATTATCTGAAAATGAGTACGAACACAAAAAATGCAGGAATGTAGTCAAGAGGATGACTGTATAGCAAACACGCTAAACCTTTTTTGAAAAGTTTACTTGATGTTTTGATATATAACAATCCCTTCTTCAACACAGAACTTCAGTGTAGTCTTGCAGAGGACTTGGCTTGAAATACCTGTTAACCACCTGTGTGAATTATGAGTGAGCACTTTACATCCACTTCATGTAGACAAATATCAGGCTCTCTTGTCCTTATGGAACTTCCTGAGGTTCACCTTTGCCCGGCTCTCCAGCCTGTCTAGATGTCGTTGGATGGCAGCCCAACCTTCAGGTGTGTCAGCCGCGATACCCCCCCAGTTTTGTATCATCAGTGTAAATAACTCCCCGCGGTGAAACACACAGATGGTGAGTGGTGTTGGAGAGAAAATGGAGAGAAGGAAATAAGGGGCAGGCAGGAGAGGGATGCCCGGATATGATAAATCTTTATGACACGTCGTCGCTGGTGGGGAAGAGGGCAGAGATTTAACTTAAACTGTGGGTTAGTTACCCTGGCTGCCTGTTGATGGGAAATTAAGAGGCCTGCAGGTGATGGCAGAGCTGAGGATGCTGCAGCAGCTGAGGGGACGCAGAGCCGGTGGAGGATTGCTTTTGGGTAACCTGCCTTCTGACAGCATTCAAGGAATTCTTGGCAGTGGTTTGGGGACGGTTTTCTGGTAGTTCTGCAACTCAGCTCTGCTCAGGACAGATTTTTGGTCACTGACTAGCCTGCAATGTCCTCCTCGCTGCTGGCTCTGCACAAAGGAATGTGCACACTCATGAGCGTGCGTCCGTATGGCTTGTAATCAGCTGGACAAAACCAGCTCGAGGGTGGTGCTACTGTAAGCACCATCCCCAGGCGTTGAAGCTCTCACTGAAGGCATCAAACATGTTGCTGGAGTGCAAGAAAAGAGGTGAAACCTCCCAAGATGTGAGCAGGGAAGATGTTAGATGGAGCAGGTCTGGTTTTTGGGACAGGTTTCAGGACTGAGTTGGACCACTGGGAAGAGTCCAGGAGTGGAGGACCTGAGTCTGTGCAATGTGAAGAGAAGATGGAGTCATGGTGGCAGGGAGGGAGCTGCTCCCCGGTGCGGCTTTAGCGGGGGTGATGGGGCACAGGGAAGATATAATCCCCCCTCATCTTTCATTCCCCATTGGTATCCCGTCATTTGGTATCCCGTCAAAAATACTTGCTCTAGAATAAATGCAATCATTCCTGGCTAGCAAGTTTTACAGAGTTTTTCAATACAACATGTAGCTGGGAAACTTGTTGGGATGATACTCTGACTTGTCAAGCATGTCTCTGAACGCAAATTGAGTGGTTTGGGTTGTGTTTTTTCTAAAAACAAATACTCTTTGCCACCAGGAAAATGATTGTGGTCTTAAACTGGGTTATGGTTGTCCCTTGGAAAGGAAAACTAACATTATTTAACTTAATTTTTCATTGCGAAGGAGTAACAGGAGCTTGTGTATAAAGATGAACTAATGTCAAGTTGCACAAGGACATAATTTTGATGGTGGTTGTTTTTTTTTAAACTCAAGTGCCACTTCATAGGCTAACCCTGTAGTAGTCAAGTCTCTTGGTGTCAGATGAAATAATTCAACTACCTTGGGCTGAGTAACATTCTCAAAGAGCACAGGCTTTCTGGAGATGCCATTTCAAGTCACTGTTCAGTTTGATACACTTTTCTCAATTTCTGACCCAGCATTTAAAATAATAGACCAGCCACGCTGGCAACTTGTGAAGGGCTTGTTTATGTGTATTGCTGTTTTTAATCTAGGTGAGAACATTTTGTGTCTGTTGTAGCTGATGCTTAAAACAGTTCATGCGTGGGTACAGGATAGAAGGCAGCAGACGTACACACTGATTAAAACCCCTTTTCATTTCTGGCTGTAAAGATGCCTCTCAGCTGGAAGCCCGAGAAGGAACCCATGTGACAGTTCTTGATTCCTTATATGCACTCTTAAGGCTGCTCACACAGTCATTTTTACAGTCTAACAAACCTATTGGCTTTGTCCATGAGGTCACCTGTCACCATTCACCCGTGCAAGCAGACTGAATGCATATTTATTTGCTGAGTTTTGTTGCAGCTTTGTCCCTTTCAGCTGTGTCCTGGTTTTGCTGGGCTAGAATTACCGAATCAGTTTTCTGTTCAGGAAAGCTGCAGTTCTGAGCAGACTGCAGCACCCGATTCTGTGAGAACACAGGTGATAAGACACCTTGGTTTAGTTTGTGGCCAGCCACGGTGTGCAGGTTTCTATCCTGACCAAGGTGTTCAGCAGTTTGGAGCTGGCCAGGCGCTAAGGGCAGGAGGAGCGAAAGCCAGGGCACAAAAACATCAGTCGGTTCTCACATCCTTCTACGTTACCTGGCACCTGGATGTACACGGCCTTGGTGTTTTCCTTGGTTCTACAGAAACATGATTCTCACAACACTTTGCGAAAACACAAGTTAACTCTCACAGGGCAGTGGGGGAGTCCCCATCCCTGGAGGGATTTAAGAGCTGTGCAGATGAGGTGCTGAGGGACATGAGGTAGTGGTGACTTGGCAGTGCTGGGTTAATGGTTGGACTTGATCATCTTAGAGGTCTCTTCTAAGCAAGGCAATTCTGTGATTCAGCTGCCTGTGCACCAGTGAAACACCACTGGTGTGGAGCTTCTGGAGAGCATCTGCTTGGACACAATGAACATCTTCAGATTACCCAAGCAACCTTCTGGTGAGTGATACACGGAGGCAGAAAGGATCTGACTGAATATGGGACAACAATCAAAATATACAGTCATAGAGTTGGTAAGAAAATATGCGTTGCCTTATCTTTCACATGCTGGAAAAAGCACTGGTAATATAAACTTAGCTAAATCTTAATGCATGCTTTTATAGGTAGTTTCTTATTCTTTCCACAAAACAATGAACATTTCACTACTGCTGACTCCTTTCTTCATCTTTTGTGTTCTACTTTAAGCTCCAGCTCTAAAAACCCAGAGATACTTAAGAATCTCTGTTTTCATTAAAAGGAAACGTTTTCAGTCCTTGTGACTGCAGAGAAAAAGCTGCAAAGAAACAAAGAGGAACAAAGCTGAGAGAGGAAGTAAAAACTCCACGTTTCCCCTCTTTCTGACTCTATAGCACAAGAAATCCCTGCAAAGCCAAAGCAAGTGAGTCTGGTGACCGCTTTTCTTGAATTGCATTTAAGGGGACGTATCTCAGGTGTTTCAGAGACACCTGGGATAACGCAGAGAAGGAGGACATGAACTTGCCATCGGGGCCCACACACAGGGCTGTTCACATTCCCCCAGGACTGGAGAACATTTCCAGATAGTTGTACCTGCTCCTGAACTGACTGAATGCTCCCTGTGTTCTCTCCCCCTCCAGAACGCCCCCTGCCTCCCAGAGCTACTCAGCACATGCTTGCGAAGCTGTGGACGTGTCGTGGCCTGCGTCTAGGAGCTAGAAGTCCCTTTTCATCAGAGTAATACTTTTTGGGATAGAATGACTCTCGCCAGATAAACAAATGAAGCCCAAGGACTGGAAATACCAGATTGCCTATTAATGAAAACAAGGCTGGAGGAATGACCCAGGCTAAGTGCTTCAAATGCCCTTTCCAAGGCTTCAGGGAAAACATCCCAGAGCATAACTGACTTCCCGGAATAAGTAAGTTTATTTCTGACCATCCAGAGATACAAATCTGGATACAGAGGCAACAAAATTCCACTGTGTGAAAAGGCTGTCAATTGTAAGATGTCACAAATTGTAGAAATGTGAAGAGAGCATCTCGTCACATCTGTGGTGAACTCTGCGCGGTGGCCAGTGTGGTATCACCACAGGAATGGTTAAAGATTAGCACGAGATTACAAAAGAATTGGTAAATGTCATTAGCAAGATAAAAAGTCAGTTGGGATGGAAAGGGCCGGTTAGGATACGAGCCTTAACTTTTCTTATCTGGCTCTGAACTTAAAGCACAAAGTGGTATTTCCTACTGTGGTGCAGGGGAGAAGTTTCCTTATTGCTAAAAACTGAGCGTAAGCCGCCCCTGCCTGGAGATAACATTCACCACAGGCCAAACCACTCAAATTGTAAACCTTGTGTGCAGCCCCCACAGAAATGGGCTTCCCGCCGTTCTGAAAGCTGGGAGGGGGAGCAGGGCACCAGGCAGAAGTGTCCCAGAAGAGGTCCATGGAGGGTTGGAGATGGTGGTCAGCCAGCACCAGCACAGTGATGAGGGGTTCTTGGTCATGGTCAAAAACCAGACCAAGATAAAACCAGCAAGACAGCAATCTCCATTTCTTGAAAGGGCACTGAAGGGTATGGACGGTCCTGGGGACACGCCAGGACGTGTGACCATGGGGCTCTGGGACAGCTGGAGAGAACAGGGAGATTTCCAGGGAAGATGAGGGCAAATGTGGGACTTGGGACACCCCAAGAGGACCCAAGTGCCCAGGGGCGAGCAGGCCTCATGCCCCCACAAGGGACACCCTGCCCCGCCCGGCCTGGGTGGCAGGTCACAGCAGTGTCCTTTGTGACCCACCTCTGTGACATCACAGCGGTGCCCTTTGTGACCCACCTCTGTGCCACTCCGTGACGCTGCGTGTGGCCAACATGGCCCCCACCCCGCAGTGTCCGGCAGGACAGCGCCGGGACAGGACAGGAGAGTGGAGCTGGCGAGGAGCCCCCCGGCTCAGCCCGCGTCTTTCCCTGCCACCCACAGCTTTCCCCTTCCCCACCCTCGCCCCTTTCCTCCATCCAACAGGATGTTGAAGAAACCCCCCAGGAGACCCAGGGTGGCCTGGGAGAGCAGGCCTCCAGTGAGCCAGCTGCTGCAAACCAGTAAGTGAGGGGCCCCGCCAGGCTGGGCAGGGCTGGGGCCAGCGACCGTAGCCCGATGTGTGCCGGGGTCCTGTTTCCCCGGCACGCTGGCAGTGGGGGTCCCAGAGCGGGGGGGTGCAGCACTGCCGGAATGCTGCTCAGGGCTGGGAGCCGGCCCCAGCACAGCCTTCCCCAGGGTGGGGGAGAGCAGAGAAGATCTGGCTCCTGCTGCGGGGTACGGGCAGCAAGAGGCAGCTGGGCTGGCAGTGGTGGGGGGGCCAGGGACCTTTCCAGCCTGTCTGCAAGCGAGTTCCTCAGCCCGGGGCACTCGTGGTCTTCCACACTGTGCCGTGCTCAGCGGAGCGGGCGCAGGGCTGGACAGAGGGCAGAGCTCCTTCCTCTCCCGGCGTTTGGCCCCTCTCCACAGCCCCTCCTCTCTCCTCCTTCTCTAGGTACCTCCTCTCTTGCGTCCAGGTGGTGGAATCTGTACAGAGAGGAAAAAGAAGCCATGCAGTTCATCCATGCTTTTCTGAAGAGCTCAGAAAAGGTAACCAGGGCCGTTTCCATGGTAGCTGTGCCTGCGTCTCCTGACGGGGCCACTGCCTCTGCTGCCGGGGCTTCTGGGATGCTGCTGGGGGGCTGCTGGCTGGGCAGAGCTTCTCCCCTCAGGTCTCCTGCACGGCGCTGCAGCCCCCGTGCTCCGGTCCTGCTGGCCGTGTGTCCACTTTCTCACGCTCCCTGCTTCTCTCTCTGTCCCCTGGCTGCCAGGAGGAGGCCCAGAAGATGCAGTTCCTGGAGACCATCCACACCCTGTGTGAAGCTGCCAGGCACAAGGGCTTGTCACAGGACCTGAATGCGTTCTGCCACAGGTTTAAGCTGGCAGAGAGCATCAAGGTGAGGGGACATGCAGTGGGTCTGGGGAGGGGGCAAGGTCCCCAGGCAGTGGCACACTGTGACAGCGCATGGGCAGGAACAAGCGTTGCTGGACACTGAGCTGTCCCGCAGGGACTCGGGTGCTGCTGAGGGGCCCTGCCAGCAGAGACCCTGGCACGGGGGTGTCAGGGGTCACTGGGGGCTGGTGCTGGGATGGGATGGGAGCAGAGGGTCTCCACCAGCCCCACCTCCTGGCGCTGGGTCTGCTGGCACCGGGTGCTGGTGGCTGCCAGGTCCCATCCCGGTTGTGCTCTGCAGGTGCTGCTTGAAGTGGAGCCCAGGGACTGCCTGTGCACAGCGGTGAGGCTGCTTGCCATGGAAGCCATCACTGCCTTGAGGTACCTGCCCAGTCCCTGGTTTGTCCAGCACCTTTCCACAGCCCGTGGCCCTGGGCCTGGCTGGGGCCATCCCCATCCAGGCAGAGCGCAGTGGTGCTGTCAGAGGGCTGGCTGTGTCTTGTCGGGATTGCACAGGGGAGGGCAGAAGGCTTGCGAGCCTTTGGCCCAGGCCATGTCGAGGAGGGAGGAGGTGCCTCCCCGTGTGCCCTCCATCCCTCCCAGGGACCCCTGCTCGTAGGGGAGCAGGTCCGTGTCCACCTGCCCAAGGCATCGAGACACTGCTCCCAGCACCAGTGTCCCACAGGTCCCTCTCTCTCTCTCTGCAGCGAAGTGGAGACGGTGCTGGAGGGCACAAAGGAAATGCTCTTGCAGGCCTGCTTCAGGAGTGTCTTCTTGCTCCCTCCAAAAGCGGACATGCAGGGCCTGGCCCCTGGTCTCTACTTTGGGGTAAGTGTTGGCCGAGCTACAGGAGACCTGAGTCTCTCTGGGCTGCTCCCTGGCCGCCACATGCTGAGAGACAATCAGAGACCCAAGGCAGGGCAGGGTCTCGGCTTTGCTTTCCCACCCTCATCCCTTCGTCCCTTTCCCATGGGCCTGGCCGTGTCCAGCGCCGCAGGCTGCTCTGCCCACAGCAGCTTGCCTGCCCCGTCCTCCCCTGGGCACCGTGAGGCAGCACGGATGTCCTCCCTTGGCACAGGGAGTTCAGAGCTGTCGCCAGGGGTGAGAAAGTCTGACCGCAGAAAGACTGCCACAACCCTGTGTCCTCCTTGCAGACCCTGGATGCCATGGACGACATGCTGCAGATATTGGTGCTCAGGTCTCCTGCCTCTGCCTCCGCGGAGCTGCAGACAATCTTAGAGGTCTGACATTGGTGAAGAGTGGGGTTTGCAGTAGCTGTTCTTCAGCCTGGAGGGAAGGGAGCACCTACTCTTGAGTGGACAGCCCCCTCCCCAGTGCCACGCACAGAGGACACCGCAGGGAGGGTGCCCAGCTCCCTTGGGGGAGCCAGGGGTGGCCCACCATGCTCTTCTGGGAGCCTGCTGTCCCCTGGCTGCAGCCTCCTCCTGTGTCATGGCAAAGCCTTGCCCATGGCACTTCTGGGCCAGCTCCATCCCTGTGGCTTTCCTCGTGCCAAAGTGGTGGGAGGCATTTGACCCCTCTGCTTGGGCACCACAGCGGTGGCAGCTGGCGCTGTTCTTCCTCTGCCTCGTGGTCCCTCGTGCTTTCCTCCCCAGATCTGACCGGGGCAGAGACCCACTGGGACCTGCCTGAGCTGCACAGGGAGCCCAGCCCTGAAGCTCTGTGCTCCTGGCTTCCCAAGGGGCCATATCCCCGTTCCCCCATTGCAGATCCCCCAGGCAGGCTCCTGCCCAAAAGGCCAGCCTTCATGGAGAAGGGGGGGACAGGGCTGTGTTCTGGGGGAGGGCACGGAAAGGAGCAGACACTGCCCTGGGGGTGGCTTCTGCCTCCCTGCCTGGCCACAAGGACTGTGTGAGTCCAGCCAGGACGTCCCCAGTGCTGCTTCTGCTGGTGCGGGCACCAGCTCCCAGGGCACACCAGCAGTTTCTCCTCTCCCCCCAGATGCTGCTGACCTTTGCCAGCAGCCCGAGCGCAGCTGTGTGTGAGAGAGCTGTGGGGAGGATCGGGAGGCTGAGCGATTTGCTGGCCAGCTCTTCCTCAGTGAAGGTAAGGAGCAAGGCACCCCCCAGCCAGGCTGTCCCCCACTTCCCTGCACACCGGAGCAGCCTGCAGCTCAGAGGTGCCTGCCAGGCAAGCCTGGGCACCCGTTGAGGCCCTCAGCAAGGGTCTGCCCTAGAGCCCCGAGGGTCTGGGTTCCTTTTTCCCCGTGGTATTCTCTCCCCAGTTCCCCCTCTGCCAGGAGCCATCTCGGCCCCCAGTCCTGTGCAGGACAGGACTGCCCAAGGAGCATGGCAGGAGCCCAAGCCTGGCAGCTCTCCCTGCCCTGTTGCCCAGCCAGCTGCTTTGGGAGGGCCCTCCAAAGCTCTGACTCACTGGGGATCCTTCCCCAGGCAGGCTCTTGGCTTCAGGGCTTTGGTCGCAGCTGCTGCCTCTCAGCCCTTCTACCTGTCCTGCCTCCCTCGCCCAGGTCTGGAGCATTTTTGCACGAGACGACGACAGCCCCGCCTGCCACACAGAGATGCACGTCCCCATCCTGGGACAGCTGCTGGGACGTCTCATCCTTTGCTGCGCTAGCCACAACTGGGAGATCAGCCGGGGGGCTCTGGATGCTCTCCATTACCTCTTCAGATTCGTCCTGCAGCAAAAATGTAAGAGAAGCTGCGGTGGGCTGCGTCCCTCCAAACAGGCGTCTCCCCATACGCCTGCTTGTTTCCTTCGGTACTGCAACGCACCGCTCTTGTGCCAGCTGGAGGCTGTCCCTGAAAGTCTGCCAGCTTCCCTGACCTCCACTGCCCCTCGCAGCTGCTTCCCTTAGCATCCCAGCTGTCGTTTTGCTGCGGAAGCTGAATGCTCAGCAGAAGTCCAGGGACATCTGTCTGCAACACACTGCCACCACCATGTCACCAGCACTGCCTCTCCTCTGCTGCTAACCCACATGCTCTCCCTCAGGCTCTTGCCTGTCCCATGTATCTGAGCTGCTCCTTCAAGTAGGAGGCACCCCCCTCCTCCTCTTCCCCATCTCTCCTGAAGAGCTTGCATCCATGCGCCACAGCACTCCAGCCATGCCAGCCATCCCTCACATCTCACTTACTCCAACATCTTAGTCGTGTGACTGCACACAGATCTGTAACAGCTCCTTTGAGTTTCCCAGGCCATGAGCGTTTGTACCTGGACACTTGAGGCAGGTGTCTCTCATCCTTCTCCATCATCCCTGGGATCCCTCTTGTTTCCTTCGCCTGTCACCCTTTGCTTTACACCCCCGTGCACCACCTCCTCCCCTGACTGTGGGTTGCAGCCTCCCTCCTCAGCCATTCCTCCTTCGAAGCTCTTTTCACCGTTTGGTGAGCTTGTTGGCACAGATGCTGCGTGCTGCTGACTCTTCTGTGATCCCCTCCTGTTTAAGGCACGACGCTGCCAGAGGAGAATCCAGAGCACCCACAGCATCCAAGGGAACAGGAAGATGAGAACACCTCCTGGCTTTCTTCGCCCAGCACCAGCAACATTACAAGGGTAACGAGCTCCCCCCTGGCTGGGCCTCTTGTCCGTTGCCTCTTGTCCGTTGCATGGGCAGGAGACTCGTGTGAGCAGAGGGATCCAGAATGAGCGGGGCTGGTGTGGCCTCGCTGTCCCTGGTGAGAGGGTTGCTGCTGTCCCCAAGCAGGGACTAAAAAGGGCTGCACTCCAGTGTCCCAGCAGCAGCTCCAGCCCTCCTGGCCACAAGCCAAGCCCTGGTTTTCTGTAGGGCCAGCACACTGTGCCCATGACCCCAGCCCTCCTCCCTCACCCTGGGGGCCCCCTCTTCTCATCCTCCACCACTCAGTGACTGCAGCCCCTGCTGCCAGCACTGCTGGGCATCTCTCGCCAGGGCTGCTCTCACTGCTCGGCTAAGCAAGCGCCACCAGGGCACTTGGTGTGACGTGCTTTCCCCACCTTCCCTCCTGCCCTAGGCATTTGGAAAACATCTCAAGCCTTCAGAGAAGGCGGACATCATCCTCGTGGCCATTGAGGCCATGACAGACTGGAGCATCCGTGATGAGGAGGCGAGCAGCATCCTGGATGTGGCTGTGACAGAACCTGACTCCTGGCTGAGGGAGGTAAGCGGCCTTTGCCTGCCCTGCCCTGCCCAGGACCCCTTCCAGGCCTTGCTCCTCCTGCCCTGACCCGGGTGCCTCAGGCACCCTGAAGCCATTTGAAGCCAGAGCGGGATAGAAGGGCAGACATTTGAGAGGCAGCTGAGGAAATGGCTGCACAGCAGTGGCAGCACTGTCCTCACTTGTGTGCTCTCCAGGTGCCAAACATCGTGAGGAGCATCTATGAAAACAGGGAGTGCATCTGCTCGGCGTCATCCCGGCACAGCCTGGACTTGCTGCTTCTCTCGATGACTGACCAGTGCCCCACGGAAGTGGTCAGCAGCCTGCTGAAGGTGTCTCCATCATGTGACAGGTACTGCCCCCAGCAGCCTCCGTGGGCTTGTTCCCTGTGGGGAGAGGGGACTGGAGACTTTCTGGCTGCCAGACCCATGGAAAACTGCACAACATTGCTGAGGAGCAGGGCCCTCCGCCCCACCATGCTTGCCAGCCCTGGTGGGTTGGCCAGGCCCGCAGTAGCCAAAGCTGGCCAAGCCAGCCCAGCCCCCTGCCACGAGATTCCTCCCTGCCCCACGGGGAACACGGTCTCAGCCTCCTCCTGCCTGCCCAGGCAGGGACCCGGGCACTCCGAGGGAGGGGTCAGGAAGGGCCAGGGCTGCCTGGGCCCTGTGGGGCTGTGCCAGGCACAGTGTGGTGGCCGAGGCAGCCCTGCTGACAGAGTGCCCTGGGCCCGCAGTGCTGCGCTGGCCATGTGGGAGGTGATGCTGTCCCAGCCCCAGACGCTGGAGAAGGTCTTGAGTTCGCTGCTCAGCCTGCTCCAGGACCAGCAGCTGTGCACGGTGTTCGGCTCCATCACAGAGGACGCCTGCATCCATCACTTGTCTGTGAGTGCCCAGACCAGTCCTTGCTCCCCCCTGGGGCTGTGCCTGCCTCTCCAGGAACACGGGCACAGCCCTCTCCCCTCCCATCACCCCCAAATGCTCACCTCCTCCAGGTCATATTGACACAGTCCCTTAGGGCCAGCAGGGACCTGCTCTGCACCAGGTTCCCCTGTGCCAGCTGTGCAGGACCATCCCACACTGCATGGGCCCTGGTGCACAAGCACAAAGCCCAGGCAGCCCCTGCCAGCCCAGGCAGCGCTCTCCTTCCCCCTGCCTGCATCCCCCTGCCCTGCTCTGCAGACTGGAAACCTGGGGCAGGGGCAGACACAGCGTCTGCAGAGGCTGAGCGGGCGGCAAGGCTGGGCACAGGTGTCACTCGTCACCACTTGCGTGGCGTCCCTCTTTGTACCAGCTCTTGCTGTTCAGCTGCTCCTCAGAGCCTGCCAATGCTCAGAGGACAGGAGGAGCCAGCACACACTGCCAAGGGGTGTACGGCGAGGCGCAGGGCACGAGGGTGCCACGCAGCCTCCCCAGGCAGAGCTGCCCCCAGGATGAGCTGCCTGGCCCCCGTGCCCTTGCCCTGAGCTGCCAGTGGGAACCAGGAGGCGCGCGGTGTGGGGAGCCCTGCAGGCTCTGCCAGTCTCTCACTGCCATCTTCGTTTCAGCTGCTGGCCTCCAGTGACATTCAGTCAGAGGAGTTTGCTGGCCTGTACAAAACCCAGAGGTACCTGAGATGTCCGAGACAGCTGCTGCTCTCGCTGGTGCTCAGAAGCCTCATCACGCTGTCGCAAGGACCCGAGGCGGTGAGTAGGGCACAGACAAGGGGAGCCATGTCGGCAGCCTGCGGCCGGGCAGGAGTTTCTGCTCTGCGCTGAGGCAGCCAGTGCCAAACTGCCTCAGCCGAGGGAGCATTGTCCCCAGAAGCAGCGTCCTGCTGGGAGGGGGAGGATGAGCCAGAGCCCAGCGTGGTGCTGACCCTGGGGCAGTGGGGCTCTGTCACGAGGGGGTCACAGTCCGCTCATTGCCAGCATGGAGATCTCTGCCCTTCAGTGCATGAGCCCTGGGGGTCTGCAGAGCGCTTCTGTGGAGGGGCCGGGGGAGCTTTCCAGGCCCAGCAGGTCACCAGCCCTTGTGCCTGCTTGGACCAGTCTGGGAAGGGCGTGGCCGAGCAGGGGACACAGAGCCTTTGCTGTCCTGCCCTAACTTCCCTACACCCTGCTATCCCCGTGTCCCCATTAGTGTGCCCGTGGCCACCACCTGCCAGGAGGCTGCTGCGGGGATGCCTGTGCCACCTGCCAGGAAGCCGGACGGGAGGCTGGTGCTCAGTGGCCAGGGCAGTTTTGGCAGGGTGTGCTCTCACGGCTGCACACAAAGGAAATTCTGTGCTTCGTACAGGCAAGAAAAATGCTGGTCCTGCTGCCAGACATCATGGAGAACCTGCTGAATGCCAGCACCGAGAACAAGACAAAGGCCCTGCTTGTCTTCAGGAGTGTGATGGGCCACTTGAAGGGGCAGGAGGCCAGCGCCATGGCTCTGCAGCTGCTGAAGACGCTCCTGCCACTCTTTGATGAGGTAAGGCTGGTGTGGGAGCCTGAGCTCCGCTGATGGGCCCTCTGCAAGGACAAGGTCCCGTCAGTCCAGCTCTGCAGTACCACATGGCAGGGCTGTTCCCCTCCTCACGCCCCTGGGCTCTTGTGAGCACGGCTTCTGGGCTCTGCAGCCCAGCACGGCTTCTCCCTGACAGGTCAGTGCTGCTGGGCGACCTGAGCCCCCGGGGCCCCTGTGCAAAGCACCCGCAGCCCAAGGGTCTGAGGCCTCCTCCAGCTGTGCTGCCAGCCAGGACCAGGCATTCCTCCCAGCACTGTGGTGGGGGGGCTGAGGCTGAGCCGGTGATGTGTGCCATGGAGGCATGGCTGAGGGCCATCCCAGTCTCCTCCTCAGCCCATCCCTGGGTATCTCTGCACTGGTGTGGCTGGTGGGGAATGCTGGAGGGCTGCCACAGGCACCGCCTGATGGAAACCTCTTGTGTTGCCTTTCGTGGGCCCATGTCCATTCAGCTGCGGCTGCAGATCTGCCCCACAGCTCCTGTGTGCAGGACCTGACACCAACGCATCTTCCCTCACATCAGCCATGCTAATGCCCTTGCCCAGGGAGTGGCTGTTGCTGAGGTCCTCCTGTCCTCCTCCCTGCCAGGAGTCCAGCCAGCTGAAAGAGCTCTCCATCTGCCTCTTCAAAGACATGATGCAGAAGGTGGCGGTGAAGGACAAGAAGCAGGTGAAGAGGGATGTGCGGAGGAGCCTGCTCCCGCTGTTCTTCCACATGAGTGACCAGAGTGCGAACGTGGCCAAGGTACAGAGTTAAACCTGAGCAGTGATGTAAGGAAGGGCGTGCGCACAGCACAGGGGTGGCCTGGGCATCAGGGAGGGGCAGGTGGACTCTTGAGGTCTGTGTCACCTCAGGGTGCAACTGCCTGGGTCACTGAGGACAGGGAAAAGCTCCCCTCCTCCCCTGCACCAGTCCCACCACTGCCATCTTCCTCTCTGTGCCTCCTGCTGCAGAGGAGGATGGGGAGGTGGGGTCCCCTCCCATCCCTGCTCCCCCCGTTCACCCCTCCTCCAGCGCACCCCTGAGGAAGGGTCCCACCATACACAGCGCGAGGAGGGGCGGAGGAGCTGGCGCAGACCTTTCCCACACCCTGGCCCAGAAGCAGGGCTCAGCAGCAGCCCACAGCCACCAATGCCTGGACACGAGAGTCCCTAGAGGCTTCCCAGCTGTCCTTGCAGATGTTGGAGGCCAGGGATTTGAGCCCCGACCCCCAGTCCCTGTCCACTGTCCCCCCAATCTGTGTCCCCCTCCGCAGGTCTCTCAGGAAACCCTCCTCGTCGCTGCAAAGCTGCTCAAGTGGAAACAGCTCAAGCACCTGATCCAGACAGAGCAGACATGCAGAATTGGGGAGTGGTTGGTGAGGAGAACCCCCTGCCCCAGGGCTCGGGCTGGACAAGGGGTGTCCCCTGTGCAGCTGTGCCTCGCCTGCCCTGCTCCAGCCCAGAGCCCACAGCCTGGAGCTGCATCCTCCTTCCCTGCCCTCGGGCACAGAGCCCACTAGGGCTCTTTTCCAGGCCCCTCTCCCCTCCCTGCCCTCGGGGCGTGGAAGGAGAGCCCAGCCCCTCAGGGCCCTGGCAGAGGGACAGAGTGCTCTCAGGACCTCCACACCCTGCTCTGCCTGCAGCTGTCCCTGAAGCTCAGCCCCACAGGGCTCCTGGCTGGGAGATGGGAATGGCCAGACCTGGAAGGGGGACGGGGGGTGCTGGCAGGAGGGACAGGTCCGGCCGCCTGGGGAGGGTCTGTGCCAGCCCCATCACCTTGTGCTCTCTCTCTCTCCAGGTCGTGCGGGACAGGAGGAGAGTTGCAGATTACCTGCGTCAGAGCCTGCCGTACCTGAGGGATGCTCAGGTCACCTTGCGAGAGGCGGCCATCAGGTTCATCGGTGAGCCACAGCCCCCGGGGTGCCTCTCTTGGCAGCCTGGCCCATCCCAGCCGCTGCGCTGGCAGCGAGGGGCAGCCCTGTGGCTGCCAGAACCCCGGCTGCCCCGTGCAGGGCCTGGGGCAGGGGCCTTTCCCACCCCTGCCCACGCGGGTGGGCTTGGTGGCCGCCTTGCTCAGTCCCACCCCCCCTCGGGTACTGTCCTTCCCTAGGGTCACCCTGTTGACGGGGAGGAGGGTGTGCAGCCGAGCCGGTAGAGCTGAGGGCTGTGCTGCTGGGAGCGTGCTGGGGAGCGGGGGTCTGACTGAGCTCTTCCTAGGGCTTGCCTTGCCATCCATGAGGGACAAAATGAAGGAGCAGCTGAGTGAGACCTTCTACGGTGAGCAGGGGCAGTGCTGTGTGTGGGGGGGCTGGTGGGGCAGGGGACGGAGCCTGGGCAGGGTGCTGCTATGCCTGGCCCTGCTCCAGGGAAATGCTTCAAGGGAAGAGGAACATCCCAGGGGCATTTGGGGCCTTCCTGAGCAGCAGCTGCCAGCTGATCCCTTTGTCCCACCTGCTCCTCCTGGCTGGGGAAAGGGACGGGTGGGGCTGGCATAGTCTGGAGAGGACTCCTGGGGGTCTCTGCAGATAGGTGGGTTACAGCTCTGTTCTCTTTCCTTCTGTTGCAGCCCTTGAGCTTTTGCAGAAAGACCCCGAACTCTTGGTCTCCTCCCTGGCAACTCAGACCATGCTGATCGTGAGATGTCTGAGGGAGCAGCCGACATCAGGATGGAGCCTGCGGGCACTGTGCTGCTGGCCCTGCAAAGCCAGGCAGCGCTGAAGCTCTCTTCAAGAAAAATGGCTTTTTGGTTAAAGTTGGAACCACAAGCCCGAGGCCATGGTGTCCTTTACACGGGAAGCACCCTGAGCGTGCTGAGCAGACAGCGTTGTTCCGGGCCTCTACCGCTGTGTGCAGGAGAGCTCCCCCCTCCGCACACCCTGGCCCCACGGCTGTTGTAGAATGTCACACCTCTGTTTGTTAGGTTTTCCCCCAAAAGAGGTCATGCCTGTTCACCCCCTGTGGAAGTCTTTTCTCAAGGGAGGCAGAGGGCAAAAGGGAAAAGGCGGATCCCAACGAAACCAGGACTGCCCTGCGAGCTGCCTGACGCCCAGGCTCTGCAGCAGCCCATGGCAACAGAGTGCTCACTTGTGGGAGTTTGGCTTGTTAATAATGGACATGGAGTGTTAGAGCAGGTGCACGAACAGGCTACTGTGCAGGCGCTAGCAGCCAAGATTAGGCCCCAAGGACGTACTGTCCTTGCAGAGTAGTACAAGAAACTAAGTTACATAAGATAGGGAACTAACACTTAGGCAAGGCGAAGAATATAATTAGAAGCTGAAGCATAGATTAAAAGTTAATGATTGATGTAGAAGTGGTCTAATGAAAACCTAAGAAAAAGATAAGATATGCTTAGTTGTGATGATTTGACAAAAGAATGATATATAAGTGAATGTATCTGTGCAATAAAACGAGCTTTCTGGATAACTCACATTGAGTCATTCCTGATTTCTCCAGTCCCGTCTCCGCACTCACTGACCCAGGCTTACTACCCAGGCTTACTCCTTACCTTCCCTGCGGAAGGTGGCAGCCGTGAGGTGGGCGAGTGGTCGATGGTTCCCCCAAACGCTGAGCGGACAGTGCTGTTGGGGGTCATGCTGAAGATGGAAGTGATGTTGAGCTGAGGGGAAAAGCAGAGCACACGTCACACGGTGGCTGCACAGAGCCCTCTGCCTCCAGAGCACCACAGCGCAGCAGGCTGGGCTGTCCCGGGGAGAGCGGAGGTGCCCACAGCCTGGGCCCTTTACCTGCTCCCCTTACGCTACCATGGCGCCCCAAACCCTCCCCGTGTCTCCGTGTGGGAGGGAGGCCCCGGAAGTGGCAGGGCTCAGCTCCCAGGAGGTCCCAGCCCATCCACGCTGCCTCTCACAGGCAGTTTACCTTCTTGACTTTGCCAGGCGTGGGGGACCCGAGCACCCGCCGCTGGATGGGAGCCCGGGGGATGCTTCCGTACTTCATCTCGGCCTCCATCTGGCGGCTTTTCTTCAGTCGCTGTGTGAGAGATCGGCACTGCCAGCCGAGGGGAGGAGCAGCGCAGGCCAGCAGCACAGAGTTGCAGAGCGGCCGCTCGCCGCAGGAAGGGCAGGCTGCGGCCAGCGGGCAGTGCCCTGTGGGCAGCCTGCGGCACGGCTGAGCAGCAGCGATTCCCACAGAGGTTACAGGTACCCGCAGCCACAGGAAAGGGGCTCCACACACAGACACTGACAGCCACGGGCGGTGGCTGCATGTAGATCCACGTCCAGGCAGCGGCGGTGGGGCAGTTCCCCCCGGGCAGGGCAGGGCCACCGCCGGGCTGGGGCCAGTGCAGCAGGGGCTCCTCCAGGCCAGGAGGCAGCTTCACACTCACCCGCTCCCATTTCTCCTTCTCTTTCTCCAGGCGGTACAGCTGCCGCTGCTCCGCCACGAACTCCATCACCTGCTGCCCCTTCACCAGGAAAGCCCCCTCATGCTCCTGCTCCCAGGTCTGAACCCTGCTCTCCAGCTCCTCCTGCAGCTGATGAGGACACGAGGGCTCGTGCAGAGGCTGCCCTCCTGACCGTGGGCATCCCCTGGCCAGAGATGCCCCTTGCTGGCTCCAAGTGCTCCGCTTCCCCTCACTCAGTGCTACGCAGGCCTGCCTGGGAAGACAGCTTCTTCCCCAGGGCTGAGCCTACCTCAGTGCTTGAGCCCATTTAAATCAGCCTCCTGACAGATTTTACTGCTCTGGCTTTTTAAGGTCTGATTCATTCTTTCTACTTTTCCCCCATGCCGTGGCCTCCAGGAGGCGTGCAGATCCCAGGGTGTCTCTAGTGCTTTGCTCGGACCCTGTGCTACAGTTCTACAAAGTGTGGGCCCCTCTCTGATGATATCTCAAGGAGCAGCCAGTGTACTGGGAGTACGGGTCTGTACTGGGCTCCAGGGGCCAGGCAGGACTGTACTGGGTATACTGGTCTGTACTGGGCTACTCATTCACCCCAGAAGCTGCAGGACAGCACCAGGCAGCTCCTCCTGCCCAGGGCCGGGTGCCAGAAATCCCCCCTCACCGCCCCCAGCCCCGGGCTCTGCGGCAGCTCTGGGATCTGAGGCCGGGGCTGCGTCTGCCCAGCAACAGCCCCGCCATTGGCCAGCGCTGAGCCAATCAGCGGAGCCGCAGGCGGCCTGTCAGTGCCGGCCGGCCTGGGGCGGGGCAGAGGCCCAACAGCCTGAGGAGAAATGGGCCTGGGGCAGCCGGGTGAGGGGGACCGGGGCCTGGGCCAGGGCGGCTGCAGGCGCACTTCTCTCGTTTGCAGACACAGCCTCATTTTTAGCATCCAGACAGCCCTTTTTAGGCTTCAGAGCCACATCTTGGGCGTCCAAACCATCGTTTTTATGCTCCACGTCCCTCTCTTAGGTCCCAAAGCCTCATTTGGAGTCCAAAGCTTTGAGCCTCGCCTTAGAAGTCTCCTTTTTAGGGGAGACTTTTAGCAAGGCTGGACATGGCGCAGCAGGGCCAGGAGAGAGCCTCCTGTTCTCCTTTCTCCCCGTGCCCAGCAGAGAGCAGCACTCGGCTCCCTGCCTGTCCCTGGCCGGGCAAGGGGACCGCCTCAGCCCTCTCTTTGGGGAGGTGCTCGCCATCCTCGCTTCAAGCGACGTATGCAAAGAGATACCGACACCTGTGCAGACAAGACCCGTGTCGCTGGGTCTGCCCTTGTCAAGGCAAGGTCACTTCTGACGAACGCTTGCCACAGTGAGAAGGGGTTTCAGAAGAGATTGCCCGAGGTAAAACATCTCAGGGCAGAAATCTCAGTAGAGCCGGGCCAGTAACTAACTCGGCACCCACAACACGCTGCCTCTAAATGCCTCAGGAGTAATAGCAGCCTTCTGATACACAGCTTTGGCAGAAAAAGTCTCCCCATAACTCACCCCACACAGCAAGTGGTGGCAGCCAGCACACAGAGCGAGATTGCCACGGCTGCTGCTCTGTAGTACGTCAGATCATCTCTAGAACCTGCAGCACTGGAGTGCACACCTGGAGGAACAGTTGTGCGTGTCAGTGTCTCCTGCGCACTACTGGCGATCTCACAGAGGTCTGACACCGCCAGGAAATGTTCTTTCTCACTTTGTTAGCAGCTCTGAACCAGTGAACGTCCTGGGGCTGCAGCGTTCCCTTGGATTCAGGACAGACAGAGGAACCTCGCAAAGCCCCTGCAGGTCACTGCACTCTGGAGCCTCTCTCCTCGCAGCTTTGCTTACACTCTGGGATGGCTGTCATCCAGTTTTCCCTGGGTCATGGTTTTGCTCTCAGTGGAGAGCCGGGGTCCAGGCCGACCCCGTGGAGCGAGGCCAGCGGGGGCCCCAGCTGGTGGGGAGCTGGAGCAGCAGAGGCACGGGCAGAGGCTGAGGGCGCGTGGGCTCTGCTCAGCCTGGAGAAGAGCAGGCACCGGGGCTCTCCAGCTCTGCCTGCCGGCATGGGCCTTGCCTGCAGCTGTCTGTCTCCTGAGATGGACCAGGCAGAGACGAGCACTGGGGAAGAATGTGAGCTTTAATTGGCTGCGGAGACGGGACTGGAGAAGTCAGGAACGACTCAATGTGAGTTATCCGGAAAGCTCGTTTTATTGCACAGATACATTCACTTATATATCATTCTTTTGTCAAATCATCACGACTAAGCATATCTTATTATCTTTTTCTTAGGTTTTCATTAGACCACTTCTACATCCATCATTAACTTTTAACACCTACGCTTCAGCTTCTAATTATCATATTCTCCGCCTTGCCTGTTAGTTCCCTATCTTATGTAACTTAGTTCCTTGTACTACTCTTCAAGGACAGTACGTCCGTCCTTGAGGCCTAATCTTGGCTGCTAGCGCCTGCACAGTAGCCTGTTCGTGCACCTGCTCTAACACTCCATGTCTGTTATTCACAAGCCAAACTCCCACAATTCCCCCTTTTTCCTTTTGCACGAACAGAACTTTATGCATTAGACGAGTGACTAGTTTTGTTATTAGCTTCCATACTATTCCTAGCCCAATTAACAAGACAATTATGATTACCCAGCGAATGCCTTCTTTGATCAAACCAAGTAACCATGGGGACAGACTGCCAAATATTTTTTGTAGCCATGAATCAAACCAGCTTGTCTCCTTTTGAATCTTTTAAGTGTGTTCTTTAAGCCACTGCAGTTGTTGGTGAATTGATTCCCCACGATTGCTTAGATTGAAGCAGCACATCCCTTCAAAATCTTCACATCCATGGCCTTGTGCTAAAAGCAAAAAATCAACAGCAGCTCTATTTTGCAACACAGCATGCCTACCCCTATCTAAATCTTCTGTTAATTCTGTCTGTCTTTTTTTTTCTACAATTTTTCTTTCCCTACACGTGGTCACACATTATTTAATTGGTTAAAAGTCTCTAGCACAAGGTAAGCATGCAGCTCAGTTCAGCTCCTGTTGGTTCTTAAGTTATTCTCATGTAGTGTCCAATTGGTCACTCCCATCTGCTCATTCCTGCATTCCCTAGTGAAGCAGTCATCGCTCTTATTTTTTCTTCCTTTGAAGCAGCTTCCAGAATGTGGCTACCTGCCTAGGCCAACATCCCGCATGGCTGGCTCACTATATGGCCATTCTCTTTTAAATGCATTTCTACAATTTCCCCTTTTTTCTTCTTGAGCCAGCCATACGTTCTTCATGGCATCTTTAATCATGCTTGTTGCCTTTTTGAAAACACAAAGTACAATCATTAACACAATAGCGACCAATAACAGGTGGAATTCAATAATAGGTGGAATTAACAAAGAAACGAAGTCTCCCACAGAAGAGATGGAGACAACCAAGTCAATAGGCTCATCATATAGTAGTCCCGTATTGTTTTCCCACGAAGCCCCATTTGCAAATGCCAAACCTGACTGGGGCCCAGTTGCGGGGAGAGTCAGGAGGTCCGGTCCTTCCCCAACAGGAAAACTCTGCAAAGTGCGTCCACCTCACAGACAGACACTCCACTCTTTCCTCAAACGGACCCAGCCCCTGTCCCCAAAACAGGACACCTGGCACTCATTTATCCAATGTGGGGCACCTGGGGCTTGTTTTACCCAAGGGCTCCCCCCACAAGGCCGGCCGCACCTTGGAGGAAAGCCAAAAGGCAAACTCATCCCCTCCTTTTAAAGGACCATGGGAACCACCCATTGTCGTTACCAAGGGCCGGATAGCCGCAGCAAAAGCTGAGGCCATGAAACCAGCATGCTCTTCAGGTGTTCCTACCCCGGAACAAGCATCCATCATTTCAGCAATGCTGGAGGTTTTAGGCAGACTCTGTAAAATATGCTTGCAGGTTGGGTTAGAATTTTCAACACCTAAAGACATGAGTAATGCTTCTCGTGCAGGATCAGACAAAGGTGCCCTATCAAGTGCATTTTGCAACCAATTTGGAAATTGCATATATGGCTCATTTGCACCCTGTTTTACTGTGATTGCTTCATAAAAACTGCTCTGCTGCTAAAGAGTATTACAGGTATTGTGATGTTTTTATCTTAACATTGTTGCTTGCTTAAATGTTTATTCCAGAAGGTCTGAAAAATTATGTATGCAACTACTGTTAATTCTCCCCACAAAAACCAGCTTATGCACAAGTATTTTTTCCCTTTTTTTTTTTTTTTTTTTTTGAGTTATTTTGAGATATTTTACCTACAGTTTAGTCTTAATCTGAGTCAGACTAAATCATAGTCACATTTTCTCTTTACCCCGGCCCCCTTCCCATTTCTTGTCCCAGCCTGCCCACCCCCCAACCACGCTCCTTTTTGAAATCTTGCACTCAGGTGAGGTGGTTCAGGTGGTGGGGTCAGATGTTTCAGGAACATTTGGTTCAGGCGGTGGGGGGGATGGTGGCGGCGGAATGGGCCATTGTTCATCTGTGTCCATTGTCTCTTCTTCTGTCCCAGACACTTCTCTCTTGCCGCTGGAATAGGTATGGGGGGGACGGAACAGGCATTCGGTCCAACACTGATTCCGGTAGGAAACACTTCCGCTGGCGAGGGCCTTGAAGCCGCGAACGTTCCGGCTGCTGCCACAGCGCACGTGGGGGGGAGGGGGGCGGGTTTCATTAGACCACTTCTACATCAATCATTAACTTTTAACCTATGCTTCAGCTTCTAATTATCATATTCTTCGCCTTGCCTAAGTGTTAGTTCCCTATCTTATGTAACTTAGTTTCTTGTACTACTCTTCAAGGACAGTACGTCCTTCAGGCCTAATCTTGGCCGCTAGCGCCTGCACAGTAGCCTGTTCGTGCACCTGCTCTAACACTTGTTTTGCCAATTAGTAGGCTCAGTAAAAAGGACACAGGCAGCAGCAGACCAACAATCCAGTACGCAGGTTCTATTTCACGTAAAGGGGTCAGTATATAGAGGATTGCTGGGGGTACAAACAAGTCAGATAGATCACGAATAACAGACATCAACCCCAGCGACCCCAGGAATGACACAATATCGCTCATAACAGATGGAACAAATAGAGACACGAGATAACCCACAGAGCAGATGGGAGACAACCGGGAGAACAAGGCAGTTACATATGACCGAAGTAACCCCATGTTGCCTCGCCACAAAGCCCGCGTTTGTACGTGCCAGACCTGACTGCGATCCGGTTGCATGAGGAGTCAGGAGGTCCTTCCCCAACAGGGAACTCTGTGAAGGGCGTCCACTCCACAGACAGACTCTCCAACCCTTCCTGCAAGTGGGCCCAGCTTTTATCCCCAAACAGGACACCTGGCACTCGTTATCAAAATGCAGGGCACCTGGGGCTTGTTTACCTGAGGGCTCTCCTTGCAAGGCCGGCCGCACCTTGGAGGAAAGCCAAAAGGTAAACTCATCCCCTCCTCTTAAAGGGCTGTGGGAACCACCCATATGTCAACCTTAATTCAGGGCTGGGGGTTCAGACCCCAGCACTTCAACACTCCATGTCCATTATTCACAAGCCAAACTCGCACAATTGGCCTCAGAAAGCATCCGCGTCCGAGCGGCAGCTGGCAGCTCTGTGTCCTCGGGGCAGCTGAACGCCTGGAGCGCCGTCCATGCAGCCATGCTGGCGAGCCTCCCATGCCACTCCCTCTGTTCGCGGTGCAGGCTCAGGGCCAGCAGCCTCCTCTGGGGACCCGCCTGGCGCTGGCAGCGGGACGCTGCTGCTCTGGCTGTCCCGCAGCTCAGGTGGAGCTGAAAGCCCTGCGCAGAGCCCGGAGCGCCCTCCTGAAGAGGGAGCGCTGTCGCCTTTGAGCCAGGGGGTGCGGGAGCGTGGCGATGCCTGCGGGGGAAGAAGAGCTGTAGGTGAGGGGCTGGGCGGGTGATGGGCAAGATCCTGACTGCCCCCCCCCACCGAGGTTTATCCCCAGGGAGGGGTAGCCGGGCACGGCCACCCCCGTGCGCACAGTGCTGCTGGCCTGGCCTGGGTGCTGTTCGCCAGGCTGGCCAGGCCAAGCCTACCCTTGCCAGGGTGGTGCTCAGCTCGGGGACGTACCTGGGCCGTCCTCGGGCATGTCCGTGTAGCAGGAGGAGCGCTGTGCCAAGGAAGACTCGACGTCCTGATGTGCTGCAGGTGTTCTTGCTGCAGAGTCCACATCTGTGCTTTGTGCCAGGTCCTGCTGTTCCCGTTGGATCACAGCCACAGCCTTGCCAATAACCTGATACACGATGTGAAGGGCTGCATCCTGCAGAGCCTCTTCATCTTCTGTAGGGCTGTGCTGGGCAGGTGCCTGGCTCTCTCCTGCTGTGACTGGCTCGCTGGGTCCTTGAGTCACAACCACAGCCTTGCCAATAACTGCAGGCACAATGTGAAGGGCTGCATCCTGCAGAGCCTCTTCATCTTCTGTGGGGCTGTGCCTGTCAGGTGCCTGGCTCTCTGCTGCTGTGGCTGGTTCGCTGGGTCCCTGGGTCACAACCACAGCCTTGCCCATGATTTCAGTCACAATGCACTGGTCTGTATCCTGCCCAGCCGCAGCATCATCTGTGGGGCTGTGCCGGTCAGGTGCCTGGCTCTCTGCTGCTGTGACTGGCTCGCTGGGTCCTTGAGTCACAACCACAGCCTTGCCAATAACCACAGGCACGATGTGAAGGCCTGCATCCTGCAGAGTCTCTTCATCTTCTGTGGGGCTAGGCTGGGCAGGTGCCTGTCTCTCTGCTGCTGTGGCTGGTTCGCTGGGTCTCTGGGTCGCAACCACAGCCTTGCCCACGATTTCAGTCACAATGCACTGGTCTGCATCCTGCCCAGCCTCTTCATCTTCTGTGGGGCTGTGCTGGGCAGGTGCCTGTCTCTCTGCTGCTGTGGCTGGCTCACTGGGTCCTTGAGTCACAACCAGAGCCTTGCCAATAACTGCAGGCACGATGTGAAGGCCTGCATCCTGCAGAGTCTCTTCATCTTCTGCGGGGCTGTGCCTGTCAGGTGCCTGGCTCTCTGCTGCTGTGGCTGGCTCGCTGGGTCCCTGGGTCACAACCACAGCCTTGCCCACGATTTCAGTCACAATGCACTGGTCTGCATCCTGCCCAGCCGCAGCATCATCTGTGGGTCTGTGCCCGGCAGGTGCCTGGCTCTCTGCCCGTGCTGTTGTTGCCTGCTCGCTGAAGACGCGAGAAGCTGGTGGTTTTGTCTCTTGATCTGTGAGACAGACAGGGACACGGTGCCCTTCTTCCTCAGGAGCTCTGGGCAGGGCAGAAGCTGCCAGTTCAGCATGCATGAGCCCAGTTTTGGCAGAAGAGCTCTGCAGGTGACGAGCTGCCTCTCCTGCCGCCTCTGTCCCCGTGCACCCGGGCCAACTGAGACCCTCCTGGGAGCCAGCGTTGTGGTCCTGGAAGAGCTCCAGAAACAAGGGGCTGACCCAGATCTGACGGATGAGGTCTTCATCTGACTGGCCAAGGCTTCCCCCCGTGTGTGGGTCAGGGCTCTCCACCCTGGCACCTGTGCCCCACCGACCGTGGATGCCACGGGCAGATGGCACCGGCTGTTGGTGGCCGCTGGCTGCAGTGCTGGTGGCTGTTTTCCTGCCACTTGCAGATGATGCTGAGGGTGCTGCTGGCAGAGGGGGTATCTTGCAGCACGTAGTGGCAGTTCCTGGTGGCTGCCATGCGGGTTTGTGCCCGGGTGTTGCTGGCTGCCTGGGGAGAGGTGCCAAGGCTGGCAGACGGATTGTCTCCTTCGGTGTCCCCCTGCTGCTGGTCAGTGGCACCCTGCACTCCAGTCTGTCCTTCTGGAAGAGAAGCCAAGGAGAGAGGCTGCGTGACTGTGGCTCTTGCCCCCGTGTCCTGGCTGGAAGAGCTCCTGTGGCCGGGCTCCCCTGCCAGTCCCCAGGGCAGCCCTCAGCCCTGCAGGCGGCTGCCGCCCTTCTCCCAGAGCCGGCTGGGGAGAGGAGTGGTCACCCCATGGTGACCCCCGGGAGCACCGTCAGCATGATTAAATGCAAGACAGGTCATTTAAGAAAAAAACAGGAAAGGAAACAGCAAATCCTGAACAAATAAAACACCCAAATCAGCCAAAAGCCCCTGAACTTGAAGGAGTGCTTTTGTAACATGCAGCGGGCTCGGACAAGCAGCATCCAGCCCCTCGCCGAGTGGGCCCCGCAGCTAACTGGGGCCTCGAGTTTCTCCGGGGAATACCTGCCAGGAAGCAGGAGGCTACAGCAAAGTCAGGTTTCGACCGGAGGAGGCAGAGGGCGAGGGTCCCTGAGCGGACTGCTGGCTGGTGGCAGACCCGAACGGGCCGTTAGTCTCTGGGAGCAGAGACCATGGGAGCAGAGTGCTCCCTGCTGCTGTTCCCTGTGCAGCCGGCTGCTAGCCGGGTCCCTGCTTTGCAGCTGGAACCGTGCCCAGCACCTCACTCACAAGGCACTGGGCTGTGTCCTGCAGAGCCGCGGCACAGTCCTTGGCGCTCACCTGCTTGGCTGGGACACCGAGCCGCTGCCACCACATCCGGGAGGAAGGCTGCTCCTCCACCTCCTGCTGCTGCAGCTGCCCTGGCCCCGCGGCCCTGCCTGGGGAAGCAGTCGCAGGGGCCCTACCGGCAGCACCGGTGCCAGCACGTGCACGGGGATGAGGTGCGAGCTGAGCTGTGGGGGCCTTGCCACCGTCAGCCGCCCGGACTCTGTCTGTTCTTGACACGGTGACCACAGCCTTGCTGCGTGCCTGGTCCCGCTGTGCTGCCGGCTGCTGGCCTCGTCCTCGTCTCCCACGGACAGCCTTATCCCGGACATCACCCATGAGGTCTTGGGCTGTCCTCCTCACAGCTGTGGCAGCGGCTGCGGAGCTGTGCGGGTCAGGCCTCTCCAGCCTGGCACCTGTGCCCCGCTGACCGTGGATGCCCCGGGCAGATGGGACCGGCTGTTGGTGGCCGCTGGCTGCAGTGCTGGTGGCCATTTCCCTGCCCCTTGGAGATGATGCTGAGGGTGCTGTTGGCAGAGGGGGTATCTTGCAGCACGTACTGGCAGTTCCTGGTGGCCGCCATGCGTGTTTGTGGCTGGGTGTTGCTGCCTGCCTGGGGAGAGGTACCAAGGCTGGCAGACTGAGTGTCTCCTCCGGCGTCACCCTGTTGCGGGTCAGTGCCACCCTGCGCACCAGTCTGTCCTGGAAGAGAAGCCAAGGAGAGAGGCTGCGTGACTGTGGCTCTTGCCCCCGTGTCCCGGCTGAAAGAGTTCCTGTGGCTGTGCTTCCCTGCCAGCCCCCAGGGCAGCCCTCAGCCCTGCAGGCGGCTGCCGCCCTTCTCCCAGAGCCAGCTGGGGAGAGGACTGGTCACCCCATGGCGACCCCCGGGAGCACCCGTGGCATGCCCAGGCACCCTGCCTGGCCCAGCACATGGGGCTCAGCTGTCTACAGTGGCTGGGCCTGCCTGTCCCCTCCTGCACCTCCCGCCTGCCCATCCGCTGCTCCTAGGGTCGGGAATACGTTCAGCCCCCATATCTCCCTCGGGCTCCCTACCTGTGTGCGGTGTCTCCCAGCAGCGTGCGAGCTCTCTGGGCAAGGGAGCCGCGGCAGCCTGACCCCACAGGAGGACGAGGCCCGGCTTTGGCTGCCCTGTGGCACTGCCTGTGGCTGCCTGTGGCCCATCTGCGGGAAGGAGAAGGAGGAAGAGGGCATGGGATGGAGGCAGCTTCCTTCGCACAGCGGCCCCCACCATGCTGGCAAGCTTGGCCCCGGCAGCAAGGCAGCTCCCGTCCCGCCACCAAGCCTCTCCCTCCTGACCCCTCCCTCACCTGGTGCCTCTCCTGCAGTCTCGGCAGCCCCTTGGAGGGCTGGGAGCGGGCGTTCGCGTCCTCCTCCATGGGCATCTTCGCCAACGCTGTCTGTCACAGACCTGCACTGGGAGCCCAGGGGAGATGCTGCCTCCTGAGGGAGGTGCTCTCCTGGGAATGGGCACCCCAGGCTCTTGCCCCTTAAGTACCCCCACGGTTACCATGGGGACCCCTGTCACCACAGTCCCTGGGTATGATGAGGCCCCCGCATCACAAAGCCCTGCCGGTCGCCATGGAGACGCCTGCACCCATGACCAGCTGGGACCAGCTGGGACCGGCACTGGGCAGCCCCTGCATTCCCCTCGCAGTGCCCAGCAGCCCCCAGCCAACACCTCCCTCACACCCTGGGGCCAGCAGCCTCTGCAGGGCTCAGCCCTGTGTGCATTCAGCAGCTCTGGCATCCGCCACTCTGGGCCCTCTCATGGAATCAGAGAATCGTAGGATCCTTTGGGTTGGAAAGGACCTTTACGATCACCGAGTCCAACCGCTAGCCTGGCACTGCCTACTCCACCAGTGAGCCGTGGTCCTCAGCACCACACCTGCACGTCAGCTACGTACCTCCAGGGATGGGGACTGCCCTGGGCAGCCTGTGCCAGTGCCTGACAGCCATTAGGGTGAAGAAATTCTCCCTAATGTCCGATCGAACCCTCCCCCTGTGCAACTTGAGGCCATTACCTCTTGTTCTGTCTCTTGTTACTTGGTTCAAGTGACTCATCCTCCCTCTCTACAACCTTCCTTTCTTTCTGGTATTTATTTGGGAAACCTTTTCGCTTTGACTGCACTTCTGACACTGCTCCAATTAGCCATGTAAGAACTGAGGGATTAAAAAAAATTATGCCCAGAGGCTTGGTTTGTTAGGGCACTTTGCCTGTTAATGAGCCCTCTGATGCCAAGTCCCTGAATTGCAGATACTGGAAGATCGAACAAAGCCGTGGAGAAGCAAAAGCCAGCAACAAACCTCCACAGTTCTGAGGGTGTGAGTGGGCCCTACTGAAGGTCATCACTGAAGATATCGCTGAGGTCATGACCAGAAAAGGTGACCGTCCCCCGGGACTGGTGAAGGAGGAAGTCAGAGGCACTGGTTACAGGTGGGAAATGTGTGAGGGGAAGAATGACCCAGCTCCACCAAGGCCCTTGGTTGTCCCTGCCACAGACTGCCCTACCTCATTGGATGCATGCACTGTTTCCCTGGAGATTTTAACCGCTCCTCTGTTTCCGTACCTCACTCTGACCCCATGCTGTTACAAGCTTTACTAATGCCTCTCTGTCCTCTCTGGCTGATGCTTCAACCACAAATCCGTGGTTCCCTTCAGATTTGCCTATGCCTGTGAGTTCCCCATGACCTGTGCAGCTCTTTCAAAGCCCTGCTAATTCTCTTCTATCATCCAGTGTGTCACAGCCCCAAACTCCAATCCTCACGCCACATCCCAGCACTGAAATGCATGTCCTCCTTCTGCTGCTGCCTCAACATCAAAACTCTACCTATTTCACCTTGGAAAGACACCTGTCCCCATTTCAAGTCTTCTTTCTGCCTTTAACACACTCACTGCTACACACACCCCAGGGCTCAGTATTGGGGCCAGTTCTCTTTAACACCTTTATCAATGATCATGGGATCTAGGGCACCCTCAGTCATTTTGTAGATACCAGGTTGGGTGGGACTGTGGGAGGGCAGGAGGCTCTGCAGAGGGGTCTGGCCAGGCTGGATCGGTGGCCCAGGTCAATGGGAGGAGGTTGCACCAGGCCAAGGGCCAGGTCCTGCCCTTGGGCCACGCCAACCCCATGGAACACTGCAGCCTCAAGGGACAGCAGCTGTAAAGTGCCTGGCAGAAAAGGACCTGGGAGGGTTGGTCACAGTGTGGCCAGCAGGAGCAGGGCAGTGAGTGTCCCCCTGTACTGGGCACTGGTGAGGCCGCCCCTCGAATACGGGGTTCAGTTCTGGGCCCCTCAGGCCAAGAAGGACCTTGAGGGGCTGCAGCGTGTCCGGAGAAGGGCAGCGGGGCTGGGGAAGGGTCTGGAGCACGGTCTGCTGAGGAGCGGCTGAGGGAACTGAGCGTGTTCAGTGTGGAGCAGAGGAGGCTGGGACATGAGGAACAGGAATTGCAGTCCTTTCATGACAGTTTGCCTCTGCCATTCCTTCCTTCTTCCCTGGGGGTGTCCTTCCCATGGTCCCTCCCATCTTTACTGATGAACATTCTCCAGCACGGGCTATGCAGAGGCCACAGAGATTTCCAGAAAGAGCTGATTTCTCTGCCGTTTGAACTGGTACAGGCTGCAGGGAAATTCCTCCTCCACTCTGGTGCTCTCCCTTGTTTTCTCTCTATCCTGTCCCACTCTGGCACTGTGGCCCTTTCTTAAATATGCTTTCACATTGGCCAGTGGTGGGTCTATGGCAGAGCTGGCTGGACCTGGGGGGTTCCAGCTCCTCCTGCCTGTGCCCCAGGCAGAGGGAATTGGAGCGTGTCGTGCGAGCAAGGGTAAAGGACTTAAAGAAAATAAATCACTGCCAAAAATGTTAGCAGAAATAATTTTACTGTGAATTTACTAAAGCATGACTTAACAGAATTTGATGACAAGGTTCACTCTGTGACTTACTACATGAAAAGGACATGCAATGATTGGATTGTGTTGGTCCCAGTGCAACTACTAGAGCGAGTGTTGGCCGCCAGGCACCGGGGTGGGAACTGTGTCCTGAAAAGCAGCTTCTGGGGGGACTGGCATGAAAGAGGCGAGAGAGAGGCTCTGTGAGTGTCTGTATCTCCCCCAGACCTGGTGCGCATGGGCTGTGCATCTGCATTCTTCAGCAAAATTCAGGTGGAACCAGCTGGTGACCCACCCCAATGCCTGGTGGCCTCAGGTCTAGGCTGGGGTACGGTGTGACAGAGGGTCTGTGCTGGCACCTGGGGAGATGGGTGAGTTTGGGGTGCATGCAGAACAGAAGTGCCAGTGCTGTGTGTTTGCTGTGAGCACCGAGATGGGCCAGCCAGTGAGTAGGGGACCCATGGGGGGGTGTCAGAGGGCCATGACCCAGAAGAAATAATCCCAAGGTTTGAGGTGCCCCTCGGGATATCATCAGATAGGGGCCCACACTTTGCAGAACTGTAGTACAGGATACAAGCAAAGCTCTAGAGATACCCTGGGGTCTGCACGCCTCCTGGAGGCCACGGCGTGGGGGAAAAGTAGAAAGAATGAATCAGACCTTAAAAAGCCAGAGCAGTAAAATCTGTCAGGAGGCTAATTTGAAATGGGCTCAAGCACTCCCACTGGCATTATCGCGGATTCAAATACGGCCAAGAAGTGGGATGTCAGTCAGCCCCTATGAACTAATGTATGGAAAACCATATGAAACGCCTGAACCCAATCCAAGTGTGCATCTAATCGTCATGGCAGCTGGGCGCCAGTACAGACCAGTAAACCTAGTACAGTCCTGCCTGACCCGTGGTACCAGTACAGACCAGTACATCCATACGGTCCAGCCTGGCCCCTGGATCCCAGTACACACCAGTACACCCCCTACAGTCCAGCCTGGCCCCTGGATCGCAGTACACACCAGTACACCCAGTAGAGTCCTGCCTGTCCACTGGAGGCAAATACAGCCTGGTAAATCCAGTACAGTCATGCCTGGCCCCTGGATCCCTGTACAGACCTGTACACCCACTACAATCCTGCATGGCCGCTGGGGGCCAGTACAGACCAGTACACCCAGTACCGTCCTACATGGACATTAGAGCGGAGTACAGACCAGTACGCCTGGTACAGCCCTGCATGTCCGCTGTATCCCACTACAGACCAGTAGTATCCCACTACACCCAGTACAGACCTGCCTGTCTGCTGCAGCCCAGTACACCCAGTACACTCCTGCCTGGCCCCTGGAGCCCTGTACAGACCAGTACACCCAGTAGAGCCCTGCATGGCCGCTGGGAACCGGTACAGACCAGTAAACCCAGTACAGTCCAGCCTAGCCCCTCGATCCCAGTACAGACCAGTACATCCACTACAGTCCTGCCTAACCCCTGGATCCCACTTTAGACCAGTAGAGCCACTACAGTCCTGCCTGACCCCTGGCTCCCAGTACTGACCAGTACACCCAATACAGTCCTGCTTGCCCCAGCAGCCCAGTACAGACCAGTACACCCACTAGAGTCCTGCCTGGACAATTTTCACAGTACAGCCCTGTACACCCAGTACAGTCCTGCCTGGCCCCTGGAGCCCAGTACAGACCAGTACACCCGGTACAGCCCTGCATGTCTGCTGCAGCCCAGTACAGACCAGTGTAGGAATGTATTTAAAGGAGAATGACCATATAGTGAACCAGCCATACGGGATGTTGGCCTAGGTACGCAGCTGCATTCTAGAAACTACTTCAAAGGAAGAAAAAATAAGAAAGAGCAATGACTGCTTCCCTAAGGAATGCAGGAGTGAGCAGATGAGAGTGAGCAATTGGATACTGCGGGAGAAGAACTTAGGAACCAACGGGAACTGAACTGAGCTGTATGTTTACCTTGTGCTAGAGACTTTTAACCAATTAAATGTTGTGTGACCGGGTCTAGGGAAAGTAAGATTGTATAAAAGGGACAGACAAGGTAAATAAATAAAACGTCTTCAGTTTGATTCACACTGAATGGTGCGGAGTCCAGTTTTTTTGCCTCAAATGGTGACCCCGACGTGATACCGACTTGTGCAGCAAGAGAAGAAGGTACAGGGGAAAAGCCCAGAAGGAGACAGACGGCACGGCAGGGCCGGAGACCGGGCGGATCGGACGGCGATCTGGAGAGGAAAACATACCTTACTACAGGACACCCAGTGAGGTGAGCAGCTGGGAGTGGCGATGGGGCACAACCTATCGAAAAAAGAAAGGACCTTAGTTAAAATTCTCCTACAGACACTCTCTAGGAGAGGAGTTAAACTCGATAAGCGTGCGCTCCGGAGGCTGTTAATTTGGTGCCGGGAGCATGGATTCCCTGCTGAGCCTCAAAATGCCTTAAAACAGTGACATGGGAAGAAATCGGGAAGTGCCTGTGGGACGCAATCAGTAGAGGAGAAAAAAACTCAGCAGGGTTAGCTTTCACTTGGTGATTGATTCTAACAACTTTACAAGGTATGGAGGTTGAGCGGGCAGCAGCGGAGCGGCGCGATAGCCATCCCCCTGCCGCCCCCCCCGCCACGCACTGCGCCAGCGGCCAGAGTGTTCGCGGCTTCAGGGCCCTCGGCACCGGGAGCGTTTCCTGCCGGGATCAGAGTGTTGGACCGAATGCCTGTTCCGTTCCCCCCATTCCAGCGGTGCCCCCGTTGGCAGAGGTGTCTGGGACGGAAGGAGAGGCAATGCACATATATGAGCAATGTCCCGAGCTGCCGCTGCTCCACCCACTGCCTGAACCAAACGTTCCTGAAGCATCTAACCCACCACCTGAACCATCTCACCCGAGGGAATGGACAGAGTATCCACCATCACCTCCTTCTACACCACCCACGCCCACCTCCCCCGCCAAGCCGCCTGATCCTAGCAGCGAACCACCCGTTTGGGCGCAAAATGGAGAAGATGGAAAAGTTAGAAGCGGACATCCACAAGTGAGAGACACTGAAGGAGGAGGAGAAGAAAATCATTGCAAGATTTCAAAAGGAGCGTGGTTGGGGGGTGGACAAGCTGGGACAAGAGATGGAGAGGCGGGCGGAGGCGGGAAATGCAGGGAAAGGATTTGATCCGGCTCAAAGCTGGAGAGGAGTTATTCAAAATGCATTAATCGAAGGGGAATTCCTTCCAACTGCGTTCCTGGTAATGCTGTGGGGGGACTTTGGGAGGTTCTAGAAACCCGAATCACTGGGTTGGCTTCCCATGGGAGTTAGTTAAGGAAGCCCGTGAGTCAGTACAACAGAGCGGTCTGCAATCGCCATGCACTCAATCATTTATTCATAACATTTCCCTGACTAACCTTATGACCCCTTTTGACAGCAGGGTACTTATGTCGATGACACTAACACCAATGCAGGAAGTTCTGTGGCGTTCTCGGTGTCAGGATGCAGTAGCATCTGCCGCAATAACAAACTTAGATCATCCGGATGGTGACCCACTGCGCTTAGCGACTGCTGACATGCTTATGGGTCAGGGAGATTTTGCCGATGCCCAGCGCCAAGCTCGATTAGATCCCGCTGTACTGCGACAATCCACTGAACTGGGCAGAGAGGCACTTAGGACTCTCCCTGAGGATGGAAAACCAACACCCCCATATACCTCAGTAAAATAGGGTGCAAATGAACCATATATGCAATTTCTAGATCAGTTGCAAAATGCGCTTGATAGGGCACCTTTATCTGATCCTGTGTGAGAAGCATTACTCTTATGTTTAGCTGTTGAAAATTCTAACCCAACCTGCAAGCGTGTTTTACAGAGTCTGCCTAGAAACTCCAGTATTGCTGAAATGATGGATGCTTGTTCGCGGGTAGGAACACCTGAAGAGCATGCTGGTTTCATGGCCTCAGCTTTTGCTGCGGCTATCCGACCTTTGGTACAACAAGGTAACCGTAATCGAGGCCCAAAATGTCATAACTGTGGAAGGTCTGGGTACATTAAGGTACAGTGTAAAGCTCCCCAAACCAAAAACACAGGAGAAGGCTTTGATGGTGTCTATAATCGCTGTCAGAACTATGGGCACCATGCTAGTAAATATCGCTCCAAAAGGAGAAAGAATGGGACAGTGAATGCTTGCAGGCCAGGCGCGATGACACAAAATCGGTCTCAGGCTGCTTGGATGGTGTCGCCGCCGCCACAGCAGGGAGTGCCCGAGTGGATGTGAAAACAACAATAGAAACAACATTGACTGATTCACAGGTAAAATGTATCCCAACTGATATGAGTGGTCCGCTAGGACATGAGTTAAGTGCCCTGTTGTTAGGGCATTCATCTACAACCCAAAAAGGTCTTTTTGTGTTGCCTGCAGTAATTGATTCTTGTTTTACAGGCACTATCTCTATAATGGTATGGATGCCATCACCCCCTGTACACATACCTGCCGCTGTGTGGCCTGGCTGGTGGAGAAAACTGTTGCTTTTCCCTAAGAATTCCTGGCTCAGGAACTCCTGGCGGTGTCCGGGCACCTCGCATACAGCTTCTCTCTCCCCCGTGCGATGGAGGCACGCGGCCAAGCCCACACAGAGCTTGCTAGCTCTAGCGGTATCAGAAGTAAAGAGTCCAGAGGCGGCTCTTGCGAGGGATCCGGTGTTTATTCTGACCGGCACGCAGGCTGGCCAGGTAGCAAGAGGACGGGCCCCGCCCGCCAACTTCTTTATCAAGGGACACAGACAGGGGAGGGGCAACAGCTGAAGGCCAATGTGGTGTGACCTAAGGTTAGAGTGACTGTCTGGCTGCTGACCAACCAGGGGGACCCTCCTCACACAGGTCACAAGACCAGGTGAGGAGGATCCTGGCCAGCTGACTTGTGGGGGGTGTTTGATCTCTGAATTCACCCACCACCGAGCTGCTGAGCCCCCTGGTTTCCCAGCCACCTCAGCTGGTGGCTCGGGGACTACAACACATACCGACAGGAGCAAAAATTGGACAACTCGTGCCATTCAAAACAGCAGTGCCTGTGGCTGGTAATTGCATAAGAAGAGCAGAAGGATTTGGCTCTACAGGTCAAGCAGAAATTTATTTGGCAATGGATATTGGTAAATCAAAACCAACAGAGCAGGTAACACTAAAAGAACCAGGGGGCAGTACCTGTGTAATCACTATGTTGCTTGATACTGGGGCTGATGTCACTATCGTCAGTCCAGATGCATGGCCAACATCGTGGCCACTTGAAGTACCTGCGTCATCAATCATGGCAGTGGGAGGTATAAAGTCTACCAGAATTAGCATGCGCTTGTTTCAATGTACCTTGCGGAATGGCAGTGTACGTACAGTGCGGCCATATGTGATGAATGCCCCCATATGCCTATTGGGATGTGATGCACTAAGTCAAATAGGGGCACGATTGGTTACGAGCAATGAGGGTTTTTAATTCCAAAAAACTGGGATATATTAATTATTGATTTGAAAGATTGCTTTTTTACCGTTCCACTGCACCCAGATGATTATCACAAATTTGCCTTTTCAGTACCGTCAGTAAACAAAGGTGCACCCATGAAAAGATATCACTGGGTAGTATTACCACAAGGAATGAAAGATTCACCCACAATGTGTCAATTGTATGTGGCCTCAGCACTGGCTCCTATACTAAAAGCATATCTGAAACTACTCCTATATCATTATATGGATGATATTCTGATAGCAGGGGAGCGACTGAACGGGGAACAGTTAATAGCTGAGCTGGAACAAGTGCTAAAATTAGGGGGATGGCAAATAGCTCCTGAAAAGGTACAAAAAACAGAGGTATGGAGGTACCTTGGCTGGGAAATTACCAAGGCAACCATTAGGCCCAAAAAATTAGAAATTCTAACAGAAGTATGCACCCTAAATGATGTCCAGAAATTGTTAGGAGATCTTAAGTGGGTAAGGACAGTATGTAGCCTTACCAATGCAGAGCTAGCACCGCTAATGAAACTGTTGAAAGGAGGAGGTGGTGCTGAGGCACCTCGGACATTAACAGAAGAACCAAAGCAAGCTTGAAATCACATAAGCAGTAAGATTGTCACAGCTTACACGCATCGCTGGAACCTGGAGTATGGGATAGGGCTATGGATTATTAGTCCTGAACAACATCTTTTTGTTTTGATAATGCAGTGGATTACAGGGAAGGACCCACTGCACATTTTGGAATGGGTGTTTTTGTCACTGCAGCCAAAATGCACAATCCCTACGCGAGTAGAAGCTTTTGCACAGTTAGTAATGAAAGGTAGGCACACAGTTGTAGAAATAGCTGGCTTTGAACCCACTTTTATAGTAATACCTTTAGTAGCTGACCATTAACAGTGGTCATTGCATCACTCAGTACATGTTACAGGTACTCCACATTCTCCAACGGGTCAAGCTATTGTAGAATGGATGAACCAGACACTCAAGTGCCTGCTTCAAAAACAAAAAGGGGGAGAAATAGGATTGCCACCGGCAGATAGATTGAATAAGGCTATATACGTATTGAACTTTTTACGTCTGCCACAGGATAGTCTGGTACCAATATGCTGGACCCCAGTACAGACCAGTACACCCAGTACAGTCCTGTCTCGCTGTTGGATCCAAGTACAGGCTAGTAAACAGAGTACAGTCCAGCCTGACCCCTAGAGCCCAGTACAGGCCAGTACACCCAGCACAGTCCTGCCTGGCAGCTGGAGCTCAGTATACACCAGGACACCCAGTACAGTTCTGCCTGGACCCTGGATCCCAGTACAGACCTGTACACCCAATACAGACCTGCATGGCCGCTGGGCCCCAGTACAGACCAGTACACCCAGTACAGTCCTGATTATCTGCAAGAACCCAGTACAGACCAGTACACCCAGTACTGTCCTGCCTGGCTCCTGGAGCCCAGTACACACCACTATGACCTGTAGAGTTCTGCATGGTACTGGAGCCCAGTACAGACCAGTACACCATCTATAGTCCTGTCTGTCCACTCGAGGCCAGTACAGCCCAGTAAACCCAGTACAGTCTTGCCTGGCCCCTGGATCCCAGTCCAGCCCAGTACAACCAGTACAGCCCTGCATGTCCGCTGCAGCCCAGTACGGACCAGTAAACCCAGTACAGTCCTGCTGGCCACTGGATCCCAGTATAGACCAGTACACCCACTACAGCCCTGCCTGGCCCATTTTTACCAGTACAGCCCAGTACACCCACTATAGTCCTCGCTGGTCGCTTGAGCCCAGTACAGACCAGTACACTCACTGCAGTCCTCCCTGGACGCTGGATCCCAATACAAACCAGTACACCCACTACAGCCCTGCATGTCCGCTGTATCCCAGAACAGACCAGTACACCCTGTACAGTCCTGCTGGCCTCTAGGGGCTCCAGCAGCCAGGCAGGACAGTACTGGGTGTACTGCTGTGTACTGAGCTCTAGGGTCCAGTCGGGACTGTACTGGATGTACTGGTGTGTACTGGCCCCCAGCGGCCATACAGGGCTGTACTGGGTGTCATGGTCTGTACTGGCCCCAGCGGACATGCAGGGCTGTATTGGGTGTACTGGTCTGTACTTGGATACAGTGGACATGCAGGGCTGTACAGGGTGTACTGGTCTGAACTGGGCTCTAGTGGCCAGGCAGGACTGTAGTGTGTGTACTGGTCTGTACTGGGCTCAAGTACCAGGCAGGACTCTACAGGGCATACTGGGCTGTACTGGGCTCCAGGAGCCAGGCAGGACAGTACTGCGTGTACTGGTCGGTACTGGTCCCCAGCAGCCATGCAGGGCTGTATTGGGCGTACTGGTCTATACTGATGTCCAGGTGCCAGGCAAGACTGTATCGGGTGTACTGGTCTATACTGGGATCCAGGGGCCAGCAGGACTCTAGTGAGTGTACTGGTCTGTACTGGGCTACAGCCGCCAGGCAGGACTGTACTGGGTGTACTGGTCTTTACTGGGATACAGCGGACATGCAGGGCTGTAGTGGGTGTACTGGGCTGTAGTGGGATTCAGTGGCCAGCAGGATTGTACCGGGTGTACTGGTCTGTACTGGTTTCCAGCAGCCAGGCCAGAGTGTACTGGGTGTACTGGACTGTACTGGGAAAAATGGGCCAGGCAGGACTGTACCGGGTGTACTGGTCTGTACTGGGCTCTAGAAGACAGGCAGGATTGTAGTGGGTGTACTGGTCTGTACTGGGCTGCAGTGGCCATGCAGGGCTGTAGTGGGTGTACTGGTCTGTAGTGGGATCCAGTGGCCAGCAGGATTGTATTGGGTGTACTGGTCTGTACTGGCTTCCAGCAGCCAGGCCGGAGTGTACTGGATGTACTGGGCTGTACTGGGATAAATGGGACAGGCAGGACTGTACCGGGTGTTACTGGGCTCCAGGGGCCAGCAGGACTCCAGTGAGTGTACTGGTCTGTACTGGGCTCCAGTGGCCAGGAGTAGTGTACTGGGTGTACTGGTCTGAACTGGGCTCCAGGGGCCAGGCAGGACTGTATTGGATGTACTGGTCTGTACTGGGCTCCAGGGGCCAGGCAGGACTGTATTGGATGTACTGGTCTGTACTGGGCTCCAGGAGCCAGGCAGGACAGTACTGAGTGTACTGGTCGGTACTGGTCCCCAGCAGACATGCAGGGCAGTACTGGGTGTACTGGTCTGTACTGACGTCCAGGTGCCAGGCAGGACTGTATCGGGTGTACTGGTCTATAGTGGGATCCAGGGGCCAGCAGGACTGTACTGGGTATACTGGTCTGTACTGGGCTCCTGCATTCACCCCAGAAGCTGCAGGACAGCACCAGGCAGCTCCTCCTGCCCAGGGCCGGGTGCCAGAAATCCCCCCTCACCGCCCCCAGCCCCGGGCTCTGCGGCAGCTCTGGGATCTGAGGCCGGGGCTGCGTCTGCCCAGCAACAGCCCCGCCATTGGCCAGCGCTGAGCCAATCAGCGGAGCCGCAGGCGGCCTGTCAGTGCCGGCCGGCCTGGGGCGGGGCAGAGGCCCAACAGCCTGAGGAGAAATGGGCCTGGGGCAGCCGGGTGAGGGGGACCAGGGCCTGGGCCAGGGCGGCTGCAGGCGCACTTCTCTCGTTTGCAGACACAGCCTCATTTTTAGCATCCAGACAGCCCTTTTTAGGCTTCAGAGCCACATCTTGGGCGTCCAAACCATCGTTTTTATGCTCCACGTCCCTCTCTTAGGTCCCAAAGCCTCATTTGGAGTCCAAAGCTTTGAGCCTCGCCTTAGAAGTCTCCTTTTTAGGGCTCAAAGCCGCACTTCTAGGGCCCAAACCCATATTTTTATGGCCCAAAGCCTCACATGTTGTGGTCAAAGCCTCATTTGAGGGCAGAAAGCCTCTCTCTCGGCTCCAAAGCCACATTTTCAGGGTCTATAGGCTCAGCTTTACTTTCCGAAGCCTCCTCTTTAGAGTCCCAAGCGGTGTTTTTGGTTTCCAAAGCTTCCTTTTCAGCCTCTGAAGCAGCATTTTTAGTATCAAGCCAGTTGTTATTAGGATTCAAGCTGCATTCTGAGTGCGCAAACCTTTGTTTTTAGGGTCCAAACCTGTCTTTTTATTACCCATAGCCTTTCTGTGGGCCCACGGTTTCCTCTTTAAGTTCCAAACCCTCATTTTTAAGGGCAGAAAGCCTGATTTTTAGGTCAGAAATCATCGTTTTGGGGCCCAAAGCCATATTCATAGGGTCCAAACCCGCATTTTTACTTTCCAGCCTTACTTTTGCCTTTCAAAGCCTTGTTTTATGAGTCCAAAGGCTCAGTTTCAGAATTCAGCCAGCCATTTTTTGGGTGGGAGCCACAACCTGAGTCTTCAAACCCTCTTTTTGCTGGTACAAACCCTTGTTTTAGGGCTCAAAGCCTCATTTTTAGTGTCCAAACTGCAACTCATATGTCCAAAACTTCATTTTTAAGGTCCAAACCCATCTTTTAGACCTCGAAGCTTAATTTTTAGGCTCCAGTGTCAAGGCTTCCAGAGTCAAAAGTCTCCTTTTTATGGCCCTGTCTATGGTTACCCAGTACTCAGGGCTAAACTGTATCAGTCGATCACCCGATGCTCCCTCCCCAGCTGAGAAGGAGAAGCAGGGAAAAAAGGGGGAAGGCCCGTGAGGTGAAGTATAAACAATCACTGTAAAGCACAGCGGCGTCTACTCAGCACAGTCCTCGAAGCCAACAGGAACAGAAGACCACCAGGCAAGGAGGCTCTGGGGAGGCAGAACTGTGGCTGTGCTGGGCTCCTGAAGCAGCAGCGAGGCGCCTGGGGAGCGAGGACGCAGCTCATGCCCCACTGTGGCTGCTGTGCCGGAGGGTGCGAAGGTGCGAATGCCGATCGCGCCACTCCGCTGCGCTAGGCACGGCCCCGCGCGGGGGGGCGGGGGGGGGTTGGGGAGTTGGGGAGGGAGGGCATTGTTTACCTCCCGCCACCGTTTTTGCAATTTTTTCGCCATTTTATCACCCTCAATAACATTGTCCCACAGAGAGTCCCCACACTTTCTCCACTCCGTTACATCAAACAACGTATTAGGGTCTTTAAAGTGTCCTTTGGCACACCCCCAAGCATATAGGGAGCCCAAAGTCTTTTTACTTATGTCCAGTCCTCGCTTTTCTAAAAAGCATAACAATAGCGACAGTGTTACTTCTTTTTCCATTTTTCTTACCCGGGTTTTCACTCCAGCTTCCCTTGACGGTAGCCTGTCCCGCTTCCCACTATGGTAGGCTGTCCAGCTTCCCATAATGGTAGCCTGTCCCGCTTCCCACTATGGTAGGCTGTCCAGCTTCCCATAATGGTAGCCTGCTGTCGCTCTCATCCTTCTCTCCGCCGAGCTCCTACTCTTTGCAGAGGCGAGCTTTTCTTAGCTTCCCCGAGCACGAGTCCTGCTCATTCCTCGGGTCCCTGTTTGGGCACCAGTTGCGGAGACGGGACTGGAGAAGTCAGGAACGACTCAATGTGAGTTATCCAGAAAGCTTGTTTTATTGCGCAGATACATTCACTTATATATCATTCTTTTGTCAAATCATCACGACTAAGCATATTTTATTATCTTTTTCTTAGGTTTTCATTAGACCACTTCTACATCCATCATTAACTTTTAACCTACGCTTCAGCTTCAAATTATCATATTCTCCGCCTTGCCTGTTAGTTCCCTATCTTATGTAACTTAGTTCCTTGTACTACTCTGCAAGGACAGTACGTCCTTGAGGCCTAATCTTGGCCGCTAGCGCCTGCACAGTAGCCTGTTCGTGCACCTGCTCTAACACTCCATGTCCATTATTCACAAGCCAAACTCACACAATTGGCCTCAGAAAGCATTCGCGTCCGAGCGGCGGCTGGCAGCACCGTGTCCTCGGGGCAGCTGAACGCCTGGGGCGCCGTCCATGCAGCCATGCTGGCGAGCCTCCCATGCCACTCCCTCTGTTCGCGGTGCAGGCTCAGGGCCGGCAGGCTCCTCTGGGGACCCGCCTGGCGCTGGCAGCGGGACGCTGCTGCTCTGGCTGTCCCGCAGCTCAGGTGAAGCCGAAAGCCCTGCGCAGAGCCCGGAGCGCCCTCCTGAAGAGGGAGCGTTGTCGCCTTTGAGCTGGGGGGTGCAGGAGCGCAGCGATGCCTGCAGGGGAAGAAGAGCTGTAGGTGAGGGGCTGGGCGGGTGATGGGCAAGATCCTGACTGTCCCCCCCACCGAGGTTTATCCCCAGGGAGGGGTAGCCGGGCACGGCCACCCCCGTGCGCACAGTGCTGCTGGCCTGGCCTGGGTGCTGTTCGCCAGGCGGGCCAGGCCAAGCCTACCCTTGCCAGGGTGGTGCTCAGCTCGGGGACGTACCTGGGCCGTCCTCGGGCATGTCCCTGTAGCCGGAGGAGCGCTGTGCCAAGGAAGACTCGACGTCCTGATGTGCTGCAGGTGTTCTTGCTGCAGAGTCCACATCTGTGCTTTGTGCCAGGTCCTGCTGTTCCCGTTGGATCACAGCCACAGCCTTGCCACACACGATGTGAAGGGCTGCATCCTGCAGAGCCTCTTCATCTTCTGTAGGGCTGTGCTGGGCATGTGCCTGGCTCTCTCCTGCTGTGACTGGCTCACTGGGTCCTTGAGTCACCACCACAGCCTTGCCCATGATTTCAGTCACAATGCACTGGTCTGTATCCTGCCCAGCCGCAGCATCATCTGTGGGTCTGTGCCCGGCAGGTGCCTGGCTCTCTCCCCATGCTGTTTTGGCCTGCTCGCCGAAGACGCGAGAAGCTGGTGGTTTTGTCTCTTCTTGATCTGTGAGACAGACAGGCACATGGTGCCCCTCTTCCTCAGGAGCTCTGGGCAGGGCAGAAGCTGCCAGTTCAGCATCCATGAGCCCAGTTGTGGCAGAAGAGCTCTGCAGGTGACGAGCTGCCTCTCCTGCCACCTCTGTCCCCGTGCACCCGGGCCAACTGAGACCCTCCTGGGAGCCAGCGTTTTGGTCCTGGAAGAGCTCCGGAAACAAGGGGCTGACCCAGATCTGACGGATGAGGTCTTCATCTGACTGGCCAAGGCTTCCCCCTCTGTGTGGGTCAGGGCTCTCCACCCCGGCACCTGTGCCCCACCGAGCGTGGATGCCACGGGTAGATGGGACCGGCTGTTGGTGGCCGCTGGCTGCAGTGCTGGTGGCCATTTCCCTGCCCCTTGCAGACGATGCTGAGGGTGCTGCTGGCCGAGGGGGTATCTTGCAGCACGTACTGGCAATTCCTGGTGGCCACCATGCGGGTTTGTGTCCGGGTGTCTCTGGCTGCCTGGGGAGAGGTGCCAAGGCTGGCAGACGGATTGTCTCCTTCGGTGTCCCCCTGCTGCTGGTCAGTGGCACCCTGTACGCCAGTCTGTCCTTCTGGAAGAGAAGCCAAGGAGAGAGGCTGCGTGACTGTGGCCCTTGGCCCCATGTCCGGGCTGGAATCCTGTGGCCGGGCTCCCCTGCCAGTCCCCAGGGCAGCCCTCAGCCCTGCAGGCGGCTGCCGCCCTTCTCCCAGAGCCGGCTGGGGAGAGGACTGGTCACCCCATGGCCCATGGTGACCCCCGGGAGCACCGTCAGCATGATTAAATGCAAGACAGGTCATTTAAGAAAAAAACAGGAAAGGAAACAGCAAATCCTGAACAAATAAAACACCCAAATCAGCCAAAAGCCCCTGACCTTGAAGGAGTGCTTTTGTAACATGCAGCGGGCTCGGACAAGCAGCATCCAGCCCCTCGCCGAGTGGGCCCCGCAGCTAACTGGGGCCTCGAGTTTCTCCGGGGAATACCTGCCAGGAAGCAGGAGGCTACAGCAAAGTCAGGTTTCGACCGGAGGAGGCAGAGGGCGAGGGTCCCTGAGCGGACTGCTGGATGGTGGCAGACCCGAACGGGCCGTTAGTCTCTGGGAGCAGAGACCATGGGAGCAGAGTGCTCCCTGCTGCTGTTCCCTGTGCAGCCGGCTGCTAGCCGGGTCCCTGCTTTGCAGCTGGAACCGTGCCCAGCACCTCGCTCACAAGGCACTGGGCTGTGTCCTGCAGAGCCGCGGCACAGTCCTTGGCGCTCACACTTGGCTCAGACACCGAGCCGCCACCACCACGTCAGGGAGGAAGGCTGCTCCTCCACCTCCTGCTGCTGCAGCTGCCCTGGCCCCATGGCCATGCCTGGGGAAGCAGTCGCAGGGGCCCTACCGGCAGCACCGGTGCCAGCACGTGCACGGGGATGAGGTGCGAGCTGAGCTGTGGGGGCCTTGCCACCGTCAGCCGCCCGGACTCTGTCTGTTCTTGACACAGTGACCACAGCCTTGCTGCGTGCCTGGTCCCGCTGTGCTGCCGGCTGCTGGCCTCGTCCCCGTCTCCCACGGACAGCCTTATCCCGGACATCACCCATGAGGTCTTGGGCTGTCCTCCTCACAGCTGTGGCAGCGGCTGCGGAGCTGTGCGGGTCAGGCCTCTCCAGCCTGGCACCTGTGCCCCGCTGACCGTGGATGCCCCGGGCAGATGGCACCGGCTGTTGGTGGCCGCTGGCTGCAGTGCTGGTGGCCATTTCCCTGCCCCTTGCAGACAATGCTGAGGGTGCTGCTGGCAGAGGGGGCAGCTTGCAGCAGGTGCTGTCAGCTCCTGGTGGCTGCCATGCAGGTGTGTGCCCGGGTGTCACTGCCTCCCTGGGGAGAGGTTCCAAGGCTGGCAGATGGACTGTCTCCCCTGGAGCCACCCTGCAGCGGCGCATCAGTGCTATCCTGCACACCAGTCTGTACTTCTGGAAGAGAAGCCACCAGCCACTCTCTCCTGCAACCTCCCTCACCTGGCGCCTCTCCTGCAGGCTCGGCAGCCCCTTGGAGGGCTGGGAGCGGGCGTTCGCCTCCTCCTCCGTGGTCATCTTCGCCAACGCTGTCTGTCACAGACCTGCACTGGGAGCCCAGGGGAGATGCTGCCTCCTGAGGGAGGTGCTCTCCTGGGAGTGGGCACCCCAGGGCTCTCGCCCCTTAAGTACCCCCACGGTTACCATGGGGACCCCTGTCACCACGGTCCCTGGGTATGATGAGGCCCCCGCATCACAAAGCCCTGCTGGTTGCCATGGAGACGCCTGCACCCATGACCAGCTGGGACCAGCTGGGACCGGCACTGGGCAGCCCCTGCATTCCCCTCGCAGTGCCCAGCAGCCCCCAGCCAACACCTCCCTCACACCCTGGGGCCAGCAGCCTCTGCAGGGCTCAGCCCTGTGTGCATTCAGCAGCTCTGGCATCCGCCACTCTGGGCCCTCTCATGGAATCAGAGAATCGTAGGATCCTTTGGGTTGGAAAGGACCTTTACGATCACCGAGTCCAACCGCTAACCTGGCACTGCCTACTCCACCAGTGAGCCGTGGTCCTCAGCACCACACCTGCACGTCAGCTACGTACCTCCAGGGATGGGGACTGCCCTGGGCAGCCTGTGCCAGTGCCTGACAGCCATTAGGGTGAAGAAATTCTCCCTAATGTCCGATCGAACCCTCCCCCTGTGCAACTTGAGGCCATTACCTCTTGTTCTGTCACTTGTTACTTGGTTCAAGTGACTCATCCTCCCTCTCTACAACCTTCCTTTCTTTCTGGTATTTATTTGGGAAACCTTTTCGCTTTGACTGCACTTCTGACACTGCTCCAATTAGCCACGTAAGAACTGAGGGATTAAAAAAAATTATGCCCAGAGGCTTGGTTTGTTAGGGCACTTTGCCTGTTAATGAGCCCTCTGGTGCCAAGTCCCTGAATTGCAGATACTGGAAGATTGAACAAAGCCGTGGAGAAGGAAAAGCCAGCAACAAACCTCCACAGTTCTGAGGGTGTGAGCGGGCCCTACTGAAGGTCATCACTGAAGAGATCGGTGAGGTCACGACCAGAAAAGGTGACCGTCCCCCAGGACTGGTGAAGGAGGAAGTCAGAGGCACTGGTTACAGGTGGGAAATGTGTGAAGGGGAAAAAGACCCAGCTCCACCAAGGCCCTTGGTTGTCCCTGCCACAGACTGCCCTACCTCATTGGATGCATGCACTGTTTCCCTGGAGATTTTAACCGCTCCTCTGTTTCCGTGCCGGGCGGAAAGGACCTGGGGGGGTTGGTCACAGTGTGGCCAGCAGGAGCAGGGCAGTGAGTGTCCCCCTGTACTGGGCACTGGTGAGGCCGCCCCTCGAATACGGGGTTCAGTTCTGGGCCCCTCAGGCCAAGAAGGACCTTGAGGGGCTCCAGCGTGTCCGGAGAAGGGCAGCGGGGCTGGGGAAGGGTCTGGAGCACGGTCTGCTGAGGAGCGGCTGAGGGAACTGAGCGTGTTCAGTGTGGAGCAGAGGAGGCTGGGACATGAGGAACAGGAATTGCAGTCCTTTCATGACAGTTTGCCTCTGCCATTCCTTCCTTCTTCCCCGGGGGTGTCCTTCCCATGGTCCCTCCCATCTTTACTGATGAACGTTTTCCAGCACGGGCTATGCAGAGGCCACAGAGATTTCCAGAAAGATCTGATTTCTCTGCCGTTTGAACTGGTACAGGCTGCAGGGAAATTCCTCCTCCACTCTGGTGTTCTCCCTTGTTTTCTCTCTATCCTGTCCCACTCTGGCACTGTGGCCCTTTCTTAAATATGCTTTCACATTGGCCAGTGGTGGGTCTATGGCAGAGCTGGCTGGACCTGGGGTCTTCCAGCTCCTCCTGCCTGTGCCCCAGGCAGAGGGAACTGGCACGTGTTGTGGGAGCGAGGATAAAGGACTTAAAGAATATAAATCAGGAAAGGGAAATTGTCTGTGCTTTGAGATTTCTCTTACTGGTTTTTTGGGTGGGCAGTGGGAGAGGGGGATTCATTTCTCCATTTTGAAGAAGGCACTGAGACCCCAGATCTCGTTAGGACTTGTCTGAGCTACTCCTGAGCCCCTGCACACAAGGAGCTGCCCCTGGGAGAGACCATCCAAGATGACGTTCCCAAAGGCAAAGCACTATGTTTTAATATCCACAAGGAAACAAAGTCTCTGCCAAAACGAGAAGAGGCAATGGGGACCCAGAAGACCAAGAGAAGGAAACTGGTGGACGATTCACGTGGGCAGAGCGGCTGTCTGGGGAAGCAGGCGGACTGCCCCAAGTGAAGGGAGGGGAAGCAGGAGGACAGGGATGGACACAGCAGCTGCTGGAGGAAGGGAAGACCCAGCAGGAATTGCCTCCATAACAAACCAGCACCCTCCCTGCCCCGAGGCTGCGCTGGGGGAAAGGCTCAGCACAGCCCCGGGGCACCCAGGGCACTGCACGCAGGCTGAGCGGCTCGGGGAAGGGATGCTGGGGGCTTTCCAGTGTCAGGTGTTAAAGCCTGGGCTCAGCCCATCCTAACGGGGGGTGGCAGAAGCTGCTAAGGGACCTCCAGCCAGGCAGAGCCAGCAGAGCCCCGTCCCCCAGCTGAGAGCAGCTTCTCCAGTGGCGCTCCAGGCTGCGCTCACCCGGCACGCGGCAGGGGCCGGCGGAAACGGGGCAGCAAGCAGCGTCCCACGGGAGCATGTGATGGCTGAGTCCATGCACGCAGCAGGAAAAGGTGTCCCACACCTGGGGGGTCAGGAGGAACATCACCACCCCCAGGACCCACCGCAACAAGTGACTCGCACCTTGGGGGCATTGAGGAGACTTTGCTCAAGCAGCTGTAGACAGACCCACCTCGGGAGAGGGGCTGCATCGCTGCAGCGGGGCCATTCTGGGGGCTTTGGCCCTCATGGGGCTGGGAGGTGCCCCCGACACTGGGGCTCCTCTTGTGTCTGTGCACCCTGGGGTGCTCAGGGAGGGGGAGGTCGCACCCTCTGAGCTGCCCAGCCAGGGGAGGTGGGTTCAGAAGAGGTGAATTACTGCAAACTCAGAAGAGGTGCTGGGAACAGAACCAGCACCGTGGGTAAGCTGGGCAGGGGCTGTGGGGGTGCACCCACCACTCAGGGTGGTTCCGTTCAGCTGGGAGACGTTCTCTTTGTTGCACTCCCTGGGTCTGGGTCAGGGGCCTTCGCAGCTGCATGGCTGGGGGTCCGAGCCTGGCCAAGCTGCAGGAAGAAGTGACAGATTGGACACCAGCACAAGGAACAGGGCTGGACTGGGGGGTGCAGGTCGCATGTCACGGGGATCCACGCTCCACTCCTCTAGAAAATATCAGCAATGGTTGGGGGGGGTGGGGCACTTTGTTCCTCACCACCCTTCACTGTAGGGTGACGTCCCCCTTGCTGGGTCCCAAGGCGAAGCAGGGCAGGTTGGGGTCCTGCACACCTGGCTTGCTGCTGAGGCCTGTGGAGACTTCTATGGAGAGTCCTGTGGAGAGTCCCCTGAAGAGTTCTCCAGAGGGTGTCCTGAAGGGTCCCCCTGACAGTCCCTTGGTGAGTCCCCTGAAGGGTCACCCAGAGGGACCACAATGGGTCATGGGGGGATAACAGGTGGTCAGGCAGGGGAAGTTGCCCCAGTGGTGTCCACAGAGGGCCGGAGATGGTGGTCAGCAACCGCCAGCACAACGACGAGGGTCTTCTCCATCAGAGAAAACAGACCATGAGATGGGAATCTCCATTCGTGGGAGCTTCCCAGATCCTGAAAAGGGGAAACTTGCGAGAAGTTGTTTCATTTTCTCTTTCCTCTTCCCTACATGAGCTCTTCCTGAAGAGATGAGAAGATGAAGTGATAAAGTCGTGGTTTCTGTGAAGCTCGAGTCAATCCCAAACTTAACATCAGGGCTCTGTGACACGCCTGAGAGTGACAGAGATCCCGAGGGGACGTGAGGGTGAGTGGTGGCCTTGGGGCACCCCAGCAGGTCTCAGGTCTCCAGGGGACTGCTGCCACACCCTGACCGGCCAGCAGGTCACAATGGGGCCCCTTGTGACGTCACTTTGTGACCCCCCACTGTGCTGCATGTGGTTACCGTGGCTGCAGCCCCCACCCCAGTGTCTGATAGGACAGTGACGGGACAAGAGGGGCATGGAGCTGCCGAGGAGCCTCCGAGCGCAGCCCATGTCTTTCCCCACATTGCTGAGGCGTTTTGCCAGAGCTTCCCCCTTCCCAACACCTACCTTCCACCGCAGGATGGCGGAGGGACACCCCCGGCACCACAGGGTGACCTTGAAGGAGGTGGGGGCTCCCCAGGAGCACGGGTCTCCAGTGGAGCCCCCCAAGGAGCACATGGTCCCCCCACTGCGGGTTGGTGAGTGAGGGGCCCTGTTGGGCTGGGCAGGGTGGGGGCCAGCAAGCGCACCCTGCTCGACACTGAGCCCTCTCTGCTGCCCTCCCTTATCTCCTCCTTTCTCAGATGCCAGCTGGTTACCTGTGTACAAGGAGGACCAGGGAGTCGTGGACTTCATCCTGGCCTTTCTCAGCAGACGAGGAAAGGTAACCATGGCCATTGCTGGGCTGCTGGAGCTGTGCTGGCTGAGCACAGCTGCTTCTCCCAGGTCCCCACACAGTGCTGCACCCCCCATGCTCTGGTCCCGCTGGCTGTGTGCCCCTCTCATGCTCTCTGTCTCTGTCCCCTGGCTGGTAAACAAGAACCAGAAGCTGGACTTCCTTAAGTGCATCTCCATGATGTGCAAAACTGCCAGGCGCCGTGGATTGACACAGGGCCTGGATATCTTCTGCCACAGATACAAGCTGGCAGAGAACGTCAAGGTGAGGGGACACCCGTTGGCTCTGGGGAAGGGGACAAGGCCCACTGGCACCCTGTGAGCACAGCCCTTGGGCTGGGCGAGGGTCTGGGGGCACTGGGTGCCGGCAGCTGCCAGGTCCCATCCTGGTTGTGCTCTACAGGCAATCCTGGAAGAGGTGCCCAGCAACCAACTGAACACGACAGTGCATCACCTCACCATGGATGCTGTCACCGAACTGAGGTACCTCCCATCCCTCCAGGGACCCCTGCCCCAGAGGTCCATGTCCACCTGCACGAGGCCTCGGGGCACTGCTCCCAGCACCAGTGTCCCACTGGCCCTTCTCCCTGCAGCTTAGTGAAGGGCACAGGGAGAAGCCTTCTAGAAGCCTGTGTCTCCAGTGTCTTCTCCCTTCCTCGAGAAGTGGAAATGCAGGGCATGAACATGCGCTCCTACGACTGGGTAAGTGCTGGGTGAGCTCCGGGAGCCCCCAGAACCTCTGGTCTACTCCCTGGCCGCCCTGTACTGTGATGTGACCGGTGATCCAAGGCAGGGCAGGCTCTTGGCTTTGCTTTCCCACCCTCATCCCTTTGTCCCTTTCTTGTGGGCTTGGCCATGTCCAAAGCCACAGGCTGCTCTGCACACAGCAGATTGTCCGCCCCTGGGTCTCTCCCGGGCATGGTGAGGCAGCGCGCAGTCCTCCCTTGGCTCTGGGAGTTGAGATCAGTGTCCTGGGGGTGGGAGGGACAGCAGCATCACTGCCAAGCTCTTTGTCTTCCTTGCAGACGCTGCAGACCCTGGACTTCACGCTGATGGCAGTGGTGGTGAACTCTCCTGCTCCCAGAGTCAGCGAGGAGCTGCAGCTGATCTTACAGGTCTGGTATGTGCAAAGAGTGGGGCTGTTGCTCACCCTGGAGGGAAGGGATTGGCCACTCTCGAGTGGATGGTCCTCACCCCGCTGCCATGCAGAGAGAGCACGCTGCGGGGAGGGTGCCCACCTCCCTTGGGAAGCAGAGGCTGCCCAGCAGGCTCTTGCAGAGCAGAGTGGCTGCGGAGGGTGGCATCTGCCTCCTAGGGCAGGAACTCCACTCCAGGCTTTGCTCCAGATCAGAAGGCCCTTGATGGACTGTGCGAGTCCAGCCCAGGAGTGGAGCAGTGCTGCTTCTGCTGGAGCGGGTCTCTGCTCCCAGGGCACACCAGCAGCTCCTCTCTCCCCAGATGCTGCTGAACTTCACCCGCTCAGAGAGAGCAGAAGTCCAGGAGAGAGCCCTGGGCAGGATTCGGGCGCTGAGCTATTTGTTGGCCTACAAGAAGAGATCACAGGAGGTAAGGAGCAGGCGCCCTCCAGCCAGGCCATCTCCCCCTCCCTGCACACCAGAGCCGCCTGCAGCTCTCCCCGCCTGGGGCTGCTGCCCAGCTCGAGCTGCTCGGGGAGCTGCAGCCGGCAGGGCCCTGCAGAGCCCGGACTCGCCAGGGATCCAGCCCTGGGTTCAGGGCTTTGGCACCAGCTGCCTGCCCTCAACCCTTCTGCGCTTCTGTCTCCCTCGCCCAGAGCCTGGCCCAGTCTGAAGGAGCCACGTGCAGCCCTGTCAGCCTCAGAGACATCCAGATCCCCATCCTGGGACAGCTGCTGGGACGGCTCATCCTTTATGGATTCTCCAAGCACGAGACATGCTGCATAGCTCTGGATGCTCTTTATTGGCTCCAGCAATACATCCAGCAGCAGAAAAGTAAGAGAAGTTATAGTGGGCTTCATGCCCCTCACACAGACATCTCCTGATAGGTCTTCTTCTGTTCCACACCTCCTCTGCCCCTCACAGCTCCCAGCCGGACCTTCCCTGCTGTCATCTCACTGCAGAAGCCAAGTGCTCTTCTCAAGTGCAGGATCTGCTCTCTGCTGCTCTCCTTCCTTCCTCCTTTCAGGGTCTCAAACCCCACTGCTGTGTGGTGCCCACAGCCCTAGCTACCACTGATTACCATGCCCCAAAGTCTTTCCTGTTAGCGAAGAACAGATCCATCTGCACATCACCCCGCTGGGCCCTCCAGCGCTTGTAGCAAGAAGCTGTTCCTGACGCCCTCCAGAAATCCCCCTGGGCACTGGTGTCCTCCCACACTGCATGCAGATCTCGGGGCGGTTTGCTACGCTTGTTGGCAAAGCTGCTGTGTCTTACTGACCCTTCTGTGTTTCCCCTCTGTGTAGGCAGGTCAGTGCCAAAGGATAAAGCACATCAGCTGCCTTGGGACCCTGAGACCTCCTCGCTGAGACTGGCCATGGCCAAACACATGGTAATGAGCTCCTCCCTTGTTCGTGGCATCAGCAGGGAACTTGTATGAGCAAAGGGACCCAGAATCAGTGGGCCTGGCATGGCCTCGCTGTCCCAGCTGAGAAGGTTCTTGCTGTCCCTTAGCAGGGACGCTGCGGGGGCTGCACTCTGGTGTCCCAGCAGCAGCTCCAGCCCTCCTGGCTGCCAACAAACCCTGGTTCTCTGTAGGGGCAGCAAGCTGTGCCCATGAGCCCAACCCTCCTCCCTCACCCTGGGGCCCTCTCTTCTCATCCTGCCCATGCAGTGACTGCTGCCCCTGCTGACAGCTTTCCTGCAGGCGCTGCTGCCAGCACTGCGGGGCAACCCTCACCAGGGCTGCTGGCACTGCCCAGCTAAGCAGCACCAGCAGGGCACTTGGCGTGACATGTCTGTGCAACCTTTCTTCCTCCCATAGGTTGTCACAAATTACCTCACACCTTCTGAGAGGACAGGCATCGTCCTTGAGGCCATCGAGGCGCTGAGAGACTCCAGCATCTTTGACCAGGAGGTGGCAAGAATCATGCTGGATGTGGTGGTGGAGGAGGACCCTGACTTCAGTCTGGCACACGTAAGTGTCCCACGGCTGGATTGCCCTCCCCCCAGAGCCAGGTGTCTCGGGCACCTGAAGCCACCTTAAGGCAGCAGAGAGGGATGGGAAGGGCAGTGGAGGAACTGGCTGCACTCCAGTGGCAGCACCATCCCCCCTGTGTCCCCTCCAGGTGCCAAAGATCATGAGCTGCATCCACCAACACCTGGAATGCATCAATATGGAGTCAGCCCGGCAGAGCGTGGAGTCGCTGCTTCTCCTGCTGACCGACCAGCGCCCCACCAAAATGTTCACGGCCCTGTTGACACTCTGTGCACCTGGAGACAGGTACTGGCCCTGCCAGCCCCGAGGTCTTGTTACCCATGGGAAGAGGGGCCTCCTTCCTGCCCCACGGGGAACCACCTCAGCCCTCTCCTGCTGCCCAGGGCGTCCCAACCGAGGGGCAGGGTCTGCGTCCCGCAGGGCTACCCCAGCCCGTGCTGCTGTGGCCGAGGCAGCCCTGCTGAGAGAGCGCTCTTCCTTGCAGCTCTGCCATGGCCATGTGGGAGATGATCTTCTCCATGCCCCACATGGTGGAGGAGATCTTCAGTGTTCTCCGCAGCAAACTCCAGATACGCAGCGTGTTCGCCTCAGCCCAGGTGGAGGTCTCCCTCTTCATCGATGTCCTCATCAGACTGTCACAGAGAGCTGGCATGGTGAGCAGGGCGTCACCAAGGGCAGCCTTGTTGGCAGCCAGGGCTGGGGCAGTGGCTAAGGCGATGGCTTGGCCTCGGCGGGCAGTCAGGCGGTGAGGTGACTGCTCCAAACGCCCTCCCTGCCATGGGGGGGGGCTGGTGGGTGCCTTTCCAGGCACGGAGGGTCACCAGGCCTTCTGCCCCTTGGGGCCTGTGGGGACGGGGTGGCTGGGCAGGGGACAGGGAGTCTGTGCAGAGGTTCCTGTGGCAACACCTGCCAGGAAGGTAGACAGGAGGCTGGTGCTCACTGGCCACAGCATTTCTGCCAGCTGGGCTTTGACCGTGTCCCAGAAAGGAAACTGTCTTTCATGCAGGCAGGAAAAATGCAGGTCCTCCTGCCACACATGCTGGAGGTGCTCCAGGATGACAATGAAGAGATGAGGATGAAGGCCCTGCTGCTGTTCCCACATGTGATGAGTCGCCTGGAGATAATGGAGGCCAGCCCCATCGCTGTGCAGCTGGCGGAGAAGCTCCTGCCCCTCTTTGATGAGGTGAGGCTGATGTGGGAGCCTGAGCCCCACAGAGGGGCCCTGGGCAAGGACAGCTGCCCTTCAGCCCAGCCCTGTGGGCAGCACTCGCAGCAGGGGCTGCTCCCCTGGGCTCTCCAGGACGGCTTCTGGGCTGTGCAGCCCCGCACGGCTTCTCCCTGCTGCAGAATCTGACCCCAGAGCATCTCCCCTCGCATCAGCCACGATAACGCCCTGCTCCCCGTGGGCAGGGAGCCGCTGTTTCTGACGGGCACCTCTCCTCCTTCCTGCCAGGGGTCCAGCCTGCTGCGAGAGTTGTCCATCAGGCTCTTCAGAGACCTGCTGGAGGCTGTGGTGGGCAGCAACAAGAAGAGGATGGAGGAAGTTGCGTGGAGGGCCCTGGTCCCGCTCTTCTTCCACATGAGCGACCAGAGCGACAGCGTTGCCCAGGTACAGATCTCAAAGCCAAGCACTGACACAGAGAAGGGAGTGCTGACAGCCCATGGGTGGCCTGGGCGTCAGGGGCAAGGGCTGCTGGGGGCTGGCAGCTTTCCTCCAGCGCAGCCCTTTGGAAGTGTGCCCCCAGAAGCAGTGTGAGCAGGGGAAGAGAAGCTGCAATGGACATTTCCAACCCTTGCCCTACGTGGTCCCGCAGGGCTCTGCAGCAGGCCGTGGCCACCGAGGCCTGAACACACGCCTCCCTCCAGGCTTCTCAGCTGTCCCTGCAGCTCTTGAAGGGCTGGGCTTTTGAAGGGCAGGGCTTTGAGCCACAATCCCTGTCACCAGGGCTGTGCCTAGGAGACTCCCAGATGTTTGGGCCAGGGCATGTCCCAGCTTCCCAAGGGCAGGATCACCCCAGGAAGAGAGGCAGGAGGAGGGGAAGCCAGGTCTATTTCCCCAGGCCACAGTGCCATGTCACAGCTTCTGCTGCTTTGCAGGCCTCCGGGGAAGCCCTCCTTGCTGCAGCAAAACTCCTCAAGTGGGAACACCTCAAGCACCTGGTGCAGACGGAGCAGACATGGAGGATTGGAGAGTGCTTGGTGAGGACAAGCCCCAGGACCTGGAGACCCTGGCCCATCTGTGCCTTGCAGTGGGACGGAGGGGTCTCAGTACCCCTGGGTTCCCTCTGCCTGGGGCTCCTTCTTTACATGAGTCCCACCGGGCTCCTGGCTGCGAGACGGGAATGTCCTGGGGGGGAATGGGAACAGGGGTGCTGGGAGGAGGGGCTGCTCTGTCCAGCTGGGGAGGGATAGTGATGTGCCCATACCCTTGTGCTCTCTGCAGCTGGTGCAGGACAGGAGCAGGGCTGGAGCCTTCTGTCAGCAGAGCCTGCCATACCTGAAGGACGCTCAGGCCACCTTGCGAGAGGCAGCCGTCAGGTTCATCGGTGAGCCACAGCCCCCAGGGTCCCTCTTTTGGCAGCCTGGACCCCATCCCCGCACTGCACTGGCAGCTAGGGGCAGCCCTGTGGCTGCCAGATCCCCGTCTGCCCCGTGCAGGCCCTTGGCCTCACTCTCCCAGCCCTGCCCACACGGGTGGGCTCGGTGGCCGCTGTGCTCGGTCCCCCCGCTTGGCTCCTGGTGTTCCCTGGGGTGAGCCCCAAGGAGTGCTGGGGAGCAGGGCTGTGACGACGCTCTGTGCCTAGGGCTTGCCGCGCGGGACCAAAGGGAGGAGCAGCTGCATGGGATCATCAGCGGTGAGAAGGGGCAGTGCCGTGTTGGCCGGGGCTATGGGCCAGGGGACAGAGCCTGGGCAGGGTGCTGCCACACCTGGCCCTGCTCCAGGGAAGCACCTCAGGGGCAGAAAAACGTGGGGCATTCATGTGCAGCAGCTCTGTTCCGGCCAGGGAAAGGGGCAGCTGGGGGCTGGCAGGCTTTGGAGGGGATGCCTGGGGGTCTCTGCAAGCAGGGAGCTTCATCTTGGCTCTCTGTGTTTCACTCACAGCCCTCGAGCCCCTGAAGGAGGACAGATATGCCACCATCTGTAGCCTGGCAATTCAGACCATCTCCATCCTGAGGTCTCAGAGGGTGCAGCTGAGCTCAGGGTGGTCCCTGCAAGCACTGTGGTGCTGGTGGTCCTGAGCCAGGCTGAGGGGCGACTCTCGGGACAATGGCTCTGTTGGAATAAAGTTGATCAAGAATCCCAAACTCGTGGTGTCCTTTGGCTGTGTGGGGCCAGTGGTGGGAGCAGCTCAGGGACACAGGCAGCTCTGCCCTGTCCTCAGTGACGAGTCTTTCAATGCATTTCCCAACAGGGCGTGGCACTCCAGACCTCACCAAGAAGGTGAAGTTTCCCACAGCTGAAGTGTGTCTTATGACAGATGGAGACTCCACAGCCTCCTCCTGGGGCTGCTGTGGGGAGGGAGGTGAATCACAGAGTCATAGGATGATTTGGGTTGGAAGGGACCTCAAGAATCATCTCATCCCAACCCCCTGCCATGGCAGGGACACCTCCCAATGGATCAGGCTGCTCAAAGGCTCCATCCAACCTGGCCTGAAACACTGCTGGGGATGGAGCATGCCAAAGCTCAAGTGGAACTCCAAATACATTGCAGATAAGACTAACACTAGAGGCAATGCAGGCCCACTGGTGAATGAGGTGGGGTGCCCTGGTGACAGAGGATAAAAAGAAGGCGGAGTTACTGAATGCCTTCTTTGCCTCTGTCTGTACTGCTGCAGGCTGTCCTGAGGAGCCCCGGACCCCTGAGGCCCAAAGAAAGTCAGGATAGAGGAGGAGTTTGTCCTGATTTATGAAGACTGGGTTAGGGACGAATTAAGCAACCTGGACATCCATAAATCCATGGGTCCTGATGGGATGCACCTGCAGGTGCTGAGGGAGCTGGCGGGTGTCATTGCTAGGCCACTCTCCCTCATCTTTGTTAAGTCGTGGGGAACGAGAGAGGTGCCTGAGGGCTGGAGGAAAGCGCATGTCACTCTGGTCTTCATAAAGGGCAAGAAGGAAGAGCTGGGTAACTATGTACTGGTCAGCCTCACCTCCATCCCTGGAAAGGTGATGGAACAACTTATCCTTGGCACTGCCTCTAGGCATATCAATGATAAGAAGGTCATTAGGGGCAGTCAACAAGGCTTCACCAAGGGGAAATCATGCTTGACCAACTTGACAGCCTTTTATGAGGACATAAGCCATTGGATAGATGATGGTAGAGCAGTGGATGTGGTCTATCTTGATTTCAGTAAAGCATTTGACACAGTATCCCACAGCATCCTCACAGCTAAACTGAGGAAGTGTGGTCTGGGTGATTGGATAGTGAGGTGGATTGTGAACTGGCTGAAGGAAAGAAGCCAGAGAGTGCTCTGTCAGCAAGTTTGCTGCTGACACCAAACTGGGAGGAGTGTCTGACGCGCCAGAAGGCTGTGCTGCCATTCAGAGAGACCTGGAGAGGCTGGAGAGTTGGGCAGGGTGAAATTAATGAAATATAACAAGGGCAAGCGTAGAGTCTTGCATCTGGGGAAGAACCCACGCCTGGCAGAGTAAAGAAGGTAAACTGCCTGTGCGAGGCAGCGTGGATGGGCTGGGACCTCCTGGGAGCTGAGCCCTGCCGCTTCCTGGGCCTCCCTCCCACACGGAGACACGGGGAGGGTTTGGGGTGCCATGGTAGCGTAAGGGGAGCAGGTAAAGGGCCCAGGCTGTGGGCACCTCCGCTCTCCCCGGGACAGCCCAGCCTGCTGCGCTGTGGTGCTCTGGAGGCAGAGGGCTCTGTGCAGCCACCGTGTGACGTGTGCTCTGCTTTTCCCCTCAGCTCAACACCACTTCCATTTCCAGCATGACACCCTCAGCATTCGGGGGAACCATCGGCCACTCGCCCACCTCACGGCTGCCACCTTCCGCAGGGAAGATAAGGAGCTTCCTGGGGGTGGGATGGGGAGGAGATGGGTGAGCTCTGACTGCTGCCACGCTGGGCATTGCTGCCTCCCCACCAAGCTCCTGGGGTCCAGAAGTCCCTGTTTGAACGTCGCCTGCTGTGTCAGCCTGGCGTGGTGCTGGCAGGATGTTTCTGGGACCTGCGGGAGGAGGAGAGTACAGCAGGATTCAGGAAATCTTCTCCAGCTCTGTTCCTCTGTGCTGAGCCAGCAGCTTGGGGGACCTCCCGCATGTGGCTGCATGTCTGTGGGATCAGAACAGGGCCCTAAGCCCTGGGGGGCTCCTGGAGCTTGAAACTGCTCTGCCACCACGGAGCAGGAGGCAGCGAAGCGCAGCTCCCCCAGCTCTGCAGGCTGCAGCCCTTCGCATCGTATGTCAGGTTATTGGCAAGGCTGTGGCCGTGATCCAATGGGAACAGCAGGACCTGGCAGAGAGCATGGATGTGGACACTGCAGCAAGAACACCTGCAGCACATCAGGATGCCGAGTCTTCCTTGGCACAGCGCTCCTCCGGCTACACGGACATGCCCGAGGACGGTATGTCCAGGTACGTCCCCGAGCTGAGCACCACCCTGGCAAGGGTAGGCTTGGCCTGGCCCGCCTGGTGAACAGCACCCAGGCCAGGCCAGCAGCTACCCCTCCCTGGGGATAAACCTCGGTGGGGGGGGGGCAGGCAGGATCTTGCCCATCACCCGCCCAGCCCCTCGCCTACAGCTCTTCTTCCCCCACAGGCGTCGCCACGCTCCCGCACCCCCTGGCTCAAAGGCGACAGCGCTCCCTCTTCAGGAGGGCGCTCCGGGCTCTGCGCAGGGCTTTCAGCTCCACCTGCGCTGCGGGACAGCCAGAGCAGCAGCGTCCCGCTGCCAGTGCCAGGCGGGTCCCCAGAGGAGCCTGCCGGCCCTGAGCCTGCACCGCGAACAGAGGGAGTGGCACGGGAGGCTCGCCAGCATGGCTGCATGGACGGCGCCCCAGGCGTTCAGCTGCCCCGAGGACACGGTGCTGCCAGCCGCCGCTCGGACGCAGATGCTTTCTGAGGCCAATTAAAGCTCACATTCTTCCCCAGTGCTCGTCTCTGCCTGGTCCATCTCGGCAGACAGACGGCTGCAGGCAAGGCCCATGCCGGCAGGCAGAGCTGGAGAGCCCCAGTGCCTGCTCTTCTCCAGGCCGAGCAGAGCCCACGCGCCCTCAGCCTCTGCCCGTGCCTCTGCTGCTCCAGCTCCCCACCAGCTGGGGCCCCCGCTGGCCTCGCTCCACGGGGTCGGCCTGGACCCCGGCTCTCCACTGAGAGCAAAACCATGACCCAGGGAAAACTGGATGACAGCCATCCCAGAGTGTAAGCAAAGCTGCGAGGAGAGAGGCTCCAGAGTGCAGTGACCTGCAGGGGCTTTGCGAGGTTCCTCTGTCTGTCCTGAAACCAAGGGAACGCTGCAGCCCCAGGACGTTCACTGGTTCAGAGCTGCTAACAAAGTGAGAAAGAACATTTCCTGGCGGTGTCAGACCTCTGTGAGATCGCCAGTAGTGCGCAGGAGACACTGACACGCACAACTGTTCCTCCAGGTGTGCACTCCAGGGCTGCGGGTTCTAGAGATGATCTGACGTACTACAGAGCAGCAGCCGTGGCAATCTCGCTCTGTGTGCTGGCTGCCACCACTTGCTGTGTGGGGTGAGTTATGGGGAGACTTTTTCTGCCAAAGCTGTGTATCAGAAGGCTGCTATTACTCCTGAGGCATTTAGAGGCAGCGTGTTGTGGGTGCCGAGTTAGTTACTGGCCCGGCTCTACTGAGATTTCTGCCCTGAGATGTTTTAACTCGGGCAATCTCTTCTGAAACCCCTTCTCACTGTGGCAAGCGTTAGTCAGAAGTGACCTTGCCTTGACAAGAGCAGACCCAGCGACACGGGTCTTGTCTGTACAGGTGTCGGTATCTCTTTGCATACGTCGCTTGAAGCGAGGATGGCGAGCACCTCCCCAAAGAGAGGGCTGAGGCGGTCCCCTTGCCCGGCCAGGGACAGGCAGGGAGCCGAGTGCTGCTCTCTGCTGGGCAGGGGGAGAAAGGAGAACAGGAGGCTCTCTCCTGGCCCTGCTGCACCATGTCCAGCCTCGCTGCCGTCAGTCTGCCGGGCTCGGGTCTCCTTCCCGGCACGTGCAGAGCAGGCAGGTCAGGATGGTCAGGGCCAGGAGGAGACGGGCTGTGGGAGGGTGAGCAAAGGCGCAGCCCATTTGATTTTTGATTCTTTTCATCCTTTGATTCCCTGATTCCAAGGGGTGCAGGGCACCCCGGTTTCTACACAGAGCTCTCCTTGCCCACTGCTCCAATGTGCAGCCGGGCGTTTGCACCCCGCAGTGTGGCCAGCGCTTCCCCACACCCTCGCACCCTCCGGCACTGCAGCCACAGTGGGGCATGAGCTGCGTCCTCGCTCCCCAGGCGCCTCGCTGCTGCTTCTGGAGCCCAGCACAGCCACAGTTCTGCCTCCCCAGAGCCTCCTTGCCTGGTGGTCTTCTGTTCCTGTTGGCTTCGAGGACTGTGCTGAGTAGACGCCTCTGTGCTTTACAGTGATTGTTTATACTTCACCTCACGGGCCTTCCCCCTTTTTTCCCTGCTTCTCCTTCTCAGCTGGGGAGGGAGCATCGGGTGATCGACTGATACAGTTTAGCCCTGAGTACTGGGTAACCATAGACAGGGCCATAAAAAGGAGACTTTTGACTCTGGAAGCCTTGATACTGGAGCCTAAAAATTAAGCTTTGAGGTCTAAAAGATGGGTTTGGACCTTAAAAATGAAGTTTTGGACATATGAGTTGCAGTTTGGACACTAAAAATGAGGCTTTGAGCCCTAAAACAAGGGTTTATACCAGCAAAAAGAGGGTTTGAAGACTCAGGTTGTGGCTCCCACCCAAAAAATGGCTGGCTGAATTCTGAAACTGAGCCTTTGGACTCATAAAACAAGGCTTTCACAGAATCACACACAATCACAGAATGTCAGGGATTGGAAGGGACCTCAAAAGATCATCTAGTCCAATCCCCCTGCCAGAGCAGGAACACCTAGGTCAGGTCACATAGGAACATGTCCAGGTGGGTTTTGAATGTCTCCAGAGAAGGAGACTCCACAACCTCTCTGGGCAGCCTGTGCCAGTGTTCTGTTGCCCTCACTGTGAAGAAATTCTTCCTCACATTTATGTGGAACCTCCTATGTTCCAGCTTGCATCCGTTGCCCCTTGTCCTATCATTGGATGTCACTGAGAAGAGCCTGGCTCCATCCTCATGACACTCACCCTTTACATATTTATAAACATTAATAAGGTCACCCCTCAGTCTCCTCTTCTCCAAGCTAAAGAGACCCAGCTCACTCAGCCTTTCCTCATAAGGGAGATGTTCCACTCCCTTAATCATCTTTGTGGCTCTGCGCTGGACTCTTTCAAGCTGATCCCTGTCCTTCTTGAACTGGGGGGCCCAGAACTGGACACAATACTCCAGATGTGGCCTCACCAAGGCAGAATAGAGGGGAAGGAGAACCTCTCTTGACCTACTAACCACCCCCTTTCTAATACACCCCAGGATGCCATTGGCCTTCTCGGCCACAAGGGCACATTGCTGGCTCATGGTCATCCTGCTGTCTGCCAGGACCCCCAGGTCCCTTTCCCCTACACTGCTCTCCAGCAGGTCAGCCCCCAACCTGTACTGGTACATGGGGCTGTTCTTCCCCAGATGCAAAACTCTACACTTGCCCTTGTTGAATTTCATTAAGTTTTCCCCCGCCCAACTCTCCAGCCTATCAAGGTCTCGTTGAATGGCAGCACAACCCTCTGGTGTGTCAGCCACTCCTCCTAGTTTGGTGTCACCAGCAAACTTGCTGAGGATACATTCTGTACCCTCATCCAAGACGTTGATGAAGATATTTAACAACACCGGTCCCAGTACCAACCCCTGAGGGACTCCACTAGTCACAGGCCTCCAACTAGACTCCGTCCCATTGACCACATCTCTCTGGCTTCTTTCCTTCAGCCAGTTCACAATCCACCTCACTACCTGATCACCAAACCCATACTTTATCAGCTTATCTACAAGGATGCTGTGGGAGACAGTGTCAAATGCTTTACTGAAATCAAGATAAACCACATATACTGCTCTACCATCATCTATCCACCTAGTTATTTCCTCATAGAAGGCAATAAGGTTGGTCAAACATGACTTACACTTGGTAAACCCATGTTGACTGCTCTTAATGACCCCCTCATCCTTGATGTGCCTAGAGATAGTGCCAAGAACAAGCTGTTCCATCACCTTTCCAGGGATGGAGGTGAGGCTGACCGGTCTATAGTTACCTGGGTCCTCCTTCTTGCCCTTCTTATAGATTGGAGTGACATTTGCTATCCTCCAGTCCTCAGGCACCTCTCCTGTTCTCCGTGACTTACCAAAGATGATGGAGAGTGGCCTAGCAATGACCTCTGCCAGCTCCCTCAGCACCCTTGGGTGCATTCCATCTGGTCCCATCGATTTATGGATATCCAGATTGCTCAACTGATCCCTAACCCAATCCTCATCTACTGAGGCAAACTCCTCCTTTATCCTGACTTCTTCTGGGGCTACAGGGATCAGGGGCTCCTGGGGAAAGCCTGCAGGAGTAAAGACAGAGGCAAAGAAGGCATTCAGCACCTCTGCCTTCTTTATATCCTCTGTCTCTAGGGCACCCACCTCATTCATCAGTGGGCCTATATTGCCTCTAGTGTTTGTTTTATTAGCTATGTATTTGAAAAAGCCCTTTCTATTGTCCTTGACCTGGCTTGCAAGGTTAAGTTTTAAGGAGGCCTTAGCTTTCCTAATTGCCTCTTTTAAAGGCAAAAGTAAGGCTGGAAAGTAAAAATGCAGGTTTGGACTCTATGAATATAGCTTTGGGCCCCCAAATGATGATTTCTGACCTAAAAATCAGGCTTTATTCCCTTAAAAATGAGGGTTTGGAACTTAAAGAGGAAATCGTGGGCCCACCGAAAGGCTATGGGTAATAAAAAGACAGGTTTGGACCCTAAAAACAAAGGTTTGCACTTGAATCCTAATAACAACTGGCTTGATACTAAAAATGCTGCTTCAGAGGCTGGAAAGGAAGCTTTGGAAACCCAAAACGCAGCTTGGGACTCTAAAGAGGAGGCTTTGGAAAGTAAAGCTGAGCCTATAGACCCTGAAAATGTGGCTTTGGAGCCGAGAGAGAGGCTTTCTGCCCTCAAATGAGGCTTTGACCGCAACATGTGAGGCTTTGGGCCATAAAAATATGGGTTTGGGCCCTAGAAGTGCGGCTTTGAGCCCTAAAAAGGAGACTTCTAAGGCGAGGCTCAAAGCTTTGGACTCCAAATGAGGCTTTGGGACCTAAGAGAGGGACGTGGAGCATAAAAACGATGGTTTGGACGCCCAAGATGTGGCTCTGAAGCCTAAAAAGGGCTGTCTGGATGCTAAAAATGAGGCTGTGTCTGCAAACGAGAGAAGTGCGCCTGCAGCCGCCCTGGCCCAGGCCCTGGTCCCCCGCACCCGGCTGCCCCAGGCCCATTTCTCCTCAGGCTGTTGGGCCTCTGCCCCGCCCCAGGCCGGCCGGCACTGACAGGCCGCCTGCGGCTCCGCTGATTGGCTCAGCGCTGGCCAATGGCGGGGCTGTTGCTGGGCAGACGCAGCCCCGGCCTCAGATCCCAGAGCTGCCGCAGAGCCCGGGGCTGGGGGCGGTGAGGGGGGATTTCTGGCACCCGGCCCTGGGCAGGAGGAGCTGCCTGGTGCTGTCCTGCAGCTTCTGGGGTGAATGCAGGAGCCCAGTACAGACCAGTATACCCAGTACAGTCCTGCCTGGCACCTGGAGCCCAGTACAGACCAGTACACCCACTGCAGTCCTGCCTGACTTCTGGAGACCAGTACAGACCAGTACACCCAGTACAGTCCTGCCAGTCCACTTGAGGCCAGTACAGCCCAGTAAATCCAGTACATTCCTGCCTGGACACTAGAGCACAGTACAGACCAATAACCCGGTATAGCCCTGCATGTCTGCTGCTGCCCAGTACAGACCAGTACACCCAGTACAGTCCTGCCTGGTGGCTGTAGCCTGGAATAGACCAGTACACCCACTAGAGTCCTGCCTGACTTCTGGAGACCAGTACAGACCTGTACACCCACTACAGTCCTGCCTGTCCACTTGAGGCCAGTACAGACCAGTACACCCAGTACTGTCCTGCCTGGCTCCCTGAGCCCAGTACAGACCACTATGCCCTGTAGAGTCCTGCCTGGTACTGGAACCCAGTACAGACCAGTACACCCTCTACAGTCCTGCGTGGCCCCTAGAGCCCAGTACAGACCAGTATACCCACTAGAGTCCTGCCTGGACAGTTTTCACAGTACAGCCCAGTACACCCAGTACAGTCCTGCATGGACACTAGAGCCCAGTACAGACCAGTACACCTGGTACAGCCCTGCATGTCTGCTGCAGCCCAGTACAGACCAGTCCACCCAGTACAGCCCTGCATGGTCGCTGTATCCAAGTACAGACCAGTACACCCAGCACAGTCCTACTCGGCGGCTGTAGCCCAGTACAGCCCAGTACACCCAGTACAGTACTGCCTGACCCCTGGATCCCAGTCCACACCAATATACGCAGTACAGTCCCGCCTAGACCCTGGAGTTCAGTACAGACCAGTACACCCAGTACAGTCCTGCCTGTGGTCCTTGAATGTTGACCAACTATCTTGAGCCCCTTTACCATCTAGCACCCTGTCCCATGGGACTTCCCTTAACAATTGATTGAGGACGCTAAAGTTGGCCCTGCAGAAGTCCAGGGTTCTGGTCTTGCTAGGTACTCTATTCCTCCCACACAGGATCCTGAACTCCATCATCTCATGATCACTGCAGCCAAGGCTGCCATCGACCATCACTGCTTCAACAAGACCCTCCTTGTTGGTGAGTACAAGATCCAGCAGCGCTCCTCTCCTAGTCGGCTTATCCACCATTTGCATTAAGTAGTTATCATCAATGCACTGGAGGAACCTCCTAGACTGTGAATGGCTGGCTGTGTAAGTCTTCCAGCAGATATCGGGGTAGTTAAAATCCCCCATGAGGACCAAGGCCTGTAGTTGCGAGGCTGCTTTCAGCTGCCTGTAGAAAGCCTCATCAACTCCCTCATCCTGATCAGGAGGTCTGTAATAGACCCCCACAACTGTATCACCCATGCCTGCCTGCCCCTTCATTCTTACCCACAGACTTTCAACTTGCCCCTCATCAGCCCCTGGACAAAACTCAATACATTCAAGTTGCTCTCTCACATAGAGAGCAACTCCACCACCTCGCTTCACTGACCGATCTTTCCTAAAAATGACATAGCCATCCATGACCACATTCCAGTCATGTGAGCTGTCCCACCATGTCTCTGTAATTGCCACCAGGTCATAAACTTTAGACCGCACACAGACCTCTAACTCCTCCTGTTTATTCCCCATACTGCGTGCATTGGTGTACAGGCATTTCAGAAAGCAAGCAGAGCGCACTGGTGGGACCCCTGGGAGGCAGGAGGCCTTGTGGTCAGGGCCTAAACATCTATCCCTTCTCTTCAATGATCGAAAATCCTCCCTAGACCACCTTCCTTCAGGCCCTAGCAAATTGCTCTTGAGCTCGTCCCTAACAGATCCAGTTGTCTCCCCTTCCCCCTTCACATCTAGTTTAAAGCCCTCTCAATGAGCCCTGCTAACTCCTGCCCCAAAAGCCTTCTCCCCCTCTGGGACAAATGCATTCCACCTGCCACCACCAGGCCAGGTGTCTCACAGAGCAGCCCATGATCAAAGAACCCAAAGCCCTGCCTTTGGCACCAGTCACGTAGCCATTCATTAATCTGTGAACTCTTCCTGCTTACCTCTTCACCCATCCTTGCAGGAGGTATGGAGGCAAACACTACTTGCACTCCAGACCCCTTAACCAGCCGTCCCAGGGCCCTGGAGTCACTCTTCATTGCCCTTGCACTTCTTGTAATAATATCGTCACTGCCAACCTGAAAAACCAGCGGTGGGTAGTAATCGGAGGGCTTTACAAGATCAGGAAGTTTCTTTTTAATGTCTCTAATCCAAACCCCAGGGAGGCAGCAGACTTCCCTGTGGGATGGGTCCGGTCGACAGACGGGCTCTTCTGTTCCCCTCAGAAGGGAGTCGCCCACCACAATTACCCTCCTTTTCTTCCTAATTGAAGAAGTCCTGAGGCGTCGGGGTGACTGACAAGCCCTGGGTGATTCACTAGACTGATCTACCCCTCCAACTTCATTGACCTCTCCCTGAAGTTCCAAGACCTGATACCTGTTATTCAAGGGCAACTGGGAGGGTGAAGGGGGTTGGGAGGGTTTTTGCTTGCCTCTCCGCGGACGGACCACCCTCCATTCCTCCCTGTCTCCTGAACCCTCTCCTTCTGTCTGATGACAGGAGGGGAGGGGATCCATCACTTGCTCACCCTTTTCCGACTGCCCTTGCCTCAGGGTGAAGCTCCACCAATCTATTTCTCTTTCACATTCTCTAATAGTTCTTAGTCTTTCTGCCTCCTCCATCAGTTTAACCACCTGCCCGAGCAGATCATTTATCTGCTCGCACCACACACACGTGGTGTCCCTGGCTCCCTCCGGTACCAGTGCCAGGCTCAGGCCTTCGCTGCAGCCACAAACCTGCACGGCTGCGTGTCTGCTCGGAGGATACCTCTGAGTCCCCATATTCTTTTTCACTACAGTTTTTGGGCACGTTGCAACCATGGTCTATCTGGTCTATGGTCTACCTGGCTAATCCTCTCCGCACGCTGCTCTCCTCGCACTTGCCTCTTCAGAGGCCGCCGCTCTCTGCTCCGCGTGCCGTGTGCTTGGAGGGAGCTGCTGAGATGGCCGCTTTTAAAGTTTGCCGTGGTTCTCAGTCACACCCCCCGCCATGTCAGCCTTTCGGTTTCTCTCAGGTTTCTCAGGATTCCCACTCAGACTCGCGTTTCCTTGCTCTGCCCCAGCTTCACCGTCTCCAGTAAGCCCGGCTCCTTCTCAAATCCTCAGCAAAAGGGAACAGCACTCACTGCAGCCGCAGCTGCCCCACTGCTCCCACAGCCGCCGCTCTCTGCTCCGCATGCCGGAGAAAAAGACAAAGTTACAAAGAAGTCTATAAAATTGCATGTTTCATTCTTTTCAAGCTTATCAAATGTAATAGTTATACAAGCAAGCAATGTCTGTCATTTGAGGAAGCACAATTAATAACCTGTGTGCTTTTTCTCACAGCAGGAGCACCCCGAGCCCCCCGCAGCACCGCGGGCTCCGCCCCCATTTCCCACCTCTGGCGGTGCGGGGTGGCTGTGGCACGAGCGCACCCCGCGGGGGCGGCGGCAGGAGGCGGGACTTCTGGTGAACAGTCGGGGCCCTCAGCCAATGGGGCGCCAGGGCTGCGGGACCACGACCAATAGGCGGCTGCAGCGCAGCCCCGACGGCGGCTATAAACAGGGCTCAGGGAGGCTGTGGCAGTTGGTGCCTCAGCGCTGCGGCCGTGCCGAGCTGCGGCTGCCGCCCCTCGGCCGTGGGGCACCTCCGCCCGCTTGGCTGAGGGACTCCTTCCTCTGGCTGCCTCCTGGAGTGAGCCCTCGGCCCCTTGGGGTGAGCGACCCCTCCCCTGGTGGCCTGGAGTGGGCGATGTTCCCGGGAGGGAGTGTGCGCACAGTGCGGGCCATCGTTCCCCAAGGCCTCTTGGGGGTCTGGGGGTCCCCAGTCCCTCCGTGCAGTGCGCTGTTCCCAGCTGGACCCCGAACTCGGGGTGTCCGTGGCTCTGCCCCGCTGGGACTGGTGGTGGGAATCGGTCTCCGCTGGGAGTGACAGATCTGTCTGCCCTGTGGGTGCCTCTGCCACAGACCTGCCAGCGGTGGGTGCTGCCGGGGGTCCGGGTGGGGGTCCAGGCGGCCCCCAGGGTGAGGGCGGCTGCTCCAGTTGGCTCCCCAGGGGCTTCTGGAAGCTGCTCGGTGCCACCTCGCCCACGCCCCCAGGATTGCGTAAATCCCCAGTTTATTATTATTACCCCGCGGTGCTGGGCCGGGGGCTGAAAGTGCTCCAGTGGGCGGGGTGCATCCGGGCATGGGGAAACCCCCCGGGAGCCCCTTCCGGCCTCCAGACCTGCCCCGGGCTCAGCCCCGGGAGAGCGGGAGCCCCTCGGTTCCCTGCGGATCCCTCAGTGCCCCCCCCAAGCCCTCCTTGGGGACTATTTCAGGAGTCCCTGCGGTCTCCCCCAACGCCCCCCATTTCTCACCCCCCCACCCCTGCAGTGGAGATTGTGTCCAGCTGCACCAAGGGCATAGCCATGGTCATGCGGGTGGGGCTGGGGCAGCCTCATCCCCCCAAGGGCCCAGGCATCCACCTCCAGATGGAGTTTATTTTACGACACAGGGGGCAGGGGTTGGTGGGGCAGGGGGTGGGGGTGTCACAGCCTTTCTGTGGGTTTGCTCTCTGGGGGAGACCAGGGGTCGTACTCGGGGTCCCTAGTGGTCTTGGTCCCCTCATCCCCCACCATGTGCCCCCCACATCCCCTGTTGGTCTGCCCACCCCATCGTGTCCACCACATCCCTGTATCCCCCATTTGTCCCCCCACTCTCCCCCCAGTGCCCTCACTTCCCTTCTCACTTGCTCTTCCACATGCCCCATTGCCCCTGTTGCTGCCCCATGTCCCCTCCCTGAGCTCCATCCCCCCACCCCTTTTCCTCTTATCTCTGTCCCCCCTGTGCCCATGTGTCCATGTCCGTCCCCGCTCACCCGCTGTCCCATCCTTGACCTCTTCCTTCCCCGCCTCCCCGTCTGTCCTCCTCTCTCGCTGGCCCTGTGCCCCGCCCTGTCCTGTGTCCTGGTGTCCTCCATGTGCCCAGTCAGATCTCCTTTAACCTCCTCTTTCCCAGCAGGTGTGAGTGTGGGAATGGCTCTGCCAGAAAGGGACCTTCCCCTGCAGAAGGTGACCTGACCTAGGTGTTCCTGCTCTGGCAAGGGGATTGGACTAGATGATCTTTTGAGGTCCCTTCCAATCCCTAACATTCTGTGATTCTGTGATTCTGTGAAGGTCTGCATGACCTGGCGGCAGGCAGCAGCGTGGAGCCGGCCTGCGCAGCCTGGGCAGTTCCTGCTTTGATTTCCTGCACCGTTCTGACAAAGGCACCTCTGTGCTTTCCCCGGGACACGGGGATGGGCTGGGGGCGCCAGCCCCAGCGGAGGAGCAGGCAGGCTGAGGCATCTCCATCCCTGGGGCCGGGGGCTGGTCCTGGATACATGGACACCCCCCGCCCAGGAGACACAGAGGCCCACCCACAGGACACGACCCCAGGGGACACGCAGCCGGCGCACAGGGACGTGCACAGCCCTCCTGGGACCGTTCCAGCTTTATGGAGCTGCGGTGGCGTACGGTGGCCATGTGGCCCTGCGGACCCTGTCCCTCCCTCACGTGCCACTGCCGTCGCTCCCCTCCCAGCAGTCGGTGTCTTCCCCCATGGCAGAGCAGAGCTGGTGGGTCCTGTGGGAGCTGCAGAGCAGAAGTCTCCAGGGCCTGGGGGAGCAACGGGACCCACTGCCCCCAAGACGAAAAAGACAGAATTGCTGCGGGACATGGGGAAGGGGGACTGCGGCGTCTGGCAAAGGAGGTGGCTGGAGGCGGGGATGGCAGCAGGTGGTAGAGCAACTGCTACAGTTTGGTCCCAGATACGGGCTAAACGTAGACAGATGCTAAGCCAGCAGTGACAAACTCCCGTGCCAGAAAGGTTTCTGCGCCTTTCATGCGAACGACAAAGTCATCACTGACATCCAAACGCAGCCTGGTCCTGGTTCCCATGGGTGCCGCATCTGCTCGTCCACAACCTGTGACATCACCACCAACTGCAGGCAGGGTTCCCGCGCCTTCTGCATGAGTCTCTCAGCCAGTGGCATAAGGACTGTCACAGCTCAGGTTCCCACGCTTGCCATGAGCTCCACAGTCACGTGACACCAAAGAGCACTGTAAGCCTGTTTCCCACGCCTGCCATATCAGCTCCTCGGACAACTGTGACATCACAAGCACCTGCACCACCAGGTTCCCGTGCCACTCCAGTGAGGTTCTCAGCCAGCAGTGACATAAACTCCTGCACAAGCCAGGTTCCCGTGCCTTTCACATGATCCACAACGTCACCAGTGACATCCAAATGCAGCCTAATCCTGGTCCTCATGCCTGCCACATCAGCTATTCTGTGACCTGTGCCATCACAACGTCCTTCAGGCAGGGTTCCCGCACCTTCCGTACAAGTTGCTAAGCCAGCAGTGACATAAACACCCACACAAGCAAGATCTCCGCTCCTGCCATACGAGCTACGCAGCCACGTCTCTGGCCATCTGTCCCAGCTGCTTGGCTTCATTACCTGCCAGTTCCAAGCCATCAGCTCTGTTGTCCCAGCACCAGAGCAGCCAAGTAACCAGTGGCTCGCCCTCACGCCAGCTATAGTCTTTGCAGATGTCTTGCAGCTCACTAAGGGACAGAGATCAAGTAGTCACCTCTTCCCAACCTCCTCTTCTCATGTATTGCCTCTCATAGACAGGGGCAACTGGCACTGGGGGAGTACCCAGGGCAGCGGCATGACCCATTACTGGGGTCCGAGTACCTGCAATACTTCTCTTGGGGGCTGAGCTCACTGCAGGGCCCACTGCAGAGGTCCAGAGAACCTCCAGGCCAAGGTTTCACTTTAAACAGGACAAGAAACTTAAAAATATTCAAAAGGCCCGATAACACAACCAGAATTGTAGAACTATCCCAAGGGCATTTTAAAGTCTCTTTGCCCGTCACCATGTCACACAGACCAGCAATCGGCACAAGGCCCTTCCCTCTCTACAGGGAATCTTCTCCCCTGGCTCACGAGCAGGGATGTGCAAGCCCAGAGCATGGCAGAGGTGGCCACGCCTGACACTGGGATGAAACCTCCCAGTTTTGCAGTCCAGCAGGGTAGCTAGGGCTTTGCTGCAAGGACAGCCTGGGTCAGTGAGCACTCTGCTGCCATGGGCTGCTGCAGAGCCTGGGCGTCAGGCAGCTCGCAGGGCAGTGCTGGTTTCGTTGGGATCCGCCTTTTCCCTTTTGCCCTCTGCCTGCCTTGAGAAAAGACTTCCACAGGGGGTGAACAGGCATGACCTCTTGGGGGAAAACCTAACAAACAGAGGTGTGACATTCTACAACAGCCGTGGGGCCAGGGTGTGCGGAGGGGGGAGCTCTCCTGCACACAGCGGTAGAGGCCCGGAACAACGCTGTCTGCTCAGCACGCTCAGGGTGCTTCCCGTGTAAAGGACACCATGGCCTCGGGCTTGTGGTTCCAACTTTAATCAAAAAGCCATTTTTCTTGAAGAGAGCTTCAGCGCTGCCTGGCTTTGCAGGGCCAGCACCACAGTGCCCACAGGCTCCATCCTGATGTCGGCTGCTCCCTCAGACATCTCACGATCAGCATGGTCTGAGTTGCCAGGGAGGAGACCAAGAGTTCGGGGTCTTTCTGCAAAAGCTCGAGGGCTGCAACAGAAGGAAAGAGAACAGAGCTGTAACCCACCTATCTGCAGAGACCCCCAGGAATCCTCTCCAGACTATGCCAGCCCCACCCGTCCCTTTCCCCAGCCAGGAGGAGCAGGTGGGACAAAGGGATCAGCTGGCAGCTGCTGCTCAGGAAGGCCCCAAATGCCCCTGGGATGTTCCTCTTCCCTTGAAGCATTTCCCTGGAGCAGGGCCAGGCATAGCAGCACCCTGCCCAGGCTCCGTCCCCTGCCCCACCAGCCCCCACACACACAGCACTGCCCCTGCTCACCGTAGAAGGTCTCACTCAGCTGCTCCTTCATTTTGTCCCTCATGGATGGCAAGGCAAGCCCTAGGAAGAGCTCAGTCAGACCCCCGCTCCCCAGCACGCTCCCAGCAGCACAGCCCTTGGCTCTACTGGCTCGGCTGCACACCCTCCTCCCCGTCAACAGGGTGACCCTAGGGAAGGACAGTACCCGAGGGGGGGTGGGACTGAGCAAGGCGGCCACCAAGCCCACCCGCGTGGGCAGGGGTGGGAAAGGCCCCTGCCCCAGGCCCTGCACGGGGCAGCCGGGGTTCTGGCAGCCACAGGGCTGCCCCTCGCTGCCAGCGCAGCGGCTGGGATGGGCCAGGCTGCCAAGAGAGGCACCCCGGGGGCTGTGGCTCACCGATGAACCTGATGGCCGCCTCTCGCAAGGTGACCTGAGCATCCCTCAGGTACGGCAGGCTCTGACGCAGGTAATCTGCAACTCTCCTCCTGTCCCGCACGACCTGGAGAGAGAGAGCACAAGGTGATGGGGCTGGCACAGACCCTCCCCAGGCGGCCGGACCTGTCCCTCCTGCCAGCACCCCCCGTCCCCCTTCCAGGTCAGGCCATTCCCATCTCCCAGCCAGGAGCCCTGTGGGGCTGAGCTTCAGGGACAGCTGCAGGCAGAGCAGGGTGTGGAGGTCCTGAGAGCACTCTGTCCCTCTGCCAGGGCCCTGAGGGGCTGGGCTCTCCTTCCACGCCCCGAGGGCAGGGAGGGGAGAGGGGCCTGGAAAAGAGCCCTAGTGGGCTCTGTGCCCGAGGGCAGGGAAGGAGGATGCAGCTCCAGGCTGTGGGCTCTGGGCTGGAGCAGGGCAGGCGAGGCACAGCTGCACAGGGGACACCCCTTGTCCAGCCCGAGCCCTGGGGCAGGGGGTTCTCCTCACCAACCACTCCCCAATTCTGCATGTCTGCTCTGTCTGGATCAGGTGCTTGAGCTGTTTCCACTTGAGCAGCTTTGCAGCGACAAGGAGGGTTTCCTGAGAGACCTGCGGAGGGGGACACAGATTGGGGGGACAGTGGACAGGGACTGGGGGTCGGGGCTCAAATCCCTGGCCTGCAACATCTGCAAGGACAGCTGGGAAGCCTCTAGGGTCTCTCGTGTCCAGGCATTGGTGGCTGTGGGCTGCTGCTGAGCCCTGCTTCTGGGCCAGGGTGTGGGAAAGGTCTGCGCCAGCTCCTCCGCCCTTCCTCGCGCTGTGTATGGTGGGACCCTTCCTCGGGGGTGCGCTGGAGGAGGGGTGAACGGGGGGAGCAGGGATGGGAGGGGACCCCACCTCCCCATCCTCCTCTGCAGCGGGAGGCACAGAGAGGAGGAAGGCAGTGGTGGGACTGGTGCAGGGGAGGAGGGGAGCTTTGCCCTGTCCTCAGTGACCCAGGCAGTTGCACCCTGAGGTGACACAGACCTCGAGAGTCCACCTGCCCCTCCCTGATGCCCAGGCCACCCCTGTGCTGTGTGAACGCCCGTACGTCCGTACGTCCCTCTTCATCTGCTTCTTGTCCTTCACCACCACCTTCTGCATCATGTCTTTGAAGAGGCAGATGGAGAGCTCTTTCAGCTGGCTGGACTCCTGGCAGGGAGGAGGACAGGAGGACCTCAGCAACAGCCACTCCCTGGGCAAGGGCATTAGCATGGCTGATGTGAGGGAAGATGCGTTGGTGTCAGGTCCTGCACACAGGAGCTGCGGGGCAGATCTGCAGCCACAGCTGAATGGACATGGGCCCACGAAAGGCAACACAAGAGGTTTCCATCAGGCGGTGCCTGTGGCAGCCCTCCAGCATTCCCCACCAGCCACACCAGTGCAGAGATACCCAGGGATGGGCTGAGGAGGAGACTGGGATGGCCCTCAGCCATGCCTCCATGGCACACATCACCGGCTCAGCCTCAGCCCCCCACCACAGTGCTGGGAGGAATGCCTGGTCCTGGCTGGCAGCACAGCTGGAGGAGGCCTCAGACCCTTGGGCTGCGGGTGCTTTGCACAGGGGCCCCGGGGGCTCAGGTCGCCCAGCAGCATTGACCTGTCAGGGAGAAGCCATGCTGGGCTGCAGAGCCCAGAAGCCGTGCTCACGAGAGCCCAGGGGCGTGAGGAGGGGAACAGCCCTGCCATGTGGTACTGCAGAGCTGGACTGACGGGACCTTGTCCTTGCAGAGGGCCCATCAGCGGAGCTCAGGCTCCCACACCAGCCTTACCTCATCAAAGAGTGGCAGGAGCGTCTTCAGCAGCTGCAGAGCCATGGCGCTGGCCTCCTGCCCCTTCAAGTGGCCCATCACACTCCTGAAGACAAGCAGGGCCTTTGTCTTGTTCTCGGTGCTGGCATTCAGCAGGTTCTCCATGATGTCTGGCAGCAGGACCAGCATTTTTCTTGCCTGTACGAAGCACAGAATTTCCTTTGTGTGCAGCCGTGAGAGCACACCCTGCCAAAACTGCCCTGGCCACTGAGCACCAGCCTCCCGTCCGGCTTCCTGGCAGGTGGCACAGGCATCCCCGCAGCAGCCTCCTGGCAGGTGGTGGCCACGGGCACACTAATGGGGACACGGGGATAGCAGGGTGTAGGGAAGTTAGGGCAGGACAGCAAAGGCTCTGTGTCCCCTGCTCGGCCACGCCCTTCCCAGACTGGTCCAAGCAGGCACAAGGGCTGGTGACCTGCTGGGCCTGGATTTTTAGTTTCACACGACGACGACGGCTTGGAGTCTCAATTTTTTTTTCAGGCCACAACGACGGCTTCAAGTCTCAATCTTTTTTTCGCATGACGACGTCTACTTTGAGTCTCATTTTTTTTTTTTTTGCATGATGACAACGGCTTCGAGTCTCAATTTTTTTTCGCACAACTACGATGGCTTCGTGTCTCAATTTTTTTTTCGCAGGACAACAACGTCTTTGAGTCTCAATTATTTTTTTTGCACGATGACCACCGCTACGAGTCTAATTTTTTTTTTACATGACAACAACTGCTTGGAGTATCAATTATTTTTTTCGCACGACGACGATGGCTTCGAGTCGAAATTTTATTTTTCGGAAGACGACGACGGCTTGGAGTATCAATTTTTTTTTTTCTGATGACAACGACCGCTTGGAGTATCAATTTTTCTTTTTGAATGATGACGATGGCTTCGTGTCTCGAGTTTTTTTTTGTATGACGACGACTGCTTAGAGACTCAATTTTTTTATCACACGACGACAGCGGCTTCGAGTCTCAATTTTTTTTTTCACACGACAACAACGGCTTCGAGTCTCAAATTTTTTTTTCGCATGACGACGACTGCTTAGAGTCCAAATTTTTTTCTCACACGACGACGATGGCTTGGAGTCTCAATTTTTTTTTTCGCACAACGACGACGGCTTCAAGTCTGAATTATTTTTTCGCAATACTACAGTGGCTTCGTGTCTCAATTTTTTTTTCACACGACGACAGCTGCTTAGAGTCTCAATTTTTTTATCGCACGACGATGACGCCTTCGAGTCTTAATTTTTTTTTCGCACGACCACGACGGCTTCAAGTCTCAATATTTTTTTGCACGACGATGACTGATTAGAAGCTCAATTTTTCTTTTCACACGATGACGTCGGCTTCGAGTCTGCATTTTTTTTTCGTACGATGACGACGGCGTCGAGTCTGCATTTTTTTTTCGCACGACGACAACAGCTTCGTGTCTACATTTTTTTTTTTTCTGATGACGCCGACCGCTTGGGGTATCAATTTTTCTTTTCGCACAACGACAAAGGCTTCGAGTCTGCATTTTTTCTCACACAACGATGACGGCTTCGAGTCTAAATTTTTGTTTTTGCACGACGACGACGGCTTCCGGTCTCAATTTCTTTTCGCACGACGACAGTTTCGTGTCTCCGTATTTTTTTTTGCACGACGACGACGGCTTCGAGTCTTAAGTTTTGTTGTTGCACGACGACGACGGCTTTGAGTCTCAATTTTTTTTTAGCACGACAATGACGGCTTCGAGTCTCAATATTTTTTTCGCACGACGGCGATGGTGTCGAGTCTCAATTTTTTTTTTCGCACGATGAAGACGGCATCGCCTCCAAATTTTTTTTTCACACGATGATGACGGCATCACGTCCAAATTTTTCTTTCACACGTCGACGACGGCTTCGCGTCCAAACTATTTTTTTCGCACGATGACGACAGCATCACGTCCAAATTTTTTTTTTCGCACGACGACGACCGCATTACGTCTAAATTTTTTTCGCACGACGACGACGGCTTCGCGTCCAAATTTTTTTTTAGCACGATGACGACGCCTTCGCATCCAAATTTTTTTTGGCACGACAACGAAGGCATCGCTTCCAAATATATTTTTCCTTCGAGTCTCAATTTTTTTTTCGAACAACGACGATGGATTCGAGTCTCAGGTTTTTTTTTCGCATGATGACGACCCCTTCGAGTCTCAATTTCTTTTTCGCATGACGACTGATTCGAGGCTCATTTTTTTTTTTCGCGCAACGACGAGGGTTTCGTGTCTTAAATTTTTTTTCGCACAGCGACAACGATTTTGAGGCTCAATTTTTTTCGCACGACGACGACGGTTTCGAGTCTCAATTTTTTTTTTGCACAACGCGGCTGCTTTATGTCTCATATTTTTTTTTCCGCAAGACCACAATATTTTCGAGTCTCAGGGTTTTTTTCGCACGACGACGACGGTTTCGTGTCTCAAATTTTTTTTCGCACAACGACAACGATTTTGCGACTCAATTTTTTTTCGCACGACGACGATGGCTTCGAGTCTCAATTTTATTTTGGCATGAGGCCGCCGCCTTCAAGTCTCAATTTTTTTTCGCTCGACGACGACGGTTTCGTGTCTCAAAGTTTTTTTCACACTACGATGACGGCTTTCTGTGTCAAATTTATTTTCGCACGACAACAACGGTTTCGAGGCTTATTTTTCTTTTTTCGCGCAACGACAACGGTTTCGTGTCTCAAATTTTTTTTCGCGCTACGACGACGGCTTCGAGTCTAAATTTGTTTTTCTCATGATGACGACGGCTTCGAGGCTCATTTTTTTTTTTCACATGATGCAGCCGCCTTTGAGTGTAAATTTTTTTTCGCACAACGATGACTGCTTTGTTTCTCATATTATTTTTCGCAAGACCACAATATTTTCGAGTCTCAGGCTTTTTTTTCGCACGACGACAACTGCTTTGTGTCTCTTATTTTTTTTTGTGCGACGACGATAGCTTTGTGTCTCAAATTTTTATCCTCACGACGACGACGGCTTCGAGTCACAATTTTTTCTTCGCTCGACGACGACGGCATCGCGTACAAATTCTTTTTCTCACGACGACGACGGCTTCGCGTCCAAATTTTTATTTCGCACGTCGACGACGACGACATCACGTCCAAATATTTTTTTCGCACGACGAAGTTGGCTTCGCATCTCAGTTTTTTTTTTCGCACGGCGAGGGTGGTTTCGCATCTCAGTTTCTTTTTCGCACGACAACGACGCTTTCGTGTCTCAATATTTTTTTTCACATGACAACGTTCGTTTCGTGTCTCAATATTTTTTTTCGCATACCGACGACGGTTTCGCCTCTCAATTTCTTTTCGCAAAACTACGTCAGTTTCGTGTCACAATTTCTTTTTCACAAAACAACTTCGGTTTCGTGTATCAATTTTTTTTTTCGCACGACGAGGATGGTTTCGCGTCTCAATTTTTTTTTCACATACCGACGACGTTTTCGCGTCTCAATTTCTTTTTCACAAAACAACGTTGGTTTCGTGTCTCAATTTTTTTGTTTGCAACACGACTTCAGTTTCATATATCTTTTTTTTTTCGCACGACAACGACGGTCTCGCATCTCAATATTTTTTTCGCATGGCGACGGTGATTTCGTGTCTCAATATTTTTTTTCGCATGATGACGACGGTTTCGTGTCTCAATTATTTTTTTCGCATGAGGACAATGTTTTCGTGTCTCAATTTCTTTTTCACAAAACAACGTCGGTTTCGCGTCTCAATTTTTTTTTCGCATGACGGTGACGGTTTCGTGTCTCAATTTACTTTTTCTCATCACGACGACGGTTTCGCGTCTCAATTTTTTTTTCAAAAAACAACGATGTCTTCGCGTCTCAATTTCTTTTTCACAAAACGGTTTCGTGTATCAATTTTTTTTTTCACACGACGAGGATGGTTTCGCGTCTCAATTTTTTTTTCCGCCCACGGACGCCATTTTCCCGTCTCATTTTTTTTTCGCAAAACAGCCTCGGTTTCGTGTATCAATTTTTTTTTTTCGCACGACGAGGATGGTTTCGCCTCTCCATTTTTTTTTCCGCCCACGGACGCACTTTTCCCGTCTCAATTTTTTTTCGCAAAACAGCCTCGGTTTCGTGTATCAATTTTTTTTTTCGCACGACGAGGATGGTTTCGCCTCTCCATTTTTTTTTCCGCCCACGGACGCCATTTTCCCGTCTCAATTTTTTTTCGCAAAACAGCCTCGGTTTCGTGTATCAATTTTTTTTTTCGCACGACGAGGATGGTTTCGCCTCTCCATTTTTTTTTCCGCCCAGGGACGCACTTTTCCCGTCTCAATTTTTTTTCGCAAAACAGCCTCGGTTTCGTGTATCAATATTTTTTTCGCACGACGAGGATGGTTTCGCCTCTCCATTTTTTTTTCCGCCCACGGACGCACTTTTCCCGTCTCCATTTTTTTTCGCAAAACAGCGTCGGTTTCGTGTATCAATTTTTTTTTTCGCACGACGAGGATGGTTTCGCCTCTCCATTTTTTTTTCCGCCCACGGACGCCATTTTCCCGTCTCAATTTTTTTCGCAAAACAGCCTCGGTTTCGTGTATCAATTTTTTTTTTCGCACGACGAGGATGGTTTCGCGGCTCCATTTTTTTTTCCGCCCACGGACGCCATTTTCCCGTCTCCATTTTTTTTCGCAAAACAGCGTCGGTTTCGTGTATCAATTTTTTTTTTCGCACGACGAGGATGGTTTCGCCTCTCCATTTTTTTTTCCGCCCACGGACGCCATTTTCCCGTCTCCATTTTTTTTCGCAAAACAGCGTCGGTTTCGTGTATCAATTTTTTTTTTCGCACGACGAGGATGGTTTCGCGTGTCCATTTTTTTTTTCCGCCCACGGACGCCATTTTCCCGTCTCCATTTTTTTCGCAAAACAGCCTCGGTTTCGTGTATCAATTTTTTTTTTCGCACGACGAGGATGGTTTCGCCTCTCCATTTTTTTTTCCGCCCACGGACACCTTTTTCCCGTCTCAATTTTTTTTCGCAAAACAGCCTCGGTTTCGTGTATCAATTTTTTTTTTTGCACGACGAGGATGGTTTCGCCTCTCCATTTTTTTTTCCGCCCACGGACGCCATTTTCCCGTCTCAATTTTTTTTCGCAAAACAGCCTCGGTTTCGTGTATCAATTTTTTTTTTCGCACGACGAGGATGGTTTCGCGTCTCCATTTTTTTTTCTGCCCACGGACGCCATTTTCCCGTCTCCATTTTTTTTCGCAAAACAGCCTCGGTTTCGTGTATCAATTTTTTTTTTCGCACGACGAGGATGGGTTCGCGTCTCCATTTTTTTTTCCGCCCACGGACGCCATTTTCCCGTCTCAATTTTTTTTCGCAAAACAGCCTCGGTTTCGTGTATCAATTTTTTTTTTCGCACGACGAGGATGGTTTCGCCTCTCCATTTTTTTTTCCGCCCACGGACGCCTTTTTCCCGTCTCAATTTTTTTTCGCAAAACAGCCTCGGTTTCGTGTATCAAATTTTTTTTTCGCACGACGAGGATGGTTTCGCCTCTCCATTTTTTTTTCCGCCCACGGACGCCATTTTCCCGTCTCAATTTTTTTTCGCAAAACAGCCTCGGTTTCGTGTATCAATTTTTTTTTTCGCACGACGAGGATGGTTTCGCCTCTCCATTTTTTTTTCCGCCCACGGACGCCATTTTCCCGTCTCAATTTTTTTTCGCAAAACAGCCTCGGTTTCGTGTATCAATTTTTTTTTTCGCACGACGAGGATGGTTTCGCCTCTCCATTTTTTTTTCCGCCCACGGACGCAATTTTCCCGTCTCAATTTTTTTTCGCAAAACAGCCTCGGTTTCGTGTATCAATTTTTTTTCGCACGACGAGGATGGTTTCGCGTCTCCATTTTTTTTTTCCGCCCACGGACGCCATTTTCCCGTCTCAATTTTTTTTCGCAAAACAGCCTCGGTTTCGTGTATCAATTTTTTTTTTCGCACGACGAGGATGGTTTCGCCTCTCCATTTTTTTTTCCGCCCACGGACGCCATTTTCCCATCTCAATTTTTTTTCGCAAAACAGCGTCGGTTTCGTGTATCAATTTTTTTTTTCGCACGACGAGGATGGTTTCGCCTCTCCATTTTTTTTTCTGCCCACGGACGCCATTTTCCCGTCTCAATTTTTTTTCGCAAAACAGCCTCGGTTTCGTGTATCAATTTTTTTTTTCGCACAACGAGGATGGTTTCGCCTCTCCATTTTTTCTTTCCGCCCACGGACGCCATTTTCCCGTCTCCATTTTTTTTCGCAAAACAGCCTCGGTTTCATGTATCAATTTTTTTTTTCGCAGGACGAGGATGGTTTCGCCTCTACATTTTTTTTTTCCGCCCACGGACGCCATTTTCCCGTCTCAATTTTTTTTCGCAAAACAGCCTCGGTTTCGTGTATCAATTTTTTTTTTCGCACGACGAGGATGGTTTCGCCTCTCCATTTTTTTTTCTGCCCACGGACGCCATTTTCCCGTCTCAATTTTTTTTCGCAAAACAGCCTCGGTTTCGTGTATCAATTTTTTTTTTCGCACGACGAGGATGGTTTCGCCTCTCCATTTTTTTTTCCGCCCACGGACGCCATTTTCCCGTCTCAATTTTTTTTCGCAAAACAGCGTCGGTTTCGTGTATCAATTTTTTTTTTCGCACGACGAGGATGGTTTCGCGCCTCCATTTTTTTTTCCGCCCACGGACGCCATTTTCCCGTCTCCATTTTTTTTTCGCAAAACAGCCTCGGTTTCGTGTATCAATTTTTTTTTTTCGCACGACGAGGATGGTTTCGCCTCTCCATTTTTTTATCCGCCCAGGGACGCACTTTTCCCGTCTCAATTTTTTTTCGCAAAACAGCCTCGGTTTCGTGTATCAATTTTTTTTTTCGCACAACGAGGATGGTTTCGCCTCTCCATTTTTTCTTTCCGCCCACGGACGCCATTTTCCCGTCTCCATTTTTTTTCGCAAAACAGCCTCGGTTTCGTGTATCAATTTTTTTTTTCGCACGACGAGGATGGTTTCGCCTCTCCATTTTTTTTTCCGCCCACGGACGCCATTTTCCCGTCTCAATTTTTTTTCGCAAAACAGCCTCGGTTTCGTGTATCAATTTTTTTTTTCGCACGACGAGGATGGTTTCGCCTCTCCATTTTTTTTTCCGCCCACGGACGCCATTTTCCCGTCTCAATTTTTTTTCGCAAAACAGCGTCGGTTTCGTGTATCAATTTTTTTTTTCGCACGACGAGGATGGTTTCGCGCCTCCATTTTTTTTTCCGCCCACGGACGCCATTTTCCCGTCTCCATTTTTTTTTCGCAAAACAGCCTCGGTTTCGTGTATCAATTTTTTTTTTTCGCACGACGAGGATGGTTTCGCCTCTCCATTTTTTTATCCGCCCAGGGACGCACTTTTCCCGTCTCAATTTTTTTTCGCAAAACAGCCTCGGTTTCGTGTATCAATTTTTTTTTTCGCACGACGAGGATGGTTTCGCCTCTCCATTTTTTTATCCGCCCAGGGACGCACTTTTCCCGTCTCAATTTTTTTTCGCAAAACAGCCTCGGTTTCGTGTATCAATTTTTTTTTTCGCACGACGAGGATGGTTTCGCCTCTCCATTTTTTCTTTCCGCCCACGGACGCCATTTTCCCGTCACCATTTTTTTTCGCAAAACAGCCTCGGTTTCGTGTATCAATTTTTTTTTTCGCACGACGAGGATGGTTTCGCCTCTCCATTTTTTTTTCCGCCCAGGGACGCACTTTTCCCGACTCCATTTTTTTTCGCAAAACAGCATCGGTTTCGTGTATCAATTTTTTTTTTCGCACAATGAGGATGGTTTCGCCTCTCCATTTTTTCTTTCCGCCCACGGACGCCATTTTCCCGTCTCCATTTTTTTTTCGCAAAACAGCCTCGGTTTCGTGTATCAATTTTTTTTTTCGCACGACGAGGATGGTTTCGCCTCTCCATTTTTTTTTCCGCCCACGGACGCGTTTTTCCCGTCTCAATTTTTTTTCGCAAAACAGCCTCGGTTTCGTGTATCAATTTTTTTTTTCGCACGACGAGAATGGTTTCGCGGCTCCATTTTTTTTTCCGCCCACGGACGCCATTTTCCCGTCTCATTTTTTTTTCGCAAAACAGCCTCGGTTTCGTGTATCAATTTTTTTTTTCCGTACGACGAGGATGGTTTCGCGTCTCCATTTTTTTTTCCGCCCACGGACGCACTTTTCCCGTCTCATTTTTTTTTCGCAAAACAGCGTCGGTTTCGTGTATCAATTTTTTTTTTCGCACGACGAGGATGGTTTCGCCTCTCCATTTTTTTTTCCGCCCACGGACGCCATTTTCCCGTCTCATTTTTTTTTCGCAAAACAGCCTCGGTTTCGTGTATCAATTTTTTTTTTCCGCACGACGAGGATGGTTTCACGTCTCCATTTTTTTTCCGCCCACGGACGCCATTTTCCCGTCTCAATTTTTTTTCGCAAAACAGCGTCGGTTTCGTGTATCAATTTTTTTTTTCGCACGACGAGGATGGTTTCGCGTCTCCATTTTTTTTTCCGCCCACGGACGCCATTTTCCCGTCTCATTTTTTTTTCGCAAAACAGCCTCGGTTTCGTGTATCAATTTTTTTTTTTCGCACGACGAGGATGGTTTCGCGTCTCCATTTTTTTTTCCGCCCACGGACGCACTTTTCCCGTCTCAATTTTTTTTCGCAAAACAGCCTCGGTTTCGTGTATCAATTTTTTTTTTCGCAGGACGAGGATGATTTCGACTCTCCATTTTTTTTTCCGCCCACGGACGCCATTTTCCCGTCTCAATTTTTTTTCGCAAAACAGCCTCGGTTTCGTGTATCAATTTTTTTTTTCGCACGACGAGGATGGTTTCGCCTCTCCATTTTTTTTTTCCGCCCACGGAAGCCATTTTCCCGTCTCAATTTTTTTTCGCAAAACAGCCTAGGTTTCATGTATCAATTTTTTTTTTCGCAGGACGAGGATGGTTTCGCCTCTCCATTTTTTTTTCCGCCCACGGACGCACTTTTCCCGTCTCAATTTTTTTTCGCAAAACAGCCTCGGTTTCGTGTATCAATTTTTTTTTTCGCAGGACGAGGATGGTTTCGCCTCTCCATTTTTTTTTCCGCCCAGGGACGCCATTTTCCCGTCTCAATTTTTTTTCGCAAAACAGCCTCGGTTTCGTGTATTAATTTTTTTTTTCGCACGACGAGGATGGTTTCGCCTCTCCATTTTTTTTTCCGCCCACGGACGGCATTTTCCCGTCTCAATTTTTTTTCGCAAAACAGCCTCGGTTTCGTGTATCAATTTTTTATTTCGCACGACGAGGATGGTTTCGCGTCTCCATTTTTTTTTCCGCCCAGGGATGCCATTTTCCCGTCTCAATTTTTTTTCGCAAAACAGCCTCGGTTTCATGTATCAATTTTTTTTTTCGCACAACGAGGATGGTTTCGCCTCTACATTTTTTTTTCCGCCCACGGACGCCATTTTCCCGTCTCAATTTTTTTTCACAAAACAGCCTCGGTTTCGTGTATCAATTTTTTTTTTCGCACGACGAGGATGGTTTCGCCTCTCCATTTTTTTTTCCGCCCACGGACGCAATTTTCCCGTCTCCATTTTTTTTCGCAAAACAGCGTCGGTTTCGTGTATCAATTTTTTTTTTCGCACGACGAGGATGGTTTTGCCTCTCCATTTTTTTTTTCCGCCCACGGAAGCCATTTTCCCGTCTCAATTTTTTTTCGCAAAACAGCCTCGGTTTCGTGTATCAATTTTTTTTTTCGCACGACGAGGATGGTTTCGCCTCTCCATTTTTTTTTTCGCCCACGGACGCAATTTTCCCGTCTCAATTTTTTTTCGCAAAACAGCGTTGGTTTCGTGTATCAATTTTTTTTTTCGCACGACGAGGATGGTTTCGCCTCTCCATTTTTTTTTCCGCCCACGGACGCCATTTTCCCGTCTCCATTTTTTTTCGCAAAACAGCCTCGGTTTCGTGTATCAATTTTTTTTTTCGCACGACGAGGATGGTTTCGCGTGTCCATTTTTTTTTTCCGCCCACGGACGCCATTTTCCCGTCTCCATTTTTTTTCGCAAAACAGCCTCGGTTTCGTGTATCAATTTTTTTTTTCGCACGACGAGCATGGTTTCGCCTCTCCATTTTTTTTTCCGCCCACGGACGCCATTTTCCCGTCTCAATTTTTTTTCGCAAAACAGCGTCGGTTTCTTCTATCAATTTTTTTTTTCGCACAACGAGGATGGTTTCGCCTCTCCATTTTTTCTTTCCGCCCACGGACGCCATTTTCCCGTCTCCATTTTTTTTCGCAAAACAGCCTCGGTTTCATGTATCAATTTTTTTTTTCGCAGGACGAGGATGGTTTCGCCTCTACATTTTTTTTTCCGCCCACGGACGCCATTTTCCCGTCTCAATTTTTTTTCGCAAAACAGCCTCGGTTTCGTGTATCAATTTTTTTTTCGCACGACGAGGATGGTTTCGCGTCTCCATTTTTTTTTCCGCCCAGGGATGCCATTTTCCCGTCTCAATTTTTTTTCGCAAAACAGCCTCGGTTTCGTGTATCAATTTTTTTTTTCGCACGACGAGGATGGTTTCGCCTCTCCATTTTTTTTTCCGCCCACGGACGCCATTTTCCCGTCTCAATTTTTTTTCGCAAAACAGCCTCGGTTTCGTGTATCAATTTTTTTTTTCACACGACGAGGATGGTTTCGCCTCTCCATTTTTTTTTCCACCCACGGACGCAATTTTCCCGTCTCAATTTTTTTTCGCAAAACAGCGTCGATTTCGTGTATCAATTTTTTTTTTCGCACGACGAGGATGGTTTCGCCTCTCCATTTTTTTTTTCGCCCACGGACGCAATTTTCCCGTCTCATTTTTTTTTCGCAAAACAGCGTTGGTTTCGTGTATCAATTTTTTTTTTCGCACGACGAGGATGGTTTCGCGCCTCCATTTTTTTTTTGCGCCCACGGACGCCATTTTCCCGTCTCATTTTTTTTTCGCAAAACAGCCTCGGTTTCGTGTATCAATTTTTTTTTTCGCACGACGAGGATGGTTTCGCCTCTCCATTTTTTTTTCCGCCCACGGACGCCATTTTCCCGTCTCATTTTTTTTTCGCAAAACAGCCTCGGTTTCGTGTATCAATTTTTTTTTTTCGCACGACGAGGATGGTTTCGCCTCTCCATTTTTTTATCCGCCCAGGGACGCACTTTTCCCGTCTCATTTTTTTTTCGCAAAACAGCCTCGGTTTCGTGTATCAATTTTTTTTTTCGCACGACGAGGATGGTTTCGCCTCTCCATTTTTTTTTCCGCCCAGGGACGCACTTTTCCCGACTCCATTTTTTTTCGCAAAACAGCATCGGTTTCGTGTATCAATTTTTTTTTTCGCACAATGAGGATGGTTTCGCCTCTCCATTTTTTCTTTCCGCCCACGGACGCCATTTTCCCGTCTCCATTTTTTTTCGCAAAACAGCCTCGGTTTCATGTATCAATTTTTTTTTTCGCACAACGAGGATGGTTTCGCCTCTACATTTTTTTTTCCGCCCACGGACGGCGTTTTCCGTCTCACTTTTTTTTCGCAAAACAGCCTCGGTTTCGTGTATCAATTTTTTTTTTCGCACGACGAGGATGGTTTCGCCTCTCCATTTTTTTTTCCGCCCACGGACGCGTTTTTCCCGTCTCAATTTTTTTTCGCAAAACAGCCTCGGTTTCGTGTATCAATTTTTTTTTTCGCACGACGAGGATGGTTTCGCGGCTCCATTTTTTTTTCCGCCCACGGACGCCATTTTCCCGTCTCATTTTTTTTTCGCAAAACAGCCTCGGTTTCGTGTATCAATTTTTTTTTTCCGTACGACGAGGATGGTTTCGCGTCTCCATTTTTTTTTCCGCCCACGGACGCACTTTTCCCGTCTCATTTTTTTTTCGCAAAACAGCGTCGGTTTCGTGTATCAATTTTTTTTTTCGCACGACGAGGATGGTTTCGCCTCTCCATTTTTTTTTCCGCCCACGGACGCCATTTTCCCGTCTCATTTTTTTTTCGCAAAACAGCCTCGGTTTCGTGTATCAATTTTTTTTTTCCGCACGACGAGGATGGTTTCACGTCTCCATTTTTTTTCCGCCCACGGACGCCATTTTCCCGTCTCAATTTTTTTTCGCAAAACAGCGTCGGTTTCGTGTATCAATTTTTTTTTTCGCACGACGAGGATGGTTTCGCGTCTCCATTTTTTTTTCCGCCCACGGACGCCATTTTCCCGTCTCATTTTTTTTTCGCAAAACAGCCTCGGTTTCGTGTATCAATTTTTTTTTTTCGCACGACGAGGATGGTTTCGCGTCTCCATTTTTTTTTCCGCCCACGGACGCACTTTTCCCGTCTCAATTTTTTTTCGCAAAACAGCCTCGGTTTCGTGTATCAATTTTTTTTTTCGCACGACAAGGATGATTTCGACTCTCCATTTTTTTTTCCGCCCACGGACGCCATTTTCCCGTCTCAATTTTTTTTCGCAAAACAGCGTCGGTTTCGTGTATCAATTTTTTTTTTCGCACGACGAGGATGGTTTCGCCTCTCCATTTTTTTTTTCCGCCCACGGAAGCCATTTTCCCGTCTCAATTTTTTTTCGCAAAACAGCCTAGGTTTCATGTATCAATTTTTTTTTTCGCAGGACGAGGATGGTTTCGCCTCTCCATTTTTTTTTCCGCCCACGGACGCACTTTTCCCGTCTCAATTTTTTTTCGCAAAACAGCCTCGGTTTCGTGTATCAATTTTTTTTTTCGCAGGACGAGGATGGTTTCGCCTCTCCATTTTTTTTTCTGCCCAGGGACGCCATTTTCCCGTCTCAATTTTTTTTCGCAAAACAGCCTCGGTTTCGTGTATTAATTTTTTTTTTCGCACGACGAGGATGGTTTCGCCTCTCCATTTTTTTTTCCGCCCACGGACGGCATTTTCCCGTCTCAATTTTTTTTCGCAAAACAGCCTCGGTTTCGTGTATCAATTTTTTTTTTCGCACGACGAGGATGGTTTCGCGTCTCCATTTTTTTTTCCGCCCAGGGACGCCATTTTCCCGTCTCAATTTTTTTTCGCAAAACAGCCTCGGTTTCATGTATCAATTTTTTTTTTCGCACAACGAGGATGGTTTCGCCTCTACATTTTTTTTTCCGCCCACGGACGCCATTTTCCCGTCTCAATTTTTTTTCACAAAACAGCCTCGGTTTCGTGTATCAATTTTTTTTTTCGCACGACGAGGATGGTTTCGCCTCTCCATTTTTTTTTCCGCCCACGGACGCAATTTTCCCGTCTCCATTTTTTTTCGCAAAACAGCGTCGGTTTCGTGTATCAATTTTTTTTTTCGCACGACGAGGATGGTTTTGCCTCTCCATTTTTTTTTTCCGCCCACGGAAGCCATTTTCCCGTCTCAATTTTTTTTCGCAAAACAGCCTCGGTTTCGTGTATCAATTTTTTTTTTCGCACGACGAGGATGGTTTCGCCTCTCCATTTTTTTTTCCGCCCACGGACGCCATTTTCCCGTCTCATTTTTTTTTCGCAAAACAGCCTCGGTTTCGTGTATCAATTTTTTTTTTCGCACGACGAGGATAGTTTCGCCTCTCCATTTTTTTTTCCGCCCACGGACGCCATTTTCCCGTCTCAATTTTTTTTCGCAAAACAGCCTCGGTTTCGTGTATCAATTTTTTTTTTCGCACGACGAGGATGGTTTCGCCTCTCCATTTTTTTTTCCGCCCACGGACGCCATTTTCCCGTCTCAATTTTTTTTCGCAAAACAGCCTCGGTTTCGTGTATCAATTTTTTTTTTCGCACGACGAGGATGGTTTCGCCTCTCCATTTTTTTTTCCGCCCACGGACGCCATTTTCCCGTCTCCATTTTTTTTCGCAAAACAGCCTCGGTTTCGTGTATCAATTTTTTTTTTCGCACGACGAGGATGGTTTCGCGTGTCCATTTTTTTTTTCCGCCCACGGACGCCATTTTCCCGTCTCCATTTTTTTTCGCAAAACAGCCTCGGTTTCGTGTATCAATTTTTTTTTTCGCACGACGAGCATGGTTTCGCCTCTCCATTTTTTTTTCCGCCCACGGACGCCATTTTCCCGTCTCAATTTTTTTTCGCAAAACAGCGTCGGTTTCTTCTATCAATTTTTTTTTTCGCACAACGAGGATGGTTTCGCCTCTCCATTTTTTCTTTCCGCCCACGGACGCCATTTTCCCGTCTCCATTTTTTTTCGCAAAACAGCCTCGGTTTCATGTATCAATTTTTTTTTTCGCAGGACGAGGATGGTTTCGCCTCTACATTTTTTTTTCCGCCCACGGACGCCATTTTCCCGTCTCAATTTTTTTTCGCAAAACAGCCTCGGTTTCGTGTATCAATTTTTTTTTTCGCACGACGAGGATGGTTTCGCCTCTCCATTTTTTTTTCCGCCCACGGATGCCATTTTCCCGTCTCAATTTTTTTTCGCAAAACAGCCTCGGTTTCGTGTATCAATTTTTTTTTTCGCACGACGAGGATGGTTTCGCCTCTCCATTTTTTTTTCCGCCCACGGACGCCATTTTCCCGTCTCAATTTTTTTTCGCAAAACAGCCTCGGTTTCGTGTATCAATTTTTTTTTTCACACGACGAGGATGGTTTCGCCTCTCCATTTTTTTTTCCACCCACGGACGCAATTTTCCCGTCTCAATTTTTTTTCGCAAAACAGCGTCGATTTCGTGTATCAATTTTTTTTTTCGCACGACGAGGATGGTTTCGCCTCTCCATTTTTTTTTTCGCCCACGGACGCAATTTTCCCGTCTCAATTTTTTTTCGCAAAACAGCGTTGGTTTCGTGTATCAATTTTTTTTTTCGCACGACGAGGATGGTTTCGCGCCTCCATTTTTTTTTTGCGCCCACGGACGCCATTTTCCCGTCTCAATTTTTTTTCGCAAAACAGCCTCGGTTTCGTGTATCAATTTTTTTTTCCGTACGACGAGGATGGTTTCGCCTCTCCATTTTTTTTTCCGCCCACGGACGCCATTTTCCCGTCTCATTTTTTTTTCGCAAAACAGCCTCGGTTTCGTGTATCAATTTTTTTTTTTCGCACGACGAGGATGGTTTCGCCTCTCCATTTTTTTATCCGCCCAGGGACGCACTTTTCCCGTCTCATTTTTTTTTCGCAAAACAGCCTCGGTTTCGTGTATCAATTTTTTTTTTCGCACGACGAGGATGGTTTCGCCTCTCCATTTTTTTTTCCGCCCAGGGACGCACTTTTCCCGACTCCATTTTTTTTCGCAAAACAGCATCGGTTTCGTGTATCAATTTTTTTTTTCGCACAATGAGGATGGTTTCGCCTCTCCATTTTTTCTTTCCGCCCACGGACGCCATTTTCCCGTCTCCATTTTTTTTCGCAAAACAGCCTCGGTTTCATGTATCAATTTTTTTTTTCGCACAACGAGGATGGTTTCGCCTCTACATTTTTTTTTCCGCCCACGGACGGCGTTTTCCGTCTCACTTTTTTTTCGCAAAACAGCCTCGGTTTCGTGTATCAATTTTTTTTTCGCACGACGAGGATGGTTTCGCCTCTCCATTTTTTTTTCCGCCCACGGACGCGTTTTTCCCGTCTCAATTTTTTTTCGCAAAACAGCCTCGGTTTCGTGTATCAATTTTTTTTTTCGCACGACGAGGATGGTTTCGCGGCTCCATTTTTTTTTCCGCCCACGGACGCCATTTTCCCGTCTCATTTTTTTTTCGCAAAACAGCCTCGGTTTCGTGTATCAATTTTTTTTTTCCGTACGACGAGGATGGTTTCGCGTCTCCATTTTTTTTTCCGCCCACGGACGCACTTTTCCCGTCTCATTTTTTTTTCGCAAAACAGCGTCGGTTTCGTGTATCAATTTTTTTTTTCGCACGACGAGGATGGTTTCGCCTCTCCATTTTTTTTTCCGCCCACGGACGCCATTTTCCCGTCTCATTTTTTTTTCGCAAAACAGCCTCGGTTTCGTGTATCAATTTTTTTTTTCCGCACGACGAGGATGGTTTCACGTCTCCATTTTTTTTCCGCCCACGGACGCCATTTTCCCGTCTCAATTTTTTTTCGCAAAACAGCGTCGGTTTCGTGTATCAATTTTTTTTTTCGCACGACGAGGATGGTTTCGCGTCTCCATTTTTTTTTCCGCCCAGGGACGCCATTTTCCCGTCTCATTTTTTTTTCGCAAAACAGCCTCGGTTTCGTGTATCAATTTTTTTTTTTCGCACGACGAGGATGGTTTCGCGTCTCCATTTTTTTTTCCGCCCACGGACGCACTTTTCCCGTCTCAATTTTTTTTCGCAAAACAGCCTCGGTTTCGTGTATCAATTTTTTTTTTCGCACGACGAGGATGATTTCGACTCTCCATTTTTTTTTCCGCCCACGGACGCCATTTTCCCGTCTCAATTTTTTTTCGCAAAACAGCGTCGGTTTCGTGTATCAATTTTTTTTTTCGCACGACGAGGATGGTTTCGCCTCTCCATTTTTTTTTTCCGCCCACGGAAGCCATTTTCCCGTCTCAATTTTTTTTCGCAAAACAGCCTAGGTTTCATGTATCAATTTTTTTTTTCGCAGGACGAGGATGGTTTCGCCTCTCCATTTTTTTTTCCGCCCACGGACGCACTTTTCCCGTCTCAATTTTTTTTCGCAAAACAGCCTCGGTTTCGTGTATCAATTTTTTTTTTCGCAGGACGAGGATGGTTTCGCCTCTCCATTTTTTTTTCCGCCCAGGGACGCCATTTTCCCGTCTCAATTTTTTTTCGCAAAACAGCCTCGGTTTCGTGTATTAATTTTTTTTTTCGCACGACGAGGATGGTTTCGCCTCTCCATTTTTTTTTCCGCCCACGGACGGCATTTTCCCGTCTCAATTTTTTTTCGCAAAACAGCCTCGGTTTCGTGTATCAATTTTTTTTTTCGCACGACGAGGATGGTTTCGCGTCTCCATTTTTTTTTCCGCCCAGGGACGCCATTTTCCCGTCTCAATTTTTTTTCGCAAAACAGCCTCGGTTTCATGTATCAATTTTTTTTTTCGCACAACGAGGATGGTTTCGCCTCTACATTTTTTTTTCCGCCCACGGACGCCATTTTCCCGTCTCAATTTTTTTTCACAAAACAGCCTCGGTTTCGTGTATCAATTTTTTTTTTCGCACGACGAGGATGGTTTCGCCTCTCCATTTTTTTTTCCGCCCACGGACGCAATTTTCCCGTCTCCATTTTTTTTCGCAAAACAGCGTCGGTTTCGTGTATCAATTTTTTTTTTCGCACGACGAGGATGGTTTTGCCTCTCCATTTTTTTTTTCCGCCCACGGAAGCCATTTTCCCGTCTCAATTTTTTTTCGCAAAACAGCCTCGGTTTCGTGTATCAATTTTTTTTTTCGCACGACGAGGATGGTTTCGCCTCTCCATTTTTTTTTCCGCCCACGGACGCCATTTTCCCGTCTCATTTTTTTTTCGCAAAACAGCCTCGGTTTCGTGTATCAATTTTTTTTTTCGCACGACGAGGATAGTTTCGCCTCTCCATTTTTTTTTCCGCCCACGGACGCCATTTTCCCGTCTCAATTTTTTTTCGCAAAACAGCCTCGGTTTCGTGTATCAATTTTTTTTTTCGCACGACGAGGATGGTTTCGCCTCTCCATTTTTTTTTCCGCCCACGGACGCCATTTTCCCGTCTCAATTTTTTTTCGCAAAACAGCCTCGGTTTCGTGTATCAATTTTTTTTTTCGCACGACGAGGATGGTTTCGCCTCTCCATTTTTTTTTCCGCCCACGGACGCCATTTTCCCGTCTCCATTTTTTTTCGCAAAACAGCCTCGGTTTCGTGTATCAATTTTTTTTTTCGCACGACGAGGATGGTTTCGCGTGTCCATTTTTTTTTTCCGCCCACGGACGCCATTTTCCCGTCTCCATTTTTTTTCGCAAAACAGCCTCGGTTTCGTGTATCAATTTTTTTTTTCGCACGACGAGCATGGTTTCGCCTCTCCATTTTTTTTTCCGCCCACGGACGCCATTTTCCCGTCTCAATTTTTTTTCGCAAAACAGCGTCGGTTTCTTCTATCAATTTTTTTTTTCGCACAACGAGGATGGTTTCGCCTCTCCATTTTTTCTTTCCGCCCACGGACGCCATTTTCCCGTCTCCATTTTTTTTCGCAAAACAGCCTCGGTTTCATGTATCAATTTTTTTTTTCGCAGGACGAGGATGGTTTCGCCTCTACATTTTTTTTTCCGCCCACGGACGCCATTTTCCCGTCTCAATTTTTTTTCGCAAAACAGCCTCGGTTTCGTGTATCAATTTTTTTTTTCGCACGACGAGGATGGTTTCGCCTCTCCATTTTTTTTTCCGCCCACGGATGCCATTTTCCCGTCTCAATTTTTTTTCGCAAAACAGCCTCGGTTTCGTGTATCAATTTTTTTTTTCGCACGACGAGGATGGTTTCGCCTCTCCATTTTTTTTTCCGCCCACGGACGCCATTTTCCCGTCTCAATTTTTTTTCGCAAAACAGCCTCGGTTTCGTGTATCAATTTTTTTTTTCACACGACGAGGATGGTTTCGCCTCTCCATTTTTTTTTCCACCCACGGACGCAATTTTCCCGTCTCAATTTTTTTTCGCAAAACAGCATCGATTTCGTGTATCAATTTTTTTTTTCGCACGACGAGGATGGTTTCGCCTCTCCATTTTTTTTTTCGCCCACGGACGCAATTTTCCCGTCTCAATTTTTTTTCGCAAAACAGCGTTGGTTTCGTGTATCAATTTTTTTTTTCGCACGACGAGGATGGTTTCACGCCTCCATTTTTTTTTTGCGCCCACGGACGCCATTTTCCCGTCTCATTTTTTTTTCGCAAAACAGCCTCGGTTTCGTGTATCAATTTTTTTTTCCGTACGACGAGGATGGTTTCGCCTCTCCATTTTTTTTTCCGCCCACGGACGCCATTTTCCCGTCTCATTTTTTTTTCGCAAAACAGCCTCGGTTTCGTGTATCAATTTTTTTTTTTCGCACGACGAGGATGGTTTCGCCTCTCCATTTTTTTATCCGCCCATGGACGCACTTTTCCCGTCTCATTTTTTTTTCGCAAAACAGCCTCGGTTTCGTGTATCAATTTTTTTTTTCGCACGACGAGGATGGTTTCGCCTCTCCATTTTTTTTTCCGCCCAGGGACGCACTTTTCCCGACTCCATTTTTTTTCGCAAAACAGCATCGGTTTCGTGTATCAATTTTTTTTTTCGCACAATGAGGATGGTTTCGCCTCTCCATTTTTTCTTTCCGCCCACGGACGCCATTTTCCCGTCTCCATTTTTTTTCGCAAAACAGCCTCGGTTTCATGTATCAATTTTTTTTTTCGCACAACGAGGATGGTTTCGCCTCTACATTTTTTTTTCCGCCCACGGACGGCGTTTCCCGTCTCCATTTTTTTTCGCAAAACAGCCTCGGTTTCGTGTATCAATTTTTTTTTTCGCACGACGAGGATGGTTTCGCGTGTCCATTTTTTTTTTCCGCCCACGGACGCCATTTTCCCGTCTCCATTTTTTTTCGCAAAACAGCCTCGGTTTCGTGTATCAATTTTTTTTTTCGCACGACGAGCATGGTTTCGCCTCTCCATTTTTTTTTCCGCCCACGGACGCCATTTTCCCGTCTCAATTTTTTTTCGCAAAACAGCGTCGGTTTCTTCTATCAATTTTTTTTTTCGCACAACGAGGATGGTTTCGCCTCTCCATTTTTTCTTTCCGCCCACGGACGCCATTTTCCCGTCTCCATTTTTTTTCGCAAAACAGCCTCGGTTTCATGTATCAATTTTTTTTTTCGCAGGACGAGGATGGTTTCGCCTCTACATTTTTTTTTCCGCCCACGGACGCCATTTTCCCGTCTCAATTTTTTTTCGCAAAACAGCCTCGGTTTCGTGTATCAATTTTTTTTTTCGCACGACGAGGATGGTTTCGCCTCTCCATTTTTTTTTCCGCCCACGGATGCCATTTTCCCGTCTCAATTTTTTTTCGCAAAACAGCCTCGGTTTCGTGTATCAATTTTTTTTTTCGCACGACGAGGATGGTTTCGCCTCTCCATTTTTTTTTCCGCCCACGGACGCCATTTTCCCGTCTCAATTTTTTTTCGCAAAACAGCCTCGGTTTCGTGTATCAATTTTTTTTTTCACACGACGAGGATGGTTTCGCCTCTCCATTTTTTTTTCCACCCACGGACGCAATTTTCCCGTCTCAATTTTTTTTCGCAAAACAGCGTCGATTTCGTGTATCAATTTTTTTTTTCGCACGACGAGGATGGTTTCGCCTCTCCATTTTTTTTTTCGCCCACGGACGCAATTTTCCCGTCTCAATTTTTTTTCGCAAAACAGCGTTGGTTTCGTGTATCAATTTTTTTTTTCGCACGACGAGGATGGTTTCGCGCCTCCATTTTTTTTTTGCGCCCACGGACGCCATTTTCCCGTCTCAATTTTTTTTCGCAAAACAGCCTCGGTTTCGTGTATCAATTTTTTTTTCCGTACGACGAGGATGGTTTCGCCTCTCCATTTTTTTTTCCGCCCACGGACGCCATTTTCCCGTCTCATTTTTTTTTCGCAAAACAGCCTCGGTTTCGTGTATCAATTTTTTTTTTTCGCACGACGAGGATGGTTTCGCCTCTCCATTTTTTTATCCGCCCAGGGACGCACTTTTCCCGTCTCATTTTTTTTTCGCAAAACAGCCTCGGTTTCGTGTATCAATTTTTTTTTTCGCACGACGAGGATGGTTTCGCCTCTCCATTTTTTTTTCCGCCCAGGGACGCACTTTTCCCGACTCCATTTTTTTTCGCAAAACAGCATCGGTTTCGTGTATCAATTTTTTTTTTCGCACAATGAGGATGGTTTCGCCTCTCCATTTTTTCTTTCCGCCCACGGACGCCATTTTCCCGTCTCCATTTTTTTTCGCAAAACAGCCTCGGTTTCATGTATCAATTTTTTTTTTCGCACAACGAGGATGGTTTCGCCTCTACATTTTTTTTTCCGCCCACGGACGGCGTTTTCCGTCTCACTTTTTTTTCGCAAAACAGCCTCGGTTTCGTGTATCAATTTTTTTTTTCGCACGACGAGGATGGTTTCGCCTCTCCATTTTTTTTTCCGCCCACGGACGCGTTTTTCCCGTCTCAATTTTTTTTCGCAAAACAGCCTCGGTTTCGTGTATCAATTTTTTTTTTCGCACGACGAGGATGGTTTCGCGGCTCCATTTTTTTTTCCGCCCACGGACGCCATTTTCCCGTCTCATTTTTTTTTCGCAAAACAGCCTCGGTTTCGTGTATCAATTTTTTTTTTCCGTACGACGAGGATGGTTTCGCGTCTCCATTTTTTTTTCCGCCCACGGACGCACTTTTCCCGTCTCATTTTTTTTTCGCAAAACAGCGTCGGTTTCGTGTATCAATTTTTTTTTTCGCACGACGAGGATGGTTTCGCCTCTCCATTTTTTTTTCCGCCCACGGACGCCATTTTCCCGTCTCATTTTTTTTTCGCAAAACAGCCTCGGTTTCGTGTATCAATTTTTTTTTTCCGCACGACGAGGATGGTTTCACGTCTCCATTTTTTTTCCGCCCACGGACGCCATTTTCCCGTCTCAATTTTTTTTCGCAAAACAGCGTCGGTTTCGTGTATCAATTTTTTTTTTCGCACGACGAGGATGGTTTCGCGTCTCCATTTTTTTTTCCGCCCAGGGACGCCATTTTCCCGTCTCATTTTTTTTTCGCAAAACAGCCTCGGTTTCGTGTATCAATTTTTTTTTTTCGCACGACGAGGATGGTTTCGCGTCTCCATTTTTTTTTCCGCCCACGGACGCACTTTTCCCGTCTCAATTTTTTTTCGCAAAACAGCCTCGGTTTCGTGTATCAATTTTTTTTTTCGCACGACGAGGATGATTTCGACTCTCCATTTTTTTTTCCGCCCACGGACGCCATTTTCCCGTCTCAATTTTTTTTCGCAAAACAGCGTCGGTTTCGTGTATCAATTTTTTTTTTCGCACGACGAGGATGGTTTCGCCTCTCCATTTTTTTTTTCCGCCCACGGAAGCCATTTTCCCGTCTCAATTTTTTTTCGCAAAACAGCCTAGGTTTCATGTATCAATTTTTTTTTTCGCAGGACGAGGATGGTTTCGCCTCTCCATTTTTTTTTCCGCCCACGGAAGCCATTTTCCCGTCTCAATTTTTTTTCGCAAAACAGCCTCGGTTTCGTGTATTAATTTTTTTTTTCGCACGACGAGGATGGTTTCGCCTCTCCATTTTTTTTTCCGCCCACGGACGGCATTTTCCCGTCTCAATTTTTTTCGCAAAACAGCCTCGGTTTCGTGTATCAATTTTTTTTTTCGCACGACGAGGATGGTTTCGCGTCTCCATTTTTTTTTCCGCCCAGGGACGCCATTTTCCCGTCTCAATTTTTTTTCGCAAAACAGCCTCGGTTTCGTGTATCAATTTTTTTTTTCGCACAACGAGGATGGTTTCGCCTCTACATTTTTTTTTCCGCCCACGGACGCCATTTTCCCGTCTCAATTTTTTTTCACAAAACAGCCTCGGTTTCGTGTATCAATTTTTTTTTTCGCACGACGAGGATGGTTTCGCCTCTCCATTTTTTTTTCCGCCCACGGACGCAATTTTCCCGTCTCCATTTTTTTTCGCAAAACAGCGTCGGTTTCGTGTATCAATTTTTTTTTTCGCACGACGAGGATGGTTTTGCCTCTCCATTTTTTTTTTCCGCCCACGGAAGCCATTTTCCCGTCTCAATTTTTTTTCGCAAAACAGCCTCGGTTTCGTGTATCAATTTTTTTTTTCGCACGACGAGGATGGTTTCGCCTCTCCATTTTTTTTTCCGCCCACGGACGCCATTTTCCCGTCTCATTTTTTTTTCGCAAAACAGCCTCGGTTTCGTGTATCAATTTTTTTTTTCGCACGACGAGGATAGTTTCGCCTCTCCATTTTTTTTTCCGCCCACGGACGCCATTTTCCCGTCTCAATTTTTTTTCGCAAAACAGCCTCGGTTTCGTGTATCAATTTTTTTTTTCGCACGACGAGGATGGTTTCGCCTCTCCATTTTTTTTTCCGCCCACGGACGCCATTTTCCCGTCTCAATTTTTTTTCGCAAAACAGCCTCGGTTTCGTGTATCAATTTTTTTTTTCGCACGACGAGGATGGTTTCGCCTCTCCATTTTTTTTTCCGCCCACGGACGCCATTTTCCCGTCTCCATTTTTTTTCGCAAAACAGCCTCGGTTTCGTGTATCAATTTTTTTTTTCGCACGACGAGGATGGTTTCGCGTGTCCATTTTTTTTTTCCGCCCACGGACGCCATTTTCCCGTCTCCATTTTTTTTCGCAAAACAGCCTCGGTTTCGTGTATCAATTTTTTTTTTCGCACGACGAGCATGGTTTCGCCTCTCCATTTTTTTTTCCGCCCACGGACGCCATTTTCCCGTCTCAATTTTTTTTCGCAAAACAGCGTCGGTTTCTTCTATCAATTTTTTTTTTCGCACAACGAGGATGGTTTCGCCTCTCCATTTTTTCTTTCCGCCCACGGACGCCATTTTCCCGTCTCCATTTTTTTTCGCAAAACAGCCTCGGTTTCATGTATCAATTTTTTTTTTCGCAGGACGAGGATGGTTTCGCCTCTACATTTTTTTTTCCGCCCACGGACGCCATTTTCCCGTCTCAATTTTTTTTCGCAAAACAGCCTCGGTTTCGTGTATCAATTTTTTTTTTCGCACGACGAGGATGGTTTCGCCTCTCCATTTTTTTTTCCGCCCACGGATGCCATTTTCCCGTCTCAATTTTTTTTCGCAAAACAGCCTCGGTTTCGTGTATCAATTTTTTTTTTCGCACGACGAGGATGGTTTCACGCCTCCATTTTTTTTTTGCGCCCACGGACGCCATTTTCCCGTCTCATTTTTTTTTCGCAAAACAGCCTCGGTTTCGTGTATCAATTTTTTTTTCCGTACGACGAGGATGGTTTCGCCTCTCCATTTTTTTTTCCGCCCACGGACGCCATTTTCCCGTCTCATTTTTTTTTCGCAAAACAGCCTCGGTTTCGTGTATCAATTTTTTTTTTTCGCACGACGAGGATGGTTTCGCCTCTCCATTTTTTAATCCGCCCATGGACGCACTTTTCCCGTCTCATTTTTTTTTCGCAAAACAGCCTCGGTTTCGTGTATCAATTTTTTTTTTCGCACGACGAGGATGGTTTCGCCTCTCCATTTTTTTTTCCGCCCAGGGACGCACTTTTCCCGACTCCATTTTTTTTCGCAAAACAGCATCGGTTTCGTGTATCAATTTTTTTTTTCGCACAATGAGGATGGTTTCGCCTCTCCATTTTTTCTTTCCGCCCACGGACGCCATTTTCCCGTCTCCATTTTTTTTCGCAAAACAGCCTCGGTTTCATGTATCAATTTTTTTTTCGCACAACGCGGATGGTTTCGCCTCTACATTTTTTTTTCCGCCCACGGACGGCGTTTTCCGTCTCACTTTTTTTTCGCAAAACAGCCTCGGTTTCGTGTATCAATTTTTTTTTTCGCACGACGAGGATGGTTTCGCCTCTCCATTTTTTTTTCCGCCCACGGACGCGTTTTTCCCGTCTCAATTTTTTTTCGCAAAACAGCCTCGGTTTCGTGTATCAATTTTTTTTTTCGCACGACGAGGATGGTTTCGCGGCTCCATTTTTTTTTCCGCCCACGGACGCCATTTTCCCGTCTCATTTTTTTTTCGCAAAACAGCCTCGGTTTCGTGTATCAATTTTTTTTTTCCGTACGACGAGGATGGTTTCGCGTCTCCATTTTTTTTTCCGCCCACGGACGCACTTTTCCCGTCTCATTTTTTTTTCGCAAAACAGCGTCGGTTTCGTGTATCAATTTTTTTTTTCGCACGACGAGGATGGTTTCGCCTCTCCATTTTTTTTTCCGCCCACGGACGCCATTTTCCCGTCTCATTTTTTTTTCGCAAAACAGCCTCGGTTTCGTGTATCAATTTTTTTTTTCCGCACGACGAGGATGGTTTCACGTCTCCATTTTTTTTCCGCCCACGGACGCCATTTTCCCGTCTCAATTTTTTTTCGCAAAACAGCGTCGGTTTCGTGTATCAATTTTTTTTTTCGCACGACGAGGATGGTTTCGAGTCTCCATTTTTTTTTCCGCCCACGGACGCCATTTTCCCGTCTCAATTTTTTTTCGCAAAACAGCCTCGGTTTCGTGTATCAATTTTTTTTTTCGCAGGACGAGGATGATTTCGACTCTCCATTTTTTTTTCCGCCCACGGACGCCATTTTCCCGTCTCAATTTTTTTTCGCAAAACAGCGTCGGTTTCGTGTATCAATTTTTTTTTTCGCACGACGAGGATGGTTTCGCCTCTCCATTTTTTTTTTCCGCCCACGGAAGCCATTTTCCCGTCTCAATTTTTTTTCGCAAAACAGCCTAGGTTTCATGTATCAATTTTTTTTTCGCAGGACGAGGATGGTTTCGCCTCTCCATTTTTTTTTCCGCCCACGGACGCACTTTTCCCGTCTCAATTTTTTTTCGCAAAACAGCCTCGGTTTCGTGTATCAATTTTTTTTTTCGCACTACGAGGATGGTTTCGTGTCTCCATTTTTTTTTCCGCCCAGGGACGCCATTTTCCCGTCTCAATTTTTTTTCGCAAAACAGCCTCGGTTTCGTGTATTAATTTTTTTTTTCGCACGACGAGGATGGTTTCGCCTCTCCATTTTTTTTTCCGCCCACGGACGGCATTTTCCCGTCTCAATTTTTTTTCGCAAAACAGCCTCGGTTTCGTGTATCAATTTTTTTTTTCGCACGACGAGGATGGTTTCGCGTCTCCATTTTTTTTTCCGCCCACGGACGCCATTTTCCCGTCTCAATTTTTTTTCGCAAAACAGCCTCGGTTTCATGTATCAATTTTTTTTTTCGCACAACGAGGATGGTTTCGCCTCTACATTTTTTTTTCCGCCCACGGACGCCATTTTCCCGTCTCAATTTTTTTTCACAAAACAGCCTCGGTTTCGTGTATCAATTTTTTTTTTCGCACGACGAGGATGGTTTCGCCTCTCCATTTTTTTTTCCGCCCACGGACGCACTTTTCCCGTCTCCATTTTTTTTCGCAAAACAGCGTCGGTTTCGTGTATCAATTTTTTTTTTCGCACTACGAGGATGGTTTTGCCTCTCCATTTTTTTTTTCCGCCCACGGAAGCCATTTTCCCGTCTCAATTTTTTTTCGCAAAACAGCCTCGGTTTCGTGTATCAATTTTTTTTTTCGCACGACGAGGATGGTTTCGCCTCTCCATTTTTTTTTCCGCCCACGGACGCCATTTTCCCGTCTCATTTTTTTTTCGCAAAACAGCCTCGGTTTCGTGTATCAATTTTTTTTTTCGCACGACGAGGATAGTTTCGCCTCTCCATTTTTTTTTCCGCCCACGGACGCCATTTTCCCGTCTCAATTTTTTTTCGCAAAACAGCCTCGGTTTCGTGTATCAATTTTTTTTTTCGCACGACGAGGATGGTTTCGCCTCTCCATTTTTTTTTCCGCCCACGGACGCCATTTTCCCGTCTCAATTTTTTTTCGCAAAACAGCCTCGGTTTCGTGTATCAATTTTTTTTTTCGCACGACGAGGATGGTTTCGCCTCTCCATTTTTTTTTCCGCCCACGGACGCCATTTTCCCGTCTCCATTTTTTTTCGCAAAACAGCCTCGGTTTCGTGTATCAATTTTTTTTTTCGCACGACGAGGATGGTTTCGCGTGTCCATTTTTTTTTTCCGCCCACGGACGCCATTTTCCCGTCTCCATTTTTTTTCGCAAAACAGCCTCGGTTTCGTGTATCAATTTTTTTTTTCGCACGACGAGCATGGTTTCGCCTCTCCATTTTTTTTTCCGCCCACGGACGCCATTTTCCCGTCTCAATTTTTTTTCGCAAAACAGCGTCGGTTTCTTCTATCAATTTTTTTTTTCGCACAACGAGGATGGTTTCGCCTCTCCATTTTTTCTTTCCGCCCACGGACGCCATTTTCCCGTCTCCATTTTTTTTCGCAAAACAGCCTCGGTTTCATGTATCAATTTTTTTTTTCGCAGGACGAGGATGGTTTCGCCTCTACATTTTTTTTTCCGCCCACGGACGCCATTTTCCCGTCTCAATTTTTTTTCGCAAAACAGCCTCGGTTTCGTGTATCAATTTTTTTTTTCGCACGACGAGGATGGTTTCGCCTCTCCATTTTTTTTTCCGCCCACGGATGCCATTTTCCCGTCTCAATTTTTTTTCGCAAAACAGCCTCGGTTTCGTGTATCAATTTTTTTTTTCGCACGACGAGGATGGTTTCGCCTCTCCATTTTTTTTTCCGCCCACGGACGCCATTTTCCCGTCTCCATTTTTTTTCGCAAAACAGCCTCGGTTTCGTGTATCAATTTTTTTTTTCACACGACGAGCATGGTTTCGCCTCTCCATTTTTTTTTCCACCCACGGACGCAATTTTCCCGTCTCAATTTTTTTTCGCAAAACAGCGTCGATTTCGTGTATCAATTTTTTTTTTCGCACGACGAGGATGGTTTCGCCTCTCCATTTTTTTTTTCGCCCACGGACGCACTTTTCCCGTCTCAATTTTTTTCGCAAAACAGCGTTGGTTTCGTGTATCAATTTTTTTTTTCGCACGACGAGGATGGTTTCGCGCCTCCATTTTTTTTTTGCGCCCACGGACGCCATTTTCCCGTCTCATTTTTTTTTTCGCAAAACAGCCTCGGTTTCGTGTATCAATTTTTTTTTTCGCACGACGAGGATGGTTTCGCCTCTCCATTTTTTTTTCCGCCCACGGACGCCATTTTCCCGTCTCATTTTTTTTTCGCAAAACAGCCTCGGTTTCGTGTATCAATTTTTTTTTTTCGCACGACGAGGATGGTTTCGCCTCTCCATTTTTTTATCCGCCCAGGGACGCACTTTTCCCGTCTCATTTTTTTTTCGCAAAACAGCCTCGGTTTCGTGTATCAATTTTTTTTTTCGCACAACGAGGATGGTTTCGCCTCTCCATTTTTTCTTTCCGCCCACGGACGCCTTTTTCCCGTCTCAATTTTTTTTCGCAAAACAGCCTCGGTTTCATGTATCAATTTTTTTTTTCGCACGACGAGGATGGTTTCGCGGCTCCATTTTTTTTTCCGCCCACGGACGCCATTTTCCCGTCTCATTTTTTTTTCGCAAAACAGCCTCGGTTTCGTGTATCAATTTTTTTTTTTTTCGCACGACGAGGATGGTTTCGCCTCTCCATTTTTTTTTCCGCCCACGGACGCACTTTTCCCGTCTCAATTTTTTTTCGCAAAACAGCGTCGGTTTCGTGTATCAATTTTTTTTTTCGCACGACGAGGATGGTTTCGCCTCTCCATTTTTTTTTCCGCCCACGGACGCAATTTTCCCGTCTCAATTTTTTTTCGCAAAACAGCCTCGGTTTCGTGTATCAATTTTTTTTTTCGCACGACGAGGATGGTTTCGCCTCTCCATTTTTTTTTCCGCCCACGGACGCCATTTTCCCGTCTCCATTTTTTTTCGCAAAACAGCCTCGGTTTCGTGTATCAATTTTTTTTTTCGCACGACGAGGATGGTTTCGCGTGTCCATTTTTTTTTTCCGCCCACGGACGCCATTTTCCCGTCTCCATTTTTTTTCGCAAAACAGCCTCGGTTTCGTGTATCAATTTTTTTTTTCGCACGACGAGCATAGTTTCGCCTCTCCATTTTTTTTTCCGCCCACGGACGCCATTTTCCCCGTCTCAATTTTTTTTCGCAAAACAGCCTCGGTTTCTTCTATCAATTTTTTTTTTCGCACAACGAGGATGGTTTCGCCTCTCCATTTTTTCTTTCCGCCCACGGACGCCATTTTCCCGTCTCCATTTTTTTTCGCAAAACAGCCTCGGTTTCATGTATCAATTTTTTTTTTCGCAGGACGAGGATGGTTTCGCCTCTACATTTTTTTTTCCGCCCACGGACGCCATTTTCCCGTCTCAATTTTTTTTCGCAAAACAGCCTCGGTTTCGTGTATCAATTTTTTTTTTCGCACGACGAGGATTGTTTCGCCTCTCCATTTTTTTTTCCGCCCACGGACGCCATTTTCCCGTCTCAATTTTTTTTCGCAAAACAGCCTCGGTTTCGTGTATCAATTTTTTTTTTCACACGACGAGGATGGTTTCGCCTCTCCATTTTTTTTTCCACCCACGGACGCAATTTTCCCGTCTCAATTTTTTTTCGCAAAACAGCGTCGATTTCGTGTATCAATTTTTTTTTTCGCACGACGAGGATGGTTTCGCCTCTCCATTTTTTTTTTCGCCCACGGACGCAATTTTCCCGTCTCAATTTTTTTTCGCAAAACAGCGTTGGTTTCGTGTATCAATTTTTTTTTTCGCACGACGAGGATGGTTTCGCGCCTCCATTTTTTTTTGCGCCCACGGACGCAATTTTCCCGTCTCATTTTTTTTTCGCAAAACAGCCTCGGTTTCGTGTATCAATTTTTTTTTTTCGCACGACGAGGATGGTTTCGCCTCTCCATTTTTTTTTCCGCCCACGGACGCCATTTTCCCGTCTCATTTTTTTTTCGCAAAACAGCCTCGGTTTCGTGTATCAATTTTTTTTTTCGCACGACGAGGATGGTTTCGCCTCTCCATTTTTTTATCCGCCCAGGGACGCACTTTTCCCGTCTCATTTTTTTTTCGCAAAACAGCCTCGGTTTCGTGTATCAATTTTTTTTTTCGCACAACGAGGATGGTTTCGCCTCTCCATTTTTTCTTTCCGCCCACGGACGCCATTTTCCCGTCTCCATTTTTTTTCGCAAAACAGCCTCGGTTTCATGTATCAATTTTTTTTTCGCAGGACGAGGATGGTTTCGCCTCTCCATTTTTTTTTCCGCCCACGGACGCCATTTTCCCGTCTCCATTTTTTTTCGCAAAACAGCCTCGGTTTCGTGTATCAATTTTTTTTTCGCACGACGAGGATGGTTTCGCCTCTCCATTTTTTTTTCCGCCCCGGACGCGTTTTTCCCGTCTCAATTTTTTTTCGCAAAACAGCCTCGGTTTCGTGTATCAATTTTTTTTTTCGCACGACGAGGATGGTTTCGCCTCTCCATTTTTTTTTCCGCCCACGGACGCCTTTTTCCCGTCTCAATTTTTTTTCGCAAAACAGCCTCGGTTTCATGTATCAATTTTTTTTTTCGCACGACGAGGATGGTTTCGCGGCTCCATTTTTTTTTTCCGCCCACGGACGCCATTTTCCCGTCTCATTTTTTTTTCGCAAAACAGCCTCGGTTTCGTGTATCAATTTTTTTTTTTTTCGCACGACGAGGATGGTTTCGCCTCTCCATTTTTTTTTCCGCCCACGGACGCACTTTTCCCGTCTCAATTTTTTTTCGCAAAACAGCGTCGGTTTCGTGTATCAATTTTTTTTTTCGCACGACGAGGATGGTTTCGCCTCTCCATTTTTTTTTCCGCCCACGGACGCAATTTTCCCGTCTCAATTTTTTTTCGCAAAACAGCCTCGGTTTCGTGTATCAATTTTTTTTTTTCGCACGACGAGGATGGTTTCGCCTCTCCATTTTTTTTTCCGCCCACGGACGCAATTTTCCCGTCTCAATTTTTTTTCGCAAAACAGCCTCGGTTTCGTGTATCAATTTTTTTTTTTCGCACGACGAGGATGGTTTCGCGTCTCCATTTTTTTTTCCGCCCAGGGACGCCATTTTCCCGTCTCAATTTTTTTTCGCAAAACAGCCTCGGTTTCGTGTATCAATTTTTTTTTTCGCACGACGAGGATGGTTTCGCCTCTCCATTTTTTTTTTCCGCCCACGGACGCCATTTTCCCGTCTCAATTTTTTTTCGCAAAACAGCCTCGGTTTCGTGTATCAATTTTTTTTTTCGCACGACGAGGATGGTTTCGCGTCTCCATTTTTTTTTTTCAGCCCACGGACGCCATTTTCCCGTCTCAATTTTTTTTCGCAAAACAGCCTCGGTTTCGTGTATCAATTTTTTTTTTCGCACGACGAGGGTGGTTTCGCCTCTCCATTTTTTTTTCCGCCCACGGACGCAATTTTCCCGTCTCAATTTTTTTTCGCAAAACAGCGTCGGTTTCGTGTATCAATTTTTTTTTTCGCACGACGAGGATGGTTTCGCCTCTACATTTTTTTTTCCGCCCACGGACGCCATTTTCCCGTCTCAATTTTTTTTCGCAAAACAGCGTCGGTTTCGTGTATCAATTTTTTTTTTCGCACGACGAGGATGGTTTCGCCTCTCCATTTTTTTTTCCGCCCACGGACGCCGTTTTCCCCGTCTCAATTTTTTTTCGCAAAACAGCCTCGGTTTCGTGTATCAATTTTTTTTTTCGCACGACGAGGATGGTTTCGCCTCTCCATTTTTTTTTCCGCCCACGGACGCACTTTTCCCGTCTCAATTTTTTTTCGCAAAACAGCCTCGGTTTCGTGTATCAATTTTTTTTTTCGCACAACGAGGATGGTTTCGCCTCTCCATTTTTTTTTCCGCCCACGGACGCAATTTTCCCGTCTCAATTTTTTTTCGCAAAACAGCCTCGGTTTCGTGTATCAATTTTTTTTTTCGCACGACGAGGATGGTTTCGCCTCTCCATTTTTTTTTTCCGCCCACGGACGCCATTCTCCCGTCTCAATTTTTTTTCGCAAAACAGCCTCGGTTTCGTGTATCAATTTTTTTTTTCGCACGACGAGGATGGTTTCGCGTCTCCATTTTTTTTTTCCGCCCACGGACGCCATTTTCCCGTCTCATTTTTTTTTCGCAAAACAGCCTCGGTTTCGTGTATCAATTTTTTTTTTCGCACGACGAGGATGGTTTCGCCTCTCCATTTTTTTTTCCGCCCACGGACGCCATTTTCCCGTCTCCATTTTTTTTCGCAAAACAGCCTCGGTTTCGTGTATCAATTTTTTTTTTCGCACGACGAGGATGGTTTCGCCTCTCCATTTTTTTTTCCGCCCACGGACGCCTTTTTCCCGTCTCAATTTTTTTTCGCAAAACAGCCTCGGTTTCGTGTATCAATTTTTTTTTTCGCACGACGAGGATGGTTTCGCCTCTCCATTTTTTTTTCCGCCCACGGACGCACTTTTCCCGTCTCAATTTTTTTTCGCAAAACAGCCTCGGTTTCGTGTATCAATTTTTTTTTTCGCACAACGAGGATGGTTTCGCCTCTCCATTTTTTTTTCCGCCCACGGACGCAATTTTCCCGTCTCAATTTTTTTTCGCAAAACAGCCTCGGTTTCGTGTATCAATTTTTTTTTTCGCACGACGAGGATGGTTTCGCCTCTCCATTTTTTTTTTGCGCCCACGGACGCCATTTTCCCGTCTCAATTTTTTTTCGCAAAACAGCCTCGGTTTCGTGTATCAATTTTTTTTTTCGCACGACGAGGATGGTTTCGCGTCTCCATTTTTTTTTTCCGCCCACGGACGCCATTTTCCCGTCTCATTTTTTTTTCGCAAAACAGCCTCGGTTTCGTGTATCAATTTTTTTTTTCGCACGACGAGGATGGTTTCGCCTCTCCATTTTTTTTTTCCGCCCACGGACGCCATTTTCCCGTCTCCATTTTTTTTCGCAAAACAGCCTCGGTTTCGTGTATCAATTTTTTTTTTCGCACGACGAGGATGGTTTCGCCTCTCCATTTTTTTTTCCGCCCACGGACGCACTTTTCCCGTCTCAATTTTTTTTTCGCAAAACAGCGTCGGTTTCGTGTATCAATTTTTTTTTTCGCACGACGAGGATGGTTTCGCCTCTCCATTTTTTTTTCCGCCCACGGACGCAATTTTCCCGTCTCAATTTTTTTTCGCAAAACAGCCTCGGTTTCGTGTATCAATTTTTTTTTTCGCACGACGAGGATGGTTTCGCCTCTCCATTTTTTTTTCCGCCCACGGACGCAATTTTCCCGTCTCAATTTTTTTACGCAAAACAGCCTCGGTTTCGTGTATCAATTTTTTTTTTCGCACGACGAGGATGGTTTCGCCTCTCCATTTTTTTTTCCGCCCAGGGACGCCATTTTCCCGTCTCAATTTTTTTTCGCAAAACAGCCTCGGTTTCGTGTATCAATTTTTTTTTTCGCACGACGAGGATGGTTTCGCCTCTCCATTTTTTTTTCCGCCCACGGACGCCATTTTCCCGTCTCAATTTTTTTTCGCAAAACAGCCTCGGTTTCGTGTATCAATTTTTTTTTTCGCACGACGAGGATGGTTTCGCGTCTCCATTTTTTTTTTCAGCCCACGGACGCCATTTTCCCGTCTCAATTTTTTTTCGCAAAACAGCCTCGGTTTCGTGTATCATTTTTTTTTTCGCACGACGAGGATGGTTTCGCCTCTCCATTTTTTTTTCCGCCCACGGACGCAATTTTCCCGTCTCAATTTTTTTTCGCAAAACAGCGTCGGTTTCGTGTATCAATTTTTTTTTCGCACAACGAGGATGGTTTCGCCTCTCCATTTTTTTTTCCGCCCACGGACGCCGTTTTCCCGTCTCAATTTTTTTCGCAAAACAGCCTCGGTTTCGTGTATCAATTTTTTTTTTCGCACGACGAGGATGGTTTCGCCTCTCCATTTTTTTTTCCGCCCACGGACGCCATTTTCCCGTCTCAATTTTTTTTCGCAAAACAGCCTCGGTTTCGTGTATCAATTTTTTTTTTCGCACGACGAGGATGGTTTCGCGTCTCCATTTTTTTTTTCAGCCCACGGACGCCATTTTCCCGTCTCAATTTTTTTTCGCAAAACAGCCTCGGTTTCGTGTATCATTTTTTTTTTCGCACGACGAGGATGGTTTCGCCTCTCCATTTTTTTTTCCGCCCACGGACGCAATTTTCCCGTCTCAATTTTTTTTCGCAAAACAGCGTCGGTTTCGTGTATCAATTTTTTTTTTCGCACAACGAGGATGGTTTCGCCTCTCCATTTTTTTTTCCGCCCACGGACGCCGTTTTCCCGTCTCAATTTTTTTTCGCAAAACAGCCTCGGTTTCGTGTATCAATTTTTTTTTTCGCACGACGAGGATGGTTTCGCCTCTCCATTTTTTTTTCCGCCCACGGACGCACTTTTCCCGTCTCAATTTTTTTTCGCAAAACAGCCTCGGTTTCGTGTATCAATTTTTTTTTTCGCACAACGAGGATGGTTTCGCCTCTCCATTTTTTTTTCCGCCCACGGACGCAATTTTCCCGTCTCAATTTTTTTTCGCAAAACAGCCTCGGTTTCGTGTATCAATTTTTTTTTTCGCACGACGAGGATGGTTTCGCCTCTCCATTTTTTTTTTCCGCCCACGGACGCCATTTTCCCGTCTCAATTTTTTTTCGCAAAACAGCCTCGGTTTCGTGTATCAATTTTTTTTTCGCACGACGAGGATGGTTTCGCGTCTCCATTTTTTTTTTCCGCCCACGGACGCCATTTTCCCGTCTCATTTTTTTTCGCAAAACAGCCTCGGTTCGTGTATCAATTTTTTTTTTCGCACTACGAGGATGGTTCGCCTCTCCATTTTTTTTTTCCGCCCACGGACGCCTTTTTCCCGTCTCAATTTTTTTTCGCAAAACAGCCTCGGTTTCGTGTATCAATTTTTTTTTTCGCACGACGAGGATGGTTTCGCGGCTCCATTTTTTTTTCCGCCCACGGACGCCATTTTCCCGTCTCATTTTTTTTTCGCAAAACAGCCTCGGTTTCATGTATCAATTTTTTTTTTTTCGCACGACGAGGATGGTTTCGCCTCTCCATTTTTTTTTCCACCCACGGACGCACTTTTCCCGTCTCAATTTTTTTTCGCAAAACAGCGTCGGTTTCGTGTATCAATTTTTTTTTTCGCACGACGAGGATGGTTTCGCCTCTCCATTTTTTTTTCCGCCCACGGACGCCATTTTCCCGTCTCAATTTTTTTTCGCAAAACAGCCTCGGTTTCGTGTATCAATTTTTTTTTTCGCACGACGAGGATGGTTTCGCCTCTCCATTTTTTTTTCCGCCCACGGACGCCATTTTCCCGTCTCAATTTTTTTTCGCAAAACAGCCTCGGTTTCGTGTATCAATTTTTTTTTTCGCACGACGAGGATGGTTTCGCGTCTCCATTTTTTTTTTCAGCCCACGGACGCCATTTTCCCGTCTCAATTTTTTTTCGCAAAACAGCCTCGGTTTCGTGTATCATTTTTTTTTTCGCACGACGAGGATGGTTTCGCCTCTCCATTTTTTTTTCCGCCCACGGACGCAATTTTCCCGTCTCAATTTTTTTTCGCAAAACAGCGTCGGTTTCGTGTATCAATTTTTTTTTTCGCACAACGAGGATGGTTTCGCCTCTCCATTTTTTTTTCCGCCCACGGACGCCGTTTTCCCCGTCTCAATTTTTTTTCGCAAAACAGCCTCGGTTTCGTGTATCAATTTTTTTTTTCGCACGACGAGGATGGTTTCGCCTCTCCATTTTTTTTTCCGCCCACGGACGCCATTTTCCCGTCTCAATTTTTTTTCGCAAAACAGCCTCGGTTTCGTGTATCAATTTTTTTTTTCGCACGACGAGGATGGTTTCGCGTCTCCATTTTTTTTTTCAGCCCACGGACGCCATTTTCCCGTCTCAATTTTTTTTCGCAAAACAGCCTCGGTTTCGTGTATCATTTTTTTTTTTCGCACGACGAGGATGGTTTCGCCTCTCCATTTTTTTTTCCGCCCACGGACGCAATTTTCCCGTCTCAATTTTTTTTCGCAAAACAGCGTCGGTTTCGTGTATCAATTTTTTTTTTCGCACAACGAGGATGGTTTCGCCTCTCCATTTTTTTTTCCGCCCACGGACGCCGTTTTCCCGTCTCAATTTTTTTTCGCAAAACAGCCTCGGTTTCGTGTATCAATTTTTTTTTTCGCACGACGAGGATGGTTTCGCCTCTCCATTTTTTTTTCCGCCCACGGACGCACTTTTCCCGTCTCAATTTTTTTTCGCAAAACAGCCTCGGTTTCGTGTATCAATTTTTTTTTTCGCACAACGAGGATGGTTTCGCCTCTCCATTTTTTTTTCCGCCCACGGACGCAATTTTCCCGTCTCAATTTTTTTTCGCAAAACAGCCTCGGTTTCGTGTATCAATTTTTTTTTTCGCACGACGAGGATGGTTTCGCCTCTCCATTTTTTTTTTCCGCCCACGGACGCCATTTTCCCGTCTCAATTTTTTTTCGCAAAACAGCCTCGGTTTCGTGTATCAATTTTTTTTTTCGCACGACGAGGATGGTTTCGCGTCTCCATTTTTTTTTTCCGCCCACGGACGCCATTTTCCCGTCTCATTTTTTTTTCGCAAAACAGCCTCGGTTTCGTGTATCAATTTTTTTTTTCGCACTACGAGGATGGTTTCGCCTCTCCATTTTTTTTTTCCGCCCACGGACGCCTTTTTCCCGTCTCAATTTTTTTTCGCAAAACAGCCTCGGTTTCGTGTATCAATTTTTTTTTTCGCACGACGAGGATGGTTTCGCGGCTCCATTTTTTTTTCCGCCCACGGACGCCATTTTCCCGTCTCATTTTTTTTTCGCAAAACAGCCTCGGTTTCATGTATCAAATTTTTTTTTTTCGCACGACGAGGATGGTTTCGCCTCTCCATTTTTTTTTTCCGCCCACGGACGCACTTTTCCCGTCTCAATTTTTTTTCGCAAAACAGCGTCGGTTTCGTGTATCAATTTTTTTTTTCGCACGACGAGGATGGTTTCGCCTCTCCATTTTTTTTTCCGCCCACGGACGCCATTTTCCCGTCTCAATTTTTTTTCGCAAAACAGCCTCGGTTTCGTGTATCAATTTTTTTTTTCGCACGACGAGGATGGTTTCGCCTCTCCATTTTTTTTTTCCGCCCACGGACGCCATTTTCCCGTCTCAATTTTTTTTCGCAAAACAGCCTCGGTTTCGTGTATCAATTTTTTTTTTCGCACAACGAGGATGGTTTCGCGTCTCCATTTTTTTTTTCAGCCCACGGACGCCATTTTCCCGTCTCAATTTTTTTTCGCAAAACAGCCTCGGTTTCGTGTAGCAATTTTTTTTTCGCACGACGAGGATGGTTTCGCCTCTCCATTTTTTTTTCCGCCCACGGACGCCGTTTTCCCGTCTCAATTTTTTTTCGCAAAACAGCCTCGGTTTCGTGTATCAATTTTTTTTTTCGCACGACGAGGATGGTTTCGCCTCTCCATTTTTTTTTTCCGCCCACGGACGCCATTTTCCCGTCTCAATTTGTTTTCGCAAAACAGCCTCGGTTTCGTGTATCAATTTTTTTTTTCGCACAACGAGGATGGTTTCGCCTCTCCATTTTTTTTTCCGCCCACGGACGCACTTTTCCCGTCTCAATTTTTTTTCGCAAAACAGCCTCGGTTTCGTGTATCAATTTTTTTTTTCGCACGACGAGGATGGTTTCGCCTCTCCATTTTTTTTTCCGCCCACGGACGCCATTTTCCCGTCTCCATTTTTTTTCGCAAAACAGCGTCGGTTTCGTGTATCAATTTTTTTTTTCGCACGACGAGGATGGTTTCGCCTCTCCATTTTTTTTTTCCGCCCACGGACGCCATTTTCCCGTCTCAATTTTTTTTCGCAAAACAGCCTCGGTTTCGTGTATCAATTTTTTTTTTCGCACGACGAGGATGGTTTCGCCTCTCCATTTTTTTTTTTCAGCCCACGGACGCCATTTTCCCGTCTCAATTTTTTTTCGCAAAACAGCCTCGGTTTCGTGTATCAATTTTTTTTTTCGCACGACGAGGATGGTTTCGCCTCTCCATTTTTTTTTCCGCCCATGGACGCAATTTTCCCGTCTCAATTTTTTTTCGCAAAACAGCGTCGGTTTCGTGTATCAATTTTTTTTTTCGCACAACGAGGATGGTTTCGCCTCTCCATTTTTTTTTCCGCCCACGGACGCCGTTTTCCCGTCTCAATTTTTTTTCGCAAAACAGCCTCGGTTTCGTGTATCAATTTTTTTTTTCGCACGACGAGGATGGTTTCGCCTCTCCATTTTTTTTTCCGCCCACGGACGCCATTTTCCCGTCTCAATTTTTTTTCGCAAAACAGCCTCGGTTTCGTGTATCAATTTTTTTTTTCGCACAACGAGGATGGTTTCGCCTCTCCATTTTTTTTCCGCCCACGGACGCCATTTTCCCGTCTCAATTTTTTTTCGCAAAACAGCCTCGGTTTCGTGTATCAATTTTTTTTTTCGCACGACGAGGATGGTTTCGCCTCTCCATTTTTTTTTCCGCCCAGGGACGCCATTTTCCCGTCTCAATTTTTTTTCGCAAAACAGCCTCGGTTTCGTGTATCAATTTTTTTTTTCCGCACGACGAGGATGGTTTCGCCTCTCCATTTTTTTTGCCGCCCACGGACGCCATTTTCCCGTCTCAATTTTTTTTCGCAAAACAGCCTCGGTTTCGTGTATCAATTTTTTTTTTCGCACGACGAGGATGGTTTCGCCTCTCCATTTTTTTTTCCGCCCACGGACGCACTTTTCCCGTCTCAATTTTTTTTCGCAAAACAGCGTCGGTTTCGTGTATCAATTTTTTTTTTCGCACGACGAGGATGGTTTCGCCTCTCCATTTTTTTTTCCGCCCACGGACGCCATTTTCCCGTCTCAATTTTTTTTCGCAAAACAGCCTCGGTTTCGTGTATCAATTTTTTTTTTCGCACGACGAGGATGGTTTCGCCTCTCCATTTTTTTTTCCGCCCACGGACGCCATTTTCCCGTCTCAATTTTTTTTCGCAAAACAGCGTCGGTTTCGTGTATCAATTTTTTTTTTTCGCACGACGAGGATGGTTTCGCCTCTCCATTTTTTTTTCCACCCACGGACGCCATTTTCCCGTCTCATTTTTTTTTCGCAAAACAGCCTCGGTTTCGTGTATCAATTTTTTTTTTTCGCATGACGAGGATGGTTTCGCCTCTCCATTTTTTTATCCGCCCAGGGACGCACTTTTCCCGTCTCAATTTTTTTTCGCAAAACAGCGTCGGTTTCGTGTATCAATTTTTTTTTTCGCACGACGAGGATGGTTTCGCCTCTCCATTTTTTTTTCCGCCCACGGACGCCATTTTCCCGTCTCAATTTTTTTTCGCAAAACAGCCTCGGTTTCGTGTATCAATTTTTTTTTTCGCACGACGAGGATGGTTTCGCCTCTCCATTTTTTTTTCCGCCCACGGACGCCATTTTCCCGTCTCAATTTTTTTTCGCAAAACAGCCTCGGTTTCGTGTATCAATTTTTTTTTTCGCACGACGAGGATGGTTTCGCCTCTCCATTTTTTTTTCCGCCCACGGACGCAATTTTCCCGTCTCAATTTTTTTTCGCAAAACAGCCTCGGTTTCGTGTATCAATTTTTTTTTTCGCACGACGAGGATGGTTTCGCCTCTCCATTTTTTTTTCCGCCCACGGACGCCATTTTCCCGTCTCAATTTTTTTTCGCAAAACAGCCTCGGTTTCGTGTATCAATTTTTTTTTTCGCACGACGAGGATGGTTTCGCCTCTCCATTTTTTTTTTCCGCCCACGGACGCCATTTTCCCGTCTCAATTTTTTTTCGCAAAACAGCCTCGGTTTCGTGTATCAATTTTTTTTTTCGCACGACGAGGATGGTTTCGCCTCTCCATTTTTTTTTTCCGCCCACGGACGCCATTTTCCCGTCTCAATTTTTTTTCGCAAAACAGCCTCGGTTTCGTGTATCAATTTTTTTTTTCGCACGACGAGGATGGTTTCGCCTCTCCATTTTTTTTTTCAGCCCACGGACGCCATTTTCCCGTCTCAATTTTTTTTCGCAAAACAGCCTCGGTTTCGTGTATCAATTTTTTTTTTCGCACGACGAGGATGGTTTCGCCTCTCCATTTTTTTTTCCGCCCACGGACGCAATTTTCCCGTCTCAATTTTTTTTCGCAAAACAGCCTCGGTTTCGTGTATCAATTTTTTTTTTCGCACGACGAGGATGGTTTCGCCTCTCCATTTTTTTTTTCCGCCCACGGACGCCATTTTCCCGTCTCAATTTTTTTTCGCAAAACAGCCTCGGTTTCGTGTATCAATTTTTTTTTTCGCACGACGAGGATGGTTTCGCCTCTCCATTTTTTTTTCCGCCCACGGACGCAATTTTCCCGTCTCAATTTTTTTTCGCAAAACAGCCTCGGTTTCGTGTATCAACTTTTTTTTTCGCAGGACGAGGATGGTTTCGCCTCTCCATTTTTTTTTCCGCCCACGGACGCCGTTTTCCCGTCTCAATTTTTTTTCGCAAAACAGCCTCGGTTTCGTGTATCAATTTTTTTTTCGCACGACGAGGATGGTTTCGCCTCTCCATTTTTTTTTCCGCCCACGGACGCCATTTTCCCGTCTCAATTTTTTTTCGCAAAACAGCGTCGGTTTCGTGTATCAATTTTTTTTTTCGCACGACGAGGATGGTTTCACCTCTCCATTTTTTTTTCCGCCCACGGACGCAATTTTCCCGTCTCAATTTTTTTTCGCAAAACAGTGTCGGTTTCGTGTATCAATTTTTTTTTTCGCACGACGAGGATGGTTTCGCCTCTCCATTTTTTTTTCCGCCCACGGACGCAATTTTCCCGTCTCAATTTTTTTTCGCAAAACAGCCTCGGTTTCGTGTATCAATTTTTTTTTTCCGCACGACGAGGATGGTTTCGCCTCTCCATTTTTTTTTTCCGCCCACGGACGCACTTTTCCCGTCTCAATTTTTTTTCGCAAAACAGCCTCGGTTTCGTGTATCAATTTTTTTTTTCGCACGACGAGGATGGTTTCGCGTCTCCATTTTTTTTTCCGCCCAGGGACGCCATTTTCCCGTCTCAATTTTTTTTCGCAAAACAGCCTCGGTTTCGTGTATTAATTTTTTTTTTTCGCACGACGAGGATGGTTTCGCCTCTCCATTTTTTTTTCCGCCCACGGACGCCATTTTCCCGTCTCAATTTTTTTTCGCAAAACAGCGTCGGTTTCGTGTATCAATTTTTTTTTTTCGCACGACGAGGATGGTTTCGCCTCTCCATTTTTTTTTCCGCCCACGGACGCACTTTTCCCGTCTCAATTTTTTTTCGCAAAACAGCCTCGGTTTCGTGTATCAATTTTTTTTTTCGCACGACGAGGATGGTTTCGCGTCTCCATTTTTTTTTCCGCCCAGGGACGCCATTTTCCCGTCTCAATTTTTTTTCGCAAAACAGCCTCGGTTTCGTGTATTAATTTTTTTTTTTCGCACGACGAGGATGGTTTCGCCTCTCCATTTTTTTTTCCGCCCACGGACGCAATTTTCCCGTCTCAATTTTTTTTCGCAAAACAGCCTCGGTTTCGTGTATCGATTTTTTTTTTCCGCACGACGAGGATGGTTTCGCCTCTCCATTTTTTTTTTTCCGCCCACGGACGCACTTTTCCCGTCTCAATTTTTTTTCGCAAAACAGCCTCGGTTTCGTGTATCAATTTTTTTTTTCGCACGACGAGGATGGTTTCGCGTCTCCATTTTTTTTTCCGCCCAGGGACGCCATTTTCCCGTCTCAATTTTTTTTCGCAAAACAGCCTCGGTTTCGTGTATTAATTTTTTTTTTTCGCACGACGAGGATGGTTTCGCCTCTCCATTTTTTTTTCCGCCCACGGACGCCATTTTCCCGTCTCAATTTTTTTTCGCAAAACAGCGTCGGTTTCGTGTATCAATTTTTTTTTTTCGCACGACGAGGATGGTTTCGCCTCTCCATTTTTTTTTCCGCCCACGGACGCACTTTTCCCGTCTCAATTTTTTTTCGCAAAACAGCCTCGGTTTCGTGTATCAATTTTTTTTTTCGCACGACGAGGATGGTTTCGCCTCTCCATTTTTTTTGCCGCCCACGGACGCCATTTTCCCGTCTCATTTTTTTTTCGCAAAACAGCCTCGGTTTCGTGTATCAATTTTTTTTTTCGCACAACGAGGATGGTTTCGCCTCTCCATTTTTTTTTCCGCCCACGGACGCACTTTTCCCGTCTCAATTTTTTTTCGCAAAACAGCGTCGGTTTCGTGTATCAATTTTTTTTTTCGCACGACGAGGATGGTTTCGCGTCTCCATTTTTTTTTTCCGCCCACGGACGCCTTTTTCCCGTCTCAATTTTTTTTCGCAAAACAGCCTCGGTTTCTTCTATCAATTTTTTTTTTCGCACGACGAGGATGGTTTCGCGGCTCCATTTTTTTTTCCGCCCACGGACGCAATTTTCCCGTCTCAATTTTTTTTCGCAAAACAGCGTCGGTTTCGTGTATCAATTTTTTTTTTCGCACAACGAGGATGGTTTCGCCTCTCCATTTTTTCTTTCCGCCCACGGACGCCATTTTCCCGTCTCCATTTTTTTTCGCAAAACAGCGTCGGTTTCATGTATCAATTTTTTTTTTCGCACGACGAGGATGGTTTCGCCTCTCCATTTTTTTTTCCGCCCACGGACGCCTTTTTCCCGTCTCAATTTTTTTTCGCAAAACAGCCTCGGTTTCGTGTATCAATTTTTTTTTTCGCACGACGAGGATGGTTTCGCGGCTCCATTTTTTTTTCCGCCCACGGACGCAATTTTCCCGTCTCATTTTTTTTTCGCAAAACAGCCTCGGTTTCGTGTATCAATTTTTTTTTTCGCACGACGAGGATGGTTTCGCGCCTCCATTTTTTTTTTGCGCCCACGGACGCCATTTTCCCGTCTCATTTTTTTTTCGCAAAACAGCCTCGGTTTCGTGTATCAATTTTTTTTTTCCGCACGACGAGGATGGTTTCGCCTCTCCATTTTTTTTGCCGCCCACGGACGCACTTTTCCCGTCTCAATTTTTTTTCGCAAAACAGCGTCGGTTTCGTGTATCAATTTTTTTTTTCGCACGACGAGGATGGTTTCGCGTCTCCATTTTTTTTTCCGCCCAGGGACGCCATTTTCCCGTCTCAATTTTTTTTCGCAAAACAGCCTCGGTTTCGTGTATTAATTTTTTTTTTCGCACGACGAGGATGGTTTCGCGTCTCCATTTTTTTTTCCGCCCACGGACGCCATTTTCCCGTCTCAATTTTTTTTCGCAAAACAGCCTCGGTTTCGTGTATCAATTTTTTTTTTCGCACGACGAGGATGGTTTCGCCTCTCCATTTTTTTTTCCGCCCACGGACGCCATTTTCCCGTCTCAATTTTTTTTCGCAAAACAGCCTCGGTTTCGTGTATCAATTTTTTTTTTTCGCACGACGAGGATGGTTTCGCCTCTCCATTTTTTTTTCCGCCCACGGACGCCATTTTCCCGTCTCATTTTTTTTTCGCAAAACAGCCTCGGTTTCGTGTATCAATTTTTTTTTTTCGCACGACGAGGATGGTTTCGCCTCTCCATTTTTTTTTCCGCCCAGGGACGCACTTTTCCCGTCTCAATTTTTTTTCGCAAAACAGCCTCGGTTTCGTGTATCAATTTTTTTTTTTCGCACGACGAGGATGGTTTCGCCTCTCCATTTTTTTTTCCGCCCACGGACGCCATTTTCCCGTCTCAATTTTTTTTCGCAAAACAGCCTCGGTTTCGTGTATCAATTTTTTTTTTCACACAACGAGGATGGTTTCGCCTCTCCATTTTTTCTTTCCGCCCACGGACGCCATTTTCCCGTCTCCATTTTTTTTCGCAAAACAGCCTCGGTTTCATGTATCAATTTTTTTTTTCGCAGGACGAGGATGGTTTCGCCTCTCAATTTTTTTTTCCGCCCACGGACGCCATTTTCCCGTCTCAATTTTTTTTCGCAAAACAGCCTCGGTTTCGTGTATCAATTTTTTTTTTCGCACAACGAGGATGGTTTCGCCTCTCCATTTTTTCTTTCCGCCCACGGACGCCATTTTCCCGTCTCAATTTTTTTTCGCAAAACAGCCTCGGTTTCGTGTATCAATTTTTTTTTTCGCACGACGAGGATGGTTTCGCCTCTCCATTTTTTTTTCCGCCCACGGACGCCATTTTCCCGTCTCAATTTTTTTTCGCAAAACAGCCTCGGTTTCGTGTATCAATTTTTTTTTTCGCACGACGAGGATGGTTTCGCCTCTCCATTTTTTTTTCCGCCCACGGACGCCATTTTCCCGTCTCAATTTTTTTTCGCAAAACAGCGTCGGTTTCGTGTATCAATTTTTTTTTTCGCACGACGAGGATGGTTTCGCCTCTCCATTTTTTTTTCCGCCCACGGACGCCTTTTTCCCGTCTCAATTTTTTTTCGCAAAACAGCCTCGGTTTCGTGTATCAATTTTTTTTTTCGCACGACGAGGATGGTTTCGCGGCTCCATTTTTTTTTCCGCCCACGGACGCAATTTTCCCGTCTTAATTTTTTTTCGCAAAACAGCCTCGGTTTCGTGTATCAATTTTTTTTTTCGCACGACGAGGATGGTTTCGCGCCTCCATTTTTTTTTTCCGCCCACGGACGCCATTTTCCCGTCTCATTTTTTTTTTGCAAAACAGCCTTGGTTTCGTGTCTCAATTTTTTTTTTCCGCACGACGAGGATGGTTTCGCCTCTCCATTTTTTTTGCCGCCCATGGACGCACTTTTCCCGTCTCAATTTTTTTTCACAAAACAGCCTCGGTTTCGTGTATCAATTTTTTTTTTCGCACGACGAGGATGGTTTCGCCTCTCCATTTTTTTTTTTGCCCACGGACGCCATTTTCCCGTCTCAATTTTTTTTCGCAAAACAGCCTCGGTTTCGTGTATTAATTTTTTTTTTCGCACGACGAGGATGGTTTCGCCTCTCCATTTTTTTTTCCGCCCACGGACGCCATTTTCCCGTCTCAATTTTTTTTCGCAAAACAGCGTCGGTTTCGTGTATCAATTTTTTTTTTCGCACGACGAGGATGGTTTCGCGTCTCCATTTTTTTTTCCGCCCACGGACGCCATTTTCCCGTCTCAATTTTTTTTCGCAAAACAGCGTCGGTTTCGTGTATCAATTTTTTTTTTTCGCACGACGAGGATGGTTTCGCCTCTCCATTTTTTTTTTCGCCCAGGGACGCACTTTTCCCGTCTCCATTTTTTTTCGCAAAACAGCCTCGGTTTCATGTATCAATTTTTTTTTCACACGACGAGGATGGTTTCGCCTCTACATTTTTTTTTCCGCCCACGGACGCAATTTTCGCGTCTGAATTTTTTTTCGCAAAACAGCCTCGGTTTCGTGTATCAATTTTTTTTTTCGCACGACGAGGATGGTTTCGCCTCTCCATTTTTTTTTCCGCCCACGGACGCAATTTTCCCGTCTCAATTTTTTTTCGCAAAACAGCGTCGGTTTCGTGTATCAATTTTTTTTTTCCGCACGACGAGGATTGTTTCGCCTCTCCATTTTTTTTGCCGCCCACGGACGCACTTTTCCCGTCTCAATTTTTTTTCGCAAAACAGCCTCGGTTTCGTGTATCAATTTTTTTTTTCGCACGACGAGGATGGTTTCGCCTCTCCATTTTTTTTTCCGCCCAGGGACGCCATTTTCCCGTCTCAATTTTTTTTCGCAAAACAGCGTCGGTTTCGTGTATCAATTTTTTTTTTCGCACGACGAGGATGGTTTCGCCTCTCCATTTTTTTTTCCGCCCACGGACGCCATTTTCCCGTCTCAATTTTTTTTCGCAAAACAGCCTCGGTTTCGTGTATCAATTTTTTTTTTCGCACGACGAGGATGGTTTCGCCTCTCCATTTTTTTTTCCGCCCACGGACGGCATTTTCCCGTCTCAATTTTTTTTCGCAAAACAGCCTCGGTTTCGTGTATCAATTTTTTTTTTCGCACGACGAGGATGGTTTCGCCTCTCCATTTTTTTTTCCGCCCACGGACGCCATTTTCCCGTCTCAATTTTTTTTCGCAAAACAGCCTCGGTTTCGTGTATCAATTTTTTTTTTCGCACGACGAGGATGGTTTCGCCTCTCCATTTTTTTTTCCGCCCACGGACGCAATTTTCCCGTCTCAATTTTTTTTCGCAAAACAGCCTCGGTTTCGTGTATCAATTTTTTTTTTCGCACGACGAGGATGGTTTCGCCTCTCCATTTTTTTTTCCGCCCAAGGACGCAATTTTCCCGTCTCAATTTTTTTTCGCAAAACAGCCTCGGTTTCGTGTATCAATTTTTTTTTTTCGCACGACGAGGATGGTTTCGCCTCTCCATTTTTTTTGCCGCCCACGGACGCACTTTTCCCGTCTCAATTTTTTTTCGCAAAACAGCCTCGGTTTCGTGTATCAATTTTTTTTTTCGCACGACGAGGATGGTTTCGCCTCTCCATTTTTTTTTCCGCCCAGGGACGCCATTTTCCCGTCTCAATTTTTTTTCGCAAAACAGCCTCGGTTTCGTGTATTATTTTTTTTTTTCGCACGACGAGGATGGTTTCGCCTCTCCATTTTTTTTTCCGCCCACGGACGCCATTTTCCCGTCTCAATTTTTTTTCGCAAAACAGCCTCGGTTTCGTGTATCAATTTTTTTTTTCGCACGACGAGGATGGTTTCGCCTCTCCATTTTTTTTCCCGCCCACGGACGCCATTTTCCCGTCTCAATTTTTTTTCGCAAAACAGCCTCGGTTTCATGTATCAATTTTTTTTTTCGCAGGACGAGGATGGTTTCGCCTCTCCATTTTTTTTTCCGCCCACGGACGCCATTTTCCCGTCTCAATTTTTTTTCGCAAAACAGCGTCGGTTTCGTGTATCAATTTTTTTTTTCGCACGACGAGGATGGTTTCGCCTCTCCATTTTTTTTTCCGCCCACGGACGGCATTTTCCCGTCTCAATTTTTTTTCGCAAAACAGCCTCGGTTTCGTGTATCAATTTTTTTTTTCGCACGACGAGGATGGTTTCGCCTCTCCATTTTTTTTTCCGCCCACGGACGCCATTTTCCCGTCTCAATTTTTTTTCGCAAAACAGCCTCGGTTTCGTGTATCAATTTTTTTTTTCGCACGACGAGGATGGTTTCGCGGCTCCATTTTTTTTTCCGCCCACGGACGCAATTTTCCCGTCTTAATTTTTTTTCGCAAAAAAGCCTCGGTTTCGTGTATCAATTTTTTTTTTCGCACGACGAGGATGGTTTCGCGCCTCCATTTTTTTTTTCCGCCCACGGACGCCATTTTCCCGTCTCATTTTTTTTTCGCAAAACAGCCTTGGTTTCGTGTATCAATTTTTTTTTTCCGCACGACGAGGATGGTTTCGCCTCTCCATTTTTTTTGCCGCCCACGGACGCACTTTTCCCGTCTCAATTTTTTTTCACAAAACAGCCTCGGTTTCGTGTATCAATTTTTTTTTCGCACGACGAGGATGGTTTCGCCTCTCCATTTTTTTTTTTGCCCACGGACGCCATTTTCCCATCTCAATTTTCTTTCGCAAAACAGCGTCGGTTTCGTGTATCAATTTTTTTTTTCGCACGACGAGGATGGTTTCGCGTCTCCATTTTTTTTTCCGCCCACGGACGCCATTTTCCCGTCTCAATTTTTTTTCGCAAAACAGCCTCGGTTTCGTGTATCAATTTTTTTTTTTCGCACGACGAGGATGGTTTCGCCTCTCCATTTTTTTTTTCACCCAGGGACGCACTTTTCCCGTCTCAATTTTTTTTCGCAAAACAGCCTCGGTTTCGTGTATCAATTTTTTTTTTCGCACAACGAGGATGGTTTCGCCTCTACATTTTTTTTTCCGCCCACGGACGCAATTTTCCCGTCTCAATTTTTTTTCGCAAAACAGCCTCGGTTTCGTGTATCAATTTTTTTTTTCGCACGACGAGGATGGTTTCGCCTCTCCATTTTTTTTTCCGCCCACGGACGCCTTTTTCCCGTCTCAATTTTTTTTCGCAAAACAGCCTCGGTTTCGTGTATCAATTTTTTTTTTCGCACGACGAGGATGGTTTCGCGGATCCATTTTTTTTTCCGCCCACGGACGCCATTTTCCCGTCTCATTTTTTTTTCGCAAAACAGCCTCGGTTTCGTGTATCAATTTTTTTTTTCGCACGACGAGGATGGTTTCGCCTCTCCATTTTTTTTTCCGCCCACGGACGCAATTTTCCCGTCTCAATTTTTTTTCGCAAAACAGCCTCGGTTTCGTGTATCAATTTTTTTTTTCGCACGACGAGGATGGTTTCGCCTCTCCATTTTTTTTTCCGCCCACGGACGCCATTTTCCCGTCTCAATTTTCTTTCGCAAAACAGCGTCGGTTTCGTGTATCAATTTTTTTTTTCGCACGACGAGGATGGTTTCGCCTCTCCATTTTTTTTTCCGCCCACGGACGCAATTTTCCCGTCTCAATTTTTTTTCGCAAAACAGCCTCGGTTTCGTGTATCAATTTTTTTTTTCGCACGACGAGGATGGTTTCGCCTCTCCATTTTTTTTTCCGCCCACGGACGCCATTTTCCCGTCTCAATTTTCTTTCGCAAAACAGCGTCGGTTTCGTGTATCAATTTTTTTTTTCGCACGACGAGGATGGTTTCGCCTCTCCATTTTTTTTTTCCGCCCACGGACGCCTTTTTCCCGTCTCAATTTTTTTTCGCAAAACAGCCTCGGTTTCGTGTATCAATTTTTTTTTTCGCACCACGAGGATGGTTTCGCCTCTCCATTTTTTTTTCCGCCCACGGACGCCATTTTCCCGTCTCAATTTTTTTTCGCAAAACAGCCTTGGTTTCGTGTATCAATTTTTTTTTTCCGCACGACGAGGATGGTTTCGCCTCTCCATTTTTTTTGCCGCCCACGGACGCACTTTTCCCGTCTCAATTTTTTTTCACAAAACAGCCTCGGTTTCGTGTATCAATTTTTTTTTTCGCACGACGAGGATGGTTTCGCCTCTGCATTTTTTTTCCCGCCCACGGACGCAATTTCCCGTCTCAATTTTTTTTCGCAAAACAGCGTCGGTTTCGTGTATCAATTTTTTTTTTCGCACGACGAGGATGGTTTCGCCTCTCCATTTTTTTTTCCGCCCACGGACGCCATTTTCCCGTCTCAATTTTCTTTCGCAAAACAGCGTCGGTTTCGTGTATCAATTTTTTTTTTCGCACGACGAGGATGGTTTCGCCTCTCCATTTTTTTTTCCGCCCACGGACGCCATTTTCCCGTCTCCATTTTTTTTCGCAAAACAGCCTCGGTTTCGTGTATCAATTTTCTTTTTCGCACGACGAGGATGGTTTCGCCTCTCCATTTTTTTTTCCGCCCACGGACGCCTTTTTCCCGTCTCAATTTTTTTTCGCAAAACAGCCTCGGTTTCGTGTATCAATTTTTTTTCTCACACGACGAGGATGGTTTCGCGGATCCATTTTTTTTTCCGCCCACGGACGCCATTTTCCCGTCTCATTTTTTTTTCGCAAAACAGCCTCGGTTTCGTGTATCAATTTTTTTTTTCGCACGACGAGGATGGTTTCGCGTCTCCATTTTTTTTTCCGCCCACGGACGCAATTTTCCCGTCTCAATTTTTTTTCGCAAAACAGCCTCGGTTTCGTGTATCAATTTTTTTTTTCGCACGACGAGGATGGTTTCGCCTCTCCATTTTTTTTTCCGCCCACGGACGCCATTTTCCCGTCTCAATTTTCTTTCGCAAAACAGCGTCGGTTTCGTGTATCAATTTTTTTTTTCGCACGACGAGGATGGTTTCGCCTCTCCATTTTTTTTTCCGCCCACGGACGCCTTTTTCCCGTCTCAATTTTTTTTCGCAAAACAGCCTCGGTTTCGTGTATCAATTTTTTTTTCGCACGACGAGGATGGTTTCGCGGCTCCATTTTTTTTTCCGCCCACGGACGCAATTTTCCCGTCTTAATTTTTTTTCGCAAAACAGCCTCGGTTTCGTGTATCAATTTTTTTTTTCGCACGACGAGGATGGTTTCGCGCCTCCATTTTTTTTTTCCGCCCACGGACGCCATTTTCCCGTCTCATTTTTTTTTCGCAAAACAGCCTTGGTTTCGTGTATCAATTTTTTTTTTCCGCACGACGAGGATGGTTTCGCCTCTCCATTTTTTTTGCCGCCCACGGACGCACTTTTCCCGTCTCAATTTTTTTTCACAAAACAGCCTCGGTTTCGTGTATCAATTTTTTTTTTCGCACGACGAGGATGGTTTCGCCTCTCCATTTTTTTTTTTGCCCACGGACGCCATTTTCCCGTCTCAATTTTTTTTCGCAAAACAGCCTCGGTTTCGTGTATCAATTTTTTTTTTCGCACGACGAGGATGGTTTCGCCTCTCCATTTTTTTTTCCGCCCACGGACGCCATTTTCCCGTCTCAATTTTCTTTCGCAAAACAGCGTCGGTTTCGTGTATCAATTTTTTTTTCGCACGACGAGGATGGTTTCGCCTCTCCATTTTTTTTTCCGCCCACGGACGCCTTTTTCCCGTCTCAATTTTTTTTCGCAAAACAGCCTCGGTTTCGTGTATCAATTTTTTTTCTCGCACGACGAGGATGGTTTCGCGGATCCATTTTTTTTTTCCGCCCACGGACGCCATTTTCCCGTCTCATTTTTTTTTCGCAAAACAGCCTCGGTTTCGTGTATCAATTTTTTTTTTCGCACGACGAGGATGGTTTCGCCTCTCCATTTTTTTTTCTGCCCACGGACGCACATTTCCCGTCTCAATTTTTTTTCGCAAAACAGCCTCGGTTTCGTGTATCAATTTTTTTTTTCGCACGACGAGGATGGTTTCGCCTCTCCATTTTTTTTTCCGCCCACGGACGCAATTTTCCCGTCTCAATTTTTTTTCGCAAAACAGCCTCGGTTTCGTGTATCAATTTTTTTTTTCGCACGACGAGGATGGTTTCGCCTCTCCATTTTTTTTTCCGCCCACGGACGCCATTTTCCCGTCTCCATTTTTTTTCGCAAAACAGCCTCGGTTTCGTGTATCAATTTTTTTTTTCGCACGACGAGGATGGTTTCGCCTCTCCATTTTTTTTTCCGCCCACGGACGCAATTTTCCCGTCTCAATTTTTTTTCGCAAAACAGCGTCGGTTTCGTGTATCAATTTTTTTTTTCCGCACGACGAGGATGGTTTCGCCTCTCCATTTTTTTTGCCGCCTACGGACGCCATTTTCCCGTCTCAATTTTTTTTCGCAAAACAGCCTCGGTTTCGTGTATCAATTTTTTTTTCGCACGACGAGGATGGTTTCGCCTCTCCATTTTTTTTTCCGCCCACGGACGCCATTTTCCCGTCTCAATTTTTTTTCGCAAAACAGCCTCGGTTTCGTGTATCAATTTTTTTTTTCGCACGACGAGGATGGTTTCGCCTCTCCATTTTTTTTTCCGCCCACGGACGGCATTTTCCCGTCTCAATTTTTTTTCGCAAAACAGCCTCGGTTTCGTGTATCAATTTTTTTTTTCGCACGACGAGGATGGTTTCGCCTCTCCATTTTTTTTTCCGCCCACGGACGCCATTTTCCCGTCTCAATTTTTTTTCGCAAAACAGCGTCGGTTTCGTGTATCAATTTTTTTTTTCGCACGACGAGGATGGTTTCGCCTCTCCATTTTATTTTCCGCCCACGGACGCAATTTTCCCGTCTCAATTTTTTTTCGCAAAACAGCCTCGGTTTCGTGTATCAATTTTTTTTTTTCGCACGACGAGGATGGTTTCGCCTCTCCATTTTTTTTTCCGCCCAAGGACGCAATTTTCCCGTCTCAATTTTTTTTCGCAAAACAGCCTCGGTTTCGTGTATCAATTTTTTTTTTTCGCACGACGAGGATGGTTTCGCCTCTCCATTTTTTTTGCCGCCCACGGACGCACTTTTCCCGTCTCAATTTTTTTTCGCAAAACAGCCTCGGTTTCGTGTATCAATTTTTTTTTTCGCACGACGAGGATGGTTTCGCCTCTCCATTTTTTTTTCCGCCCAGGGACGCCATTTTCCCGTCTCAATTTTTTTTCGCAAAACAGCCTCGGTTTCGTGTATTATTTTTTTTTTTCGCACGACGAGGATGGTTTCGCCTCTCCATTTTTTTTTCCGCCCACGGACGCCATTTTCCCGTCTCAATTTTTTTTCGCAAAACAGCCTCGGTTTCGTGTATCAATTTTTTTTTTCGCACGACGAGGATGGTTTCGCCTCTCCATTTTTTTTCCCGCCCACGGACGCCATTTTCCCGTCTCAATTTTTTTTCGCAAAACAGCCTCGGTTTCATGTATCAATTTTTTTTTTCGCAGGACGAGGATGGTTTCGCCTCTCCATTTTTTTTTCCGCCCACGGACGCCATTTTCCCGTCTCAATTTTTTTTCGCAAAACAGCGTCGGTTTCGTGTATCAATTTTTTTTTTCGCACGACGAGGATGGTTTCGCCTCTCCATTTTTTTTTCCGCCCACGGACGGCATTTTCCCGTCTCAATTTTTTTTCGCAAAACAGCCTCGGTTTCGTGTATCAATTTTTTTTTTCGCACGACGAGGATGGTTTCGCCTCTCCATTTTTTTTTCCGCCCACGGACGCCATTTTCCCGTCTCAATTTTTTTTCGCAAAACAGCCTCGGTTTCGTGTATCAATTTTTTTTTTCGCACGACGAGGATGGTTTCGCGGCTCCATTTTTTTTTCCGCCCACGGACGCAATTTTCCCGTCTTAATTTTTTTTCGCAAAAAAGCCTCGGTTTCGTGTATCAATTTTTTTTTTCGCACGACGAGGATGGTTTCGCGCCTCCATTTTTTTTTTCCGCCCACGGACGCCATTTTCCCGTCTCATTTTTTTTTCGCAAAACAGCCTTGGTTTCGTGTATCAATTTTTTTTTTCCGCACGACGAGGATGGTTTCGCCTCTCCATTTTTTTTGCCGCCCACGGACGCACTTTTCCCGTCTCAATTTTTTTTCACAAAACAGCCTCGGTTTCGTGTATCAATTTTTTTTTTCGCACGACGAGGATGGTTTCGCCTCTCCATTTTTTTTTTTGCCCACGGACGCCATTTTCCCATCTCAATTTTCTTTCGCAAAACAGCGTCGGTTTCGTGTATCAATTTTTTTTTTCGCACGACGAGGATGGTTTCGCGTCTCCATTTTTTTTTCCGCCCACGGACGCCATTTTCCCGTCTCAATTTTTTTTCGCAAAACAGCCTCGGTTTCGTGTATCAATTTTTTTTTTTCGCACGACGAGGATGGTTTCGCCTCTCCATTTTTTTTTTCACCCAGGGACGCACTTTTCCCGTCTCAATTTTTTTTCGCAAAACAGCCTCGGTTTCGTGTATCAATTTTTTTTTTCGCACAACGAGGATGGTTTCGCCTCTACATTTTTTTTTCCGCCCACGGACGCAATTTTCCCGTCTCAATTTTTTTTCGCAAAACAGCCTCGGTTTCGTGTATCAATTTTTTTTTTCGCACGACGAGGATGGTTTCGCCTCTCCATTTTTTTTTCCGCCCACGGACGCCTTTTTCCCGTCTCAATTTTTTTTCGCAAAACAGCCTCGGTTTCGTGTATCAATTTTTTTTTTCGCACGACGAGGATGGTTTCGCGGATCCATTTTTTTTTCCGCCCACGGACGCCATTTTCCCGTCTCATTTTTTTTTCGCAAAACAGCCTCGGTTTCGTGTATCAATTTTTTTTTTCGCACGACGAGGATGGTTTCGCCTCTCCATTTTTTTTTCCGCCCACGGACGCAATTTTCCCGTCTCAATTTTTTTTCGCAAAACAGCCTCGGTTTCGTGTATCAATTTTTTTTTTCGCACGACGAGGATGGTTTCGCCTCTCCATTTTTTTTTCCGCCCACGGACGCCATTTTCCCGTCTCAATTTTCTTTCGCAAAACAGCGTCGGTTTCGTGTATCAATTTTTTTTTTCGCACGACGAGGATGGTTTCGCCTCTCCATTTTTTTTTCCGCCCACGGACGCAATTTTCCCGTCTCAATTTTTTTTCGCAAAACAGCCTCGGTTTCGTGTATCAATTTTTTTTTTCGCACGACGAGGATGGTTTCGCCTCTCCATTTTTTTTTCCGCCCACGGACGCCATTTTCCCGTCTCAATTTTCTTTCGCAAAACAGCGTCGGTTTCGTGTATCAATTTTTTTTTTCGCACGACGAGGATGGTTTCGCCTCTCCATTTTTTTTTTCCGCCCACGGACGCCTTTTTCCCGTCTCAATTTTTTTTCGCAAAACAGCCTCGGTTTCGTGTATCAATTTTTTTTTTCGCACCACGAGGATGGTTTCGCCTCTCCATTTTTTTTTCCGCCCACGGACGCCATTTTCCCGTCTCAATTTTTTTTCGCAAAACAGCCTTGGTTTCGTGTATCAATTTTTTTTTTCCGCACGACGAGGATGGTTTCGCCTCTCCATTTTTTTTGCCGCCCACGGACGCACTTTTCCCGTCTCAATTTTTTTTCACAAAACAGCCTCGGTTTCGTGTATCAATTTTTTTTTTCGCACGACGAGGATGGTTTCGCCTCTGCATTTTTTTTTTTGCCCACGGACGCAATTTCCCGTCTCAATTTTTTTTCGCAAAACAGCGTCGGTTTCGTGTATCAATTTTTTTTTTCGCACGACGAGGATGGTTTCGCCTCTCCATTTTTTTTTCCGCCCACGGACGCCATTTTCCCGTCTCAATTTTCTTTCGCAAAACAGCGTCGGTTTCGTGTATCAATTTTTTTTTTCGCACGACGAGGATGGTTTCGCCTCTCCATTTTTTTTTCCGCCCACGGACGCCATTTTCCCGTCTCCATTTTTTTTCGCAAAACAGCCTCGGTTTCGTGTATCAATTTTCTTTTTCGCACGACGAGGATGGTTTCGCCTCTCCATTTTTTTTTCCGCCCACGGACGCCTTTTTCCCGTCTCAATTTTTTTTCGCAAAACAGCCTCGGTTTCGTGTATCAATTTTTTTTCTCGCACGACGAGGATGGTTTCGCGGATCCATTTTTTTTTCCGCCCACGGACGCCATTTTCCCGTCTCATTTTTTTTTCGCAAAACAGCCTCGGTTTCGTGTATCAATTTTTTTTTTCGCACGACGAGGATGGTTTCGCGTCTCCATTTTTTTTTCCGCCCACGGACGCAATTTTCCCGTCTCAATTTTTTTTCGCAAAACAGCCTCGGTTTCGTGTATCAATTTTTTTTTTCGCACGACGAGGATGGTTTCGCCTCTCCATTTTTTTTTCCGCCCACGGACGCCATTTTCCCGTCTCAATTTTCTTTCGCAAAACAGCCTCGGTTTCGTGTATCAATTTTTTTTTTCGCACGACGAGGATGGTTTCGCCTCTCCATTTTTTTTTCCGCCCACGGACGCCTTTTTCCCGTCTCAATTTTTTTTCGCAAAACAGCCTCGGTTTCGTGTATCAATTTTTTTTTTCGCACGACGAGGATGGTTTCGCGGCTCCATTTTTTTTTCCGCCCACGGACGCAATTTTCCCGTCTTAATTTTTTTTCGCAAAACAGCCTCGGTTTCGTGTATCAATTTTTTTTTTCGCACGACGAGGATGGTTTCGCGCCTCCATTTTTTTTTTCCGCCCACGGACGCCATTTTCCCGTCTCATTTTTTTTTCGCAAAACAGCCTTGGTTTCGTGTATCAATTTTTTTTTTCCGCACGACGAGGATGGTTTCGCCTCTCCATTTTTTTTGCCGCCCACGGACGCACTTTTCCCGTCTCAATTTTTTTTCACAAAACAGCCTCGGTTTCGTGTATCAATTTTTTTTTTCGCACGACGAGGATGGTTTCGCCTCTCCATTTTTTTTTTTGCCCACGGACGCCATTTTCCCGTCTCAATTTTTTTTCGCAAAACAGCCTCGGTTTCGTGTATCAATTTTTTTTTTCGCACGACGAGGATGGTTTCGCCTCTCCATTTTTTTTTCCGCCCACGGACGCCATTTTCCCGTCTCAATTTTCTTTCGCAAAACAGCGTCGGTTTCGTGTATCAATTTTTTTTTTCGCACGACGAGGATGGTTTCGCCTCTCCATTTTTTTTTCCGCCCACGGACGCCTTTTTCCCGTCTCAATTTTTTTTCGCAAAACAGCCTCGGTTTCGTGTATCAATTTTTTTTCTCGCACGACGAGGATGGTTTCGCGGATCCATTTTTTTTTTCCGCCCACGGACGCCATTTTCCCGTCTCATTTTTTTTTCGCAAAACAGCCTCGGTTTCGTGTATCAATTTTTTTTTTCGCACGACGAGGATGGTTTCGCCTCTCCATTTTTTTTTCTGCCCTCGGACGCACATTTCCCGTCTCAATTTTTTTTCGCAAAACAGCCTCGGTTTCGTGTATCAATTTTTTTTTTCGCACGACGAGGATGGTTTCGCCTCTCCATTTTTTTTTCCGCCCACGGACGCAATTTTCCCGTCTCAATTTTTTTTCGCAAAACAGCCTCGGTTTCGTGTATCAATTTTTTTTTTCGCACGACGAGGATGGTTTCGCCTCTCCATTTTTTTTTCCGCCCACGGACGCCATTTTCCCGTCTCCATTTTTTTTCGCAAAACAGCCTCGGTTTCGTGTATCAATTTTTTTTTTCGCACGACGAGGATGGTTTCGCCTCTCCATTTTTTTTTCCGCCCACGGACGCAATTTTCCCGTCTCAATTTTTTTTCGCAAAACAGCGTCGGTTTCGTGTATCAATTTTTTTTTTCCGCACGACGAGGATGGTTTCGCCTCTCCATTTTTTTTGCCGCCTACGGACGCCATTTTCCCGTCTCAATTTTTTTTCGCAAAACAGCCTCGGTTTCGTGTATCAATTTTTTTTTTCGCACGACGAGGATGGTTTCGCCTCTCCATTTTTTTTTCCGCCCACGGACGCCATTTTCCCGTCTCAATTTTTTTTCGCAAAACAGCCTCGGTTTCGTGTATGAATTTTTTTTTTCGCACGACGAGGATGGTTTCGCCTCTCCATTTTTTTTTCCGCCCACGGACGCCATTTTCCCGTCTCAATTTTTTTTCGCAAAACAGCCTCGGTTTCGTGTATCAATTTTTTTTTTCGCACGACGAGGATGGTTTCGCCTCTCCATTTTTTTTTCCGCCCACGGACGGCATTTTCCCGTCTCAATTTTTTTTCGCAAAACAGCCTCGGTTTCGTGTATCAATTTTTTTTTTCGCACGACGAGGATGGTTTCGCCTCTCCATTTTTTTTTCCGCCCACGGACGCCATTTTCCCGTCTCAATTTTTTTTCGCAAAACAGCCTCGGTTTCGTGTATCAATTTTTTTTTTCGCACGACGAGGATGGTTTCGCCTCTCCATTTTATTTTCCGCCCACGGACGCAATTTTCCCGTCTCAATTTTTTTTCGCAAAACAGCCTCGGTTTCGTGTATCAATTTTTTTTTTTCGCACGACGAGGATGGTTTCGCCTCTCCATTTTTTTTTCCGCCCACGGACGCAATTTTCCCGTCTCAATTTTTTTTCGCAAAACAGCCTCGGTTTCGTGTATCAATTTTTTTTTTCGCACGACGAGGATGGTTTCGCCTCTCCATTTTTTTTTTGCGCCCACGGACGCCATTTTCCCGTCTCATTTTTTTTTCGCAAAACAGCCTCGGTTTCGTGTATCAATTTTTTTTTTCCGCACGACGAGGATGGTTTCGCCTCTCCATTTTTTTTGCCGCCCACGGACGCACTTTTCCCGTCTCAATTTTTTTTCGCAAAACAGCCTCGGTTTCGTGTATCAATTTTTTTTTTTGCACGACGAGGATGGTTTCGCCTCTCCATTTTTTTTTCCGCCCACGGACGCCATTTTCCCGTCTCAATTTTTTTTCGCAAAACAGCCTCGGTTTCGTGTATTAATTATTTTTTTCGCACGACGAGGATGGTTTCGCGTCTCCATTTTTTTTTCCGCCCACGGACGCCATTTTCCCGTCTCAATTTTTTTTCGCAAAACAGCGTCGGTTTCGTGTATCAATTTTTTTTTTTCGCACGACGAGGATGGTTTCGCCTCTCCATTTTTTTTTTTGCCCAGGGACGCACTTTTCCCGTCTCAATTTTTTTTCGCAAAACAGCCTCGGTTTCGTGTATCAATTTTTTTTTCGCACAACGAGGATGGTTTCGCGTCTCCATTTTTTTTTTCGCCCAGGGACGCACTTTTCCCGTCTCAATTTTTTTTCGCAAAACAGCCTCGGTTTCGTGTATCAATTTTTTTTTTCGCACAACGAGGATGGTTTCGCGTCTCCATTTTTTATTTCCGCCCACGGACGCAATTTTCCCGTCTCCATTTTTTTTCGCAAAACAGCCTCGGTTTCATGTATCAATTTTTTTTTTCGCAGGACGAGGATGGTTTCGCCTCTACATTTTTTTTTCCGCCCACGGACGCAATTTTCCCGTCTCAATTTTTTTTCGCAAAACAGCGTCGGTTTCGTGTATCAATTTTTTTTTTCGCACGACGAGGATGGTTTCGCCTCTCCATTTTTTTTTCCGCCCACGGACGCCATTTTCCCGTCTCAATTTTTTTTCGCAAAACAGCCTCGGTTTCGTGTATCAATTTTTTTTTCGCACAACGAGGATGGTTTCGCGTCTCCATTTTTTTTTTCGCCCAGGGACGCACTTTTCCCGTCTGAATTTTTTTTCGCAAAACAGCCTCGGTTTCATGTATCAATTTTTTTTTTCGCAGGACGAGGATGGTTTCGCCTCTACATTTTTTTTTCCGCCCACGGACGCAATTTTCCCGTCTCAATTTTTTTTCGCAAAACAGCGTCGGTTTCGTGTATCAATTTTTTTTTTCGCACGACGAGGATGGTTTCGCCTCTCCATTTTTTTTTCCGCCCACGGACGCCATTTTCCCGTCTCAATTTTTTTTCGCAAAACAGCCTCGGTTTCGTGTATCAATTTTTTTTTTCGCACGACGAGGATGGTTTCGCCTCTCCATTTTTTTTTCCGCCCACGGACGCCATTTTCCCGTCTCAATTTTTTTTCGCAAAACAGCCTCGGTTTCGTGTATCAATTTTTTTTTTCGCACGACGAGGATGGTTTCGCCTCTCCATTTTTTTTTCCGCCCTCGGACGCCATTTTCCCGTCTCAATTTTTTTTCGCAAAACAGCCTCGGTTTCGTGTATCAATTTTTTTTTTCGCACGACGAGGATGGTTTCGCCTCTCCATTTTTTTTTCCGCCCACGGACGCAATTTTCCCGTCTCAATTTTTTTTCGCAAAACAGCCTCGGTTTCGTGAATCAATTTTTTTTTTCGCACGACGAGGATGGTTTCGCGTCTCCATTTTTTTTTCCGCCCACGGACGGCATTTTCCCGTCTCCATTTTTTTTCGCAAAACAGCCTCGGTTTCGTGTATCAATTTTTTTTTTCTCACGACGAGGATGGTTTCGCCTCTCCATTTTTTTTTCCGCCCACGGACGCAATTTTCCCGTCTCAATTTTTTTTCGCAAAACAGCGTCGGTTTCGTGTATCAATTTTTTTTTTCGCACGACGAGGATGGTTTCGCCTCTCCATTTTTTTTTTCCGCCCACGGACGCCATTTTCGCGTCTCAATTTTTTTTCGCAAAACAGCCTCGGTTTCGTGAATCAATTTTTTTTTTCGCACGACGAGGATGGTTTCGCCTCTCCATTTTTTTTTCCGCCCACGGACGCAATTTTCCCGTCTCAATTTTTTTTCGCAAAACAGCCTCGGTTTCGTGTATCAATTTTTTTTTTCGCACAACGAGGATGGTTTCGCCTCTCCATTTTTTTTTCCGCCCACGGACGCCGTTTTCCCGTCTCAATTTTTTTTCGCAAAACAGCCTCGGTTTCGTGTATCAATTTTTTTTTTCGCACGACGAGGATGGTTTCGCCTCTCCATTTTTTCTTTCCGCCCACGGACGCCATTTTCCCGTCTCCATTTTTTTTCGCAAAACAGCCTCGGTTTCATGTATCAATTTTTTTTTTCGCAGGACGAGGATGGTTTCGCCTCTCCATTTTTTTTTTCCGCCCACGGACGCCATTTTCGCGTCTCAATTTTTTTTCGCAAAACAGCCTCGGTTTCGTGAATCAATTTTTTTTTTCGCACGACGAGGATGGTTTCGCCTCTCCATTTTTTTTTCCGCCCACGGACGCAATTTTCCCGTCTCAATTTTTTTTCGCAAAACAGCCTCGGTTTCGTGTATCAATTTTTTTTTTCGCACGACGAGGATGGTTTCGCCTCTCCATTTTTTTTTCCGCCCACGGACGCCGTTTTCCCGTCTCAATTTTTTTTCGCAAAACAGCCTCGGTTTCGTGTATCAATTTTTTTTTTCGCACGACGAGGATGGTTTCGCCTCTCCATTTTTTCTTTCCGCCCACGGACGCCATTTTCCCGTCTCCATTTTTTTTCGCAAAACAGCCTCGGTTTCATGTATCAATTTTTTTTTTCGCAGGACGAGGATGGTTTCGCCTCTACATTTTTTTTTTCCGCCCACGGACGCCATTTTCCCGTCTCAATTTTTTTTCGCAAAACAGCGTCGGTTTCGTGTATCAATTTTTTTTTTCGCACGACGAGGATGGTTTCGCCTCTACATTTTTTTTTCCGCCCACGGACGCCATTTTCCCGTCTCAATTTTTTTTCGCAAAACAGCCTCGGTTTCGTGTATCAATTTTTTTTTTCGCACGACGAGGATGGTTTCGCCTCTCCATTTTTTTTTCCGCCCACGGACGCCATTTTCCCGTCTCAATTTTTTTTCGCAAAACAGCCTCGGTTTCGTGTATCAATTTTTTTTTTCGCACGACGAGGATGGTTTCGCCTCTCCATTTTTTTTTCCGCCCACGGACGCCATTTTCCCGTCTCAATTTTTTTTCGCAAAACAGCGTCGGTTTCGTGTATCAATTTTTTTTTTCGCACAACGAGGATGGTTTCGCCTCTCCATTTTTTTTTTCCGCCCACGGACGCCGTTTTCCCGTCTCAATTTTTTTTCGCAAAACAGCGTCGGTTTCGTGTATCAATTTTTTTTTTCGCACGACGAGGATGGTTTCGCCTCTCCATTTTTTTTTCCGCCCACGGACGCCATTTTCCCGTCTCAATTTTTTTTCGCAAAACAGCCTCGGTTTCGTGTATCAATTTTTTTTTTCGCACAACGAGGATGGTTTCGCCTCTCCATTTTTTTTTTCCGCCCACGGACGCCATTTTTCCGTCTCAATTTTTTTTCGCAAAACAGCCTCGGTTTCGTGTATCAATTTTTTTTTTCGCACAACGAGGATGGTTTCGCCTCTCCATTTTTTTTTCCGCCCACGGACGCCATTTTCCCGTCTCAATTTTTTTTCGCAAAACAGCCTCGGTTTCGTGTATCAATTTTTTTTTTCGCACGACGAGGATGGTTTCGCCTCTCCATTTTTTTTTTTCTGCCCACGGACGCCATTTTCCCGTCTCAATTTTTTTTCGCAAAACAGCCTCGGTTTCGTGTATCAATTTTTTTTTTCGCACGACGAGGATGGTTTCGCCTCTCCATTTTTTTTCCCGCCCACGGACGCAATTTTCCCGTCTCAATTTTTTTTCGCAAAACAGCGTCGGTTTCGTGTATCAATTTTTTTTTTCGCACGACGAGGATGGTTTCGCCTCTCCATTTTTTTTTCCGCCCATGGACGCCGTTTTCCCGTCTCAATTTTTTTTCGCAAAACAGCCTCGGTTTCGTGTATCAATTTTTTTTTTCGCACGACGAGGATGGTTTCGCCTCTCCATTTTTTTTTCCGCCCACGGACGCAATTTTCCCGTCTCAATTTTTTTTCGAAAAACAGCGTCCGTTTCGTGTATCAATTTTTTTTTTCGCACGACGAGGATGGTTTCGCCTCTCCATTTTTTCTTTCCGCCCACGGACGCCATTTTCCCGTCTCCATTTTTTTTCGCAAAACAGCCTCGGTTTCATGTGTCAATTTTTTTTTTCGCAGGACGAGGATGGTTTCGCCTCTACATTTTTTTTTCCGCCCACGGACGCCATTTTCCCGTCTCAATTTTTTTTTGAAAAACAGCCTCGGTTTCGTGTATCAATTTTTTTTTTCGCACGACGAGGAGGGTTTCGCCTCTCCATTTTTTTTTCCGCCCACGGACGCCATTTTCCCGTCTCAATTTTTTTTCGCAAAACAGCCTCGGTTTCGTGTATCAATTTTTTTTTTCGCACGACGAGGATGGTTTCGCCTCTCCATTTTTTTTTCCGCCCACGGACGCCATTTTCCCGTCTCAATTTTTTTTCGCAAAACAGCCTCGGTTTCGTGTATCAATTTTTTTTTTCACACGACGAGGATGGTTTCGCCTCTCCATTTTTTTTTCCGCCCACGGACGCCATTTTCCCGTCTCAATTTTTTTTCGCAAAACAGCCGCGGTTTCGTGTATCAATTTTTTTTTTCGCACGACGAGGATGGTTTCGCCTCTCCATTTTTTTTTTTCCGCCCACGGACGCCATTTTCCCGTCTCAATTTTTTTTCGCAAAACAGCCTCGGTTTCGTGTATCAATTTTTTTTTTCGCACGACGAGGATGGTTTCGCCTCTCCATTTTTTTTCCCGCCCACGGACGCAATTTTCCCGTCTCAATTTTTTTTCGCAAAACAGCGTCGGTTTCGTGTATCAATTTTTTTTTTCGCACGACGAGGATGGTTTCGCCTCTCCATTTTTTTTTCCGCCCATGGACGCCGTTTTCCCGTCTCAATTTTTTTTCGCAAAAAAGCCTCGGTTTCGTGTATCAATTTTTTTTTTCGCACGACGAGGATGGTTTCGCCTCTCCATTTTTTTTTCCGCCCACGGAACCAATTTTCCCGTCTCAATTTTTTTTCGAAAAACAGCGTCCGTTTCGTGTATCAATTTTTTTTTTTCGCACGACGAGGATGGTTTCGCCTCTCCATTTTTTCTTTCCGCCCACGGACGCCATTTTCCCGTCTCCATTTTTTTTCGCAAAACAGCCTCGGTTTCATGTATCAATTTTTTTTTTCGCAGGACGAGGATGGTTTCGCCTCTACATTTTTTTTTCCGCCCACGGACGCCATTTTCCCGTCTCAATTTTTTTTCGAAAAACAGCCTCGGTTTCGTGTATCAATTTTTTTTTTCGCACGACGAGGAGGGTTTCGCCTCTCCATTTTTTTTTCCGCCCACGGACGCCATTTTCCCGTCTCAATTTTTTTTCGCAAAACAGCCTCGGTTTCGTGTATCAATTTTTTTTTTCGCACGACGAGGATGGTTTCGCCTCTCCATTTTTTTTTCCGCCCACGGACGCCATTTTCCCGTCTCAATTTTTTTTCGCAAAACAGCCTCGGTTTCGTGTATCAATTTTTTTTTTCGCACGACGAGGATGGTTTCGCCTCTCCATTTTTCTTTCCGCCCACGGACGCCATTTTCCCGTCTCCATTTTTTTTCGCAAAACAGCGTCTGATTCGTGAATCAATTTTTTTTTTCGCACGACGAGGATGGTTTCGCCTCTCCATTTTTTTTTCCGCCCACGGACGCCGTTTTCCCGTCTCAATTTTTTTTCGCAAAACAGCCTCGGTTTCGTGAATCAATTTTTTTTTTCGCACGACGAGGATGGTTTCGCGGCTCCATATTTTTTTCCGCCCACGGACGCCATTTTCCCGTCTCAATTTTTTTTCGCAAAACAGCCTCGGTTTCGTGTATCAATTTTTTTTTTCGCACGACGAGGATGGTTTCGCCTCTCCATTTTTTTTTCCGCCCACGGACGCCGTTTTCCCGTCTCAATTTTTTTTCGCAAAACAGCGTCGGTTTCGTGTATCAATTTTTTTTTTCGCACAACGAGGATGGTTTCGCCTCTCCATTTTTTTTTCCGCCCACGGACGCCATTTTCCCGTCTCAATTTTTTTTCGCAAAACAGCGTCGGTTTCGTGTATCAATTTTTTTTTTCGCACGACGAGGATGGTTTCGCCTCTCCATTTTTTTTTCTGCCCACGGACGCCGTTTTCCCGTCTCAATTTTTTTTCGCAAAACAGCCTCGGTTTCGTGTATCAATTTTTTTTTTTCGCACGACGAGGATGGTTTCGCCTCTCCATTTTTTTTTCCGCCCACGGACGCACTTTTCCCGTCTCAATTTTTTTTCGCAAAACAGCCTCGGTTTCGTGTATCAATTTTTTTTTTCGCACGACGAGGATGGTTTCGCCTCTCCATTTTTTTTTCCGCCCACGGACGCCGTTTTCCCGTCTCAATTTTTTTTCGCATAACAGCCTCGGTTTCGTGTATCAATTTTTTTTTTTCGCACGACGAGGATGGTTTCGCCTCTCCATTTTTTTTTCCGCCCACGGACGCCATTTTCCCGTCTCAATTTTTTTTCGCAAAACAGCCTCGGTTTCGTGTATCAATTTTTTTTTTCGCACGACGAGGATGGTTTCGCCTCTCCATTTTTTTTTCCGCCCACGGACGCAATTTTCCCGTCTCCATTATTTTTCGCAAAACAGCGTCGGTTTCGTGTATCAATTTTTTTTTTCGCACGACGAGGATGGTTTCGCCTCTCCATTTTTTTTTCCGCCCACGGACGCCATTTTCCCGTCTCAATTTTTTTTCGCAAAACAGCCTCGGTTTCGTGTATCAATTTTTTTTTTCGCACAACGAGGATGGTTTCGCCTCTCAATTTTTTTTTTGCGCCCACGGACGCCATTTTCCCGTCTCAATTTTTTTTCGCAAAACAGCCTCGGTTTCGTGTATCAATTTTTTTTTTCGCACGACGAGGATGGTTTCGCCTCTCCATTTTTTTTTCCGCCCACGGACGCCGTTTTCCCGTCTCAATTTTTTTTCGCAAAACAGCCTCGGTTTCGTGTATCAATTTTTTTTTTCGCACGACGAGGATGGTTTCGCCTCTCCATTTTTTTTTCCGCCCACGGACGCCATTTTCCCGTCTCAATTTTTTTTCGCAAAACAGCCTCGGTTTCGTGTATCAATTTTTTTTTTCGCACGACGAGGATGGTTTCGCCTCTCCATTTTTTTTTCCGCCCACGGACGCCATTTTCCCGTCTCAATTTTTTTTCGCAAAACAGCCTCGGTTTCGTGTATCAATTTTTTTTTTCGCACGACGAGGATGGTTTCGCCTCTCCATTTTTTTTTCCGCCCACGGACGCCATTTTCCCGTCTCAATTTTTTTTCGCAAAACAGCGTCGGTTTCGTGTATCAATTTTTTTTTTCGCACGACGAGGATGGTTTCGCCTCTCCATTTTTTTTCCCGCCCACGGACGCCATTTTCCCGTCTCCATTTTTTTTCGCAAAACAGCGTCGGTTTCGTGTATCAATTTTTTTTTTCGCACGACGAGGATGGTTTCGCCTCTCCATTTTTTTTTCCGCCCACGGACGCCGTTTTCCCGTCTCAATTTTTTTTCGCAAAACAGCCTCGGTTTCGTGTATCAATTTTTTTTTTCGCACGACGAGGATGGTTTCGCCTCTCCATTTTTTTTTCCGCCCACGGACGCAATTTTCCCGTCTCAATTTTTTTTCGAAAAACAGCGTCCGTTTCGTGTATCAATTTTTTTTTTCGCACGACGAGGATGGTTTCGCCTCTCCATTTTTTCTTTCCGCCCACGGACGCCATTTTCCCGTCTCCATTTTTTTTCGCAAAACAGCCTCGGTTTCATGTATCAATTTTTTTTTTCGCAGGACGAGGATGGTTTCGCCTCTACATTTTTTTTTCCGCCCACGGACGCCATTTTCCCGTCTCAATTTTTTTTCGAAAAACAGCCTCGGTTTCGTGTATCAATTTTTTTTTTCGCACGACGAGGAGGGTTTCGCCTCTCCATTTTTTTTTCTGCCCACGGACGCCGTTTTCCCGTCTCAATTTTTTTTCGCAAAACAGCCTCGGTTTCGTGTATCAATTTTTTTTTTTCGCACGACGAGGATGGTTTCGCCTCTCCATTTTTTTTTCCGCCCACGGACGCACTTTTCCCGTCTCAATTTTTTTTCGCAAAACAGCCTCGGTTTCGTGTATCAATTTTTTTTTTCGCACGACGAGGATGGTTTCGCCTCTCCATTTTTTTTTCCGCCCACGGACGCCATTTTCCCGTCTCAATTTTTTTTCGCAAAACAGCGTCGGTTTCGTGTATCAATTTTTTTTTTCGCACGACGAGGATGGTTTCGCCTCTCCATTTTTTTTTCCGCCCACGGACGCAATTTTCCCGTCTCCATTATTTTTCGCAAAACAGCGTCGGTTTCGTGTATCAATTTTTTTTTTCGCACGACGAGGATGGTTTCGCCTCTCCATTTTTTTTTCCGCCCACGGACGCCATTTTCCCGTCTCAATTTTTTTTCGCAAAACAGCCTCGGTTTCGTGTATCAATTTTTTTTTTCGCACAACGAGGATGGTTTCGCCTCTCAATTTTTTTTTTGAGCCCACGGACGCCATTTTCCCGTCTCAATTTTTTTTCGCAAAACAGCCTCGGTTTCGTGTATCAATTTTTTTTTTCGCACGACGAGGATGGTTTCGCCTCTCCATTTTTTTTTCCGCCCACGGACGCCGTTTTCCCGTCTCAATTTTTTTTCGCAAAACAGCCTCGGTTTCGTGTATCAATTTTTTTTTTCGCACGACGAGGATGGTTTCGCCTCTCCATTTTTTTTTCCGCCCACGGACGCCATTTTCCCGTCTCAATTTTTTTTCGCAAAACAGCCTCGGTTTCGTGTATCAATTTTTTTTTTCGCACGACGAGGATGGTTTCGCCTCTCCATTTTTTTTTCCGCCCACGGACGCCATTTTCCCGTCTCAATTTTTTTTCGCAAAACAGCCTCGGTTTCGTGTATCAATTTTTTTTTTCGCACGACGAGGATGGTTTCGCCTCTCCATTTTTTTTTCCGCCCACGGACGCCATTTTCCCGTCTCAATTTTTTTTCGCAAAACAGCCGCGGTTTCGTGTATCAATTTTTTTTTTCGCACGACGAGGATGGTTTCGCCTCTCCATTTTTTTTTTTCCGCCCACGGACGCCATTTTCCCGTCTCAATTTTTTTTCGCAAAACAGACTCGGTTTCGTGTATCAATTTTTTTTTTCGCACGACGAGGATGGTTTCGCCTCTCCATTTTTTTTCCTGCCCACGGACGCCATTTTCCCGTCTCCATTTTTTTTCGCAAAACAGCGTCGGTTTCGTGTATCAATTTTTTTTTTCGCACGACGAGGATGGTTTCGCCTCTCCATTTTTTTTTCCGCCCACGGACGCCGTTTTCCCGTCTCAATTTTTTTTCGCAAAACAGCCTCGGTTTCGTGTATCAATTTTTTTTTTCGCACGACGAGGATGGTTTCGCCTCTCCATTTTTTTTTCCGCCCACGGACGCAATTTTCCCGTCTCAATTTTTTTTCGAAAAACAGCGTCCGTTTCGTGTATCAATTTTTTTTTTCGCACGACGAGGATGGTTTCGCCTCTCCATTTTTTCTTTCCGCCCACGGACGCCATTTTCCCGTCTCCATTTTTTTTCGCAAAACAGCCTCGGTTTCATGTATCAATTTTTTTTTTCGCAGGACGAGGATGGTTTCGCCTCTACATTTTTTTTTCCGCCCACGGACGCCATTTTCCCGTCTCAATTTTTTTTCGAAAAACAGCCTCGGTTTCGTGTATCAATTTTTTTTTTCGCACGACGAGGAGGGTTTCGCCTCTCCATTTTTTTTTCCGCCCACGGACGCCATTTTCCCGTCTCAATTTTTTTTCGCAAAACAGCCTCGGTTTCGTGTATCAATTTTTTTTTTCGCACGACGAGGATGGTTTCGCCTCTCCATTTTTTTTTCCGCCCACGGACGCAATTTTCCCGTCTCAATTTTTTTTCGCAAAACAGCGTCGGTTTCGTGTATCAATTTTTTTTTTCGCACGACGAGGATGGTTTCGCCTCTCCATTTTTCTTTCCGCCCACGGACGCCATTTTCCCGTCTCCATTTTTTTTCGCAAAACAGCGTCTGTTTCGTGAATCAATTTTTTTTTTCGCACGACGAGGATGGTTTCGCCTCTCCATTTTTTTTTCCGCCCACGGACGCCGTTTTCCCGTCTCAATTTTTTTTCGCAAAACAGCCTCGGTTTCGTGAATCAATTTTTTTTTTCGCACGACGAGGATGGTTTCGCCTCTCCATTTTTTTTTCCGCCCACGGACGCCATTTTCCCGTCTCAATTTTTTTTCGCAAAACAGCCTCGGTTTCGTGTATCAATTTTTTTTTTCGCACGACGAGGATGGTTTCGCCTCTCCATTTTTTTTTCCGCCCACGGACGCCGTTTTCCCGTCTCAATTTTTTTTCGCAAAACAGCGTCGGTTTCGTGTATCAATTTTTTTTTTCGCACAACGAGGATGGTTTCGCCTCTCCATTTTTTTTTCCGCCCACGGACGCCATTTTCCCGTCTCAATTTTTTTTCGCAAAACAGCGTCGGTTTCGTGTATCAATTTTTTTTTTCGCACGACGAGGATGGTTTCGCCTCTCCATTTTTTTTTCCGCCCACGGACGCCGTTTTCCCGTCTCAATTTTTTTTCGCAAAACAGCCTCGGTTTCGTGTATCAATTTTTTTTTTCGCACAACGAGGATGGTTTCGCCTCTCCATTTTTTTTTCCGCCCACGGACGCCATTTTCCCGTCTCAATTTTTTTTCGCAAAACAGCGTCGGTTTCGTGTATCAATTTTTTTTTTCGCACGACGAGGATGGTTTCGCCTCTCCATTTTTTTTTCCGCCCACGGACGCCGTTTTCCCGTCTCAATTTTTTTTCGCAAAACAGCGTCGGTTTCGTGTATCAATTTTTTTTTTTCGCACGACGAGGATGGTTTCGCCTCTCCATTTTTTTTTCCGCCCACGGACGCACTTTTCCCGTCTCAATTTTTTTTCGCAAAACAGCCTCGGTTTCGTGTATCAATTTTTTTTTTCGCACGACGAGGATGGTTTCGCCTCTCCATTTTTTTTTCCGCCCACGGACGCCGTTTTCCCGTCTCAATTTTTTTTCGCAAAACAGCCTCGGTTTCGCGTATCAATTTTTTTTTTTTGCACGACGAGGATGGTTTCGCCTCTCCATTTTTTTTTCCGCCCACGGACGCCATTTTCCCGTCTCAATTTTTTTTCGCAAAACAGCCTGGGTTTCGTGTATCATTTTTTTTTTTCGCACGACGAGGATGGTTTCGCCTCTCCATTTTTTTTTTTCGCCCACGGACGCAATTTTCCCGTCTCCATTATTTTTCGCAAAACAGCGTCGGTTTCGTGTATCAATTTTTTTTTTCGCACGACGAGGATGGTTTCGCCTCTCCATTTTTTTTTCCGCCCACGGACGCCATTTTCCCGTCTCAATTTTTTTTCGCAAAACAGCCTCGGTTTCGTGTATCAATTTTTTTTTTCGCACAACGAGGATGGTTTCGCCTCTCAATTTTTTTTTTGCGCCCACGGACGCCATTTTCCCGTCTCAATTTTTTTTCGCAAAACAGCCTCGGTTTCGTGTATCAATTTTTTTTTTCGCACGACGAGGATGGTTTCGCCTCTCCATTTTTTTTTCCGCCCACGGACGCCGTTTTCCCGTCTCAATTTTTTTTCGCAAAACAGCCTCGGTTTCGTGTATCAATTTTTTTTTTCGCACGACGAGGATGGTTTCGCCTCTCCATTTTTTTTTCCGCCCACGGACGCCATTTTCCCGTCTCAATTTTTTTTCGCAAAACAGCCTCGGTTTCGTGTATCAATTTTTTTTTTCGCACAACGAGGATGGTTTCGCCTCTCCATTTTTTTTTTCCGCCCACGGACGCAATTTTCCCGTCTCAATTTTTTTTCGCAAAACAGCCTCGGTTTCGTGTATCAATTTTTTTTTTCGCACAACGAGGATGGTTTCGCCTCTCCATTTTTTTTTCCGCCCACGGATGCCATTTTCCCGTCTCAATTTTTTTTCGCAAAACAGCCTCGGTTTCGTGTATCAATTTTTTTTTTCGCACAACGAGGATGGTTTCGCCTCTCCATTTTTTTTTCCGCCCACGGACGCCGTTTTCCCGTCTCATTTTTTTTTCGCAAAACAGCCTCGGTTTCGTGTATCAATTTTTTTTTTCGCACGACGAGGATCGTTTCGCCTCTCCATTTTTTTTTCCGCCCACGGACGCAATTTTCCCGTCTCAATTTTTTTTCGCAAAACAGCCTCGGTTTCGTGTATCAATTTTTTTTTTCGCACGACGAGGATGGTTTCGCCTCTCCATTTTTTTTTTTTCCGCCCACGGACGCCATTTTCCCGTCTCAATTTTTTTTCGCAAAACAGCCTCGGTTTCGTGTATCAATTTTTTTTTTCGCACGACGAGGATGGTTTCGCCTCTCCATTTTTTTTCCCGCCCACGGACGCCATTTTCCCGTCTCCATTTTTTTTCGCAAAACAGCGTCTGTTTCGTGAATCAATTTTTTTTTCGCACGACGAGGATGGTTTCGCCTCTCCATTTTTTTTTCCGCCCACGGACGCCATTTTCCCGTCTCAATTTTTTTTCGCAAAACAGCCTCGGTTTCGTGTATCAATTTTTTTTTTCGCACGACGAGGATGGTTTCGCCTCTCCATTTTTTTTTCCGCCCACGGACGCCATTTTCCCGTCTCCATTTTTTTTTGCAAAACAGCGTCTGTTTCGTGAATCAATTTTTTTTTTCGCACGACGAGGATGGTTTCGCCTCTCCATTTTTTTTTCCGCCCACGGACGCCATTTTCCCGTCTCAATTTTTTTTCGCAAAACAGCCTCGGTTTCGTGTATCAATTTTTTTTTTCGCACGACGAGGATGGTTTCGCCTCTCCATTTTTTTTTCCGCCCACGGACGCAATTTTCCCGTCTCAATTTTTTTTCGCAAAACAGCCTCGGTTTCGTGTATCAATTTTTTTTTTCGCACGACGAGGATGGTTTCGCCTCTCCATTTTTTTTCCCGCCCACGGACGCCATTTTCCCGTCTCCATTTTTTTTCGCAAAACAGCGTCTGTTTCGTGAATCAATTTTTTTTTTCGCACGACGAGGATGGTTTCGCCTCTCCATTTTTTTTTCCGCCCACGGACGCCATTTTCCCGTCTCAATTTTTTTTCGCAAAACAGCCTCGGTTTCGTGTATCAATTTTTTTTTTCGCACGACGAGGATGGTTTCGCCTCTCCATTTTTTTTTCCGCCCACGGACGCCATTTTCCCGTCTCCATTTTTTTTCGCAAAACAGCGTCTGTTTCGTGAATCAATTTTTTTTTTCGCACGACGAGGATGGTTTCGCCTCTCCATTTTTTTTTCCGCCCACGGACGCCATTTTCCCGTCTCAATTTTTTTTCGCAAAACAGCCTCGGTTTCGTGTATCAATTTTTTTTTTCGCACGACGAGGATGGTTTCGCCTCTCCATTTTTTTTTCCGCCCACGGACGCAATTTTCCCGTCTCAATTTTTTTTCGCAAAACAGCGTCTGTTTCGTGTATCAATTTTTTTTTTCGCACGACGAGGATGGTTTCGCCTCTCCATTTTTTTTTCCGCCCACGGACGCCATTTTCCCGTCTCCATTTTTTTTCGCAAAACAGCGTCTGTTTCGTGTATCAATTTTTTTTTTCGCACGACGAGGATGGTTTCGCCTCTCCATTTTTTTTTCCGCCCACGGACGCCGTTTTCCCGTCTCAATTTTTTTTCGCAAAACAGCCTCGGTTTCGTGTATCAATTTTTTTTTTCGCACGACGAGGATGGTTTCGCCTCTCCATTTTTTTTTCCGCCCACGGACGCCATTTTCCCGTCTCAATTTTTTTTCGCAAAACAGCCTCGGTTTCGTGTATCAATTTTTTTTTTCGCACGACGAGGATGGGTTCGCCTCTCCATTTTTTTTTCCGCCCACGGACGCCGTTTTCCCGTCTCAATTTTTTTTCGCAAAACAGCGTCGGTTTCGTGTATCAATTTTTTTTTTCGCACAACGAGGATGGTTTCGCCTCTCCATTTTTTTTTCCGCCCACGGACGCCATTTTCCCGTCTCAATTTTTTTTCGCAAAACAGCGTCGGTTTCGTGTATCAATTTTTTTTTTCGCACGACGAGGATGGTTTCGCCTCTCCATTTTTTCTTTCCGCCCACGGACGCCACTTTCCCGTCTCAATTTTTTTTCGCAAAACAGCCTCGGTTTCGTGTATCAATTTTTTTTTTCGCACGACGAGGATGGTTTCGCCTCTCCATTTTTTTTTCCGCCCACGGACGCCGTTTTCCCGTCTCAATTTTTTTTCGCAAAACAGCCTCGGTTTCGTGTATCAATTTTTTTTTTTCGCACGACGAGGATGGTTTCGCCTCTCCATTTTTTTTTCCGCCCACGGACGCCATTTTCCCGTCTCAATTTTTTTTCGCAAAACAGCCTCGGTTTCGTGTATCAATTTTTTTTTTCGCACGACGAGGATGGTTTCGCCTCTCCATTTTTTTTTCCGCCCACGGACGCCGTTTTCCCGTCTCAATTTTTTTTCGCAAAACAGCCTCGGTTTCGTGTATCAATTTTTTTTTTTCGCACGACGAGGATGGTTTCGCCTCTCCATTTTTTTTTCCGCCCACGGACGCCATTTTCCCGTCTCAATTTTTTTTCGCAAAACAGCCTGGGTTTCGTGTATCAATTTTTTTTTTTGCACGACGAGGATGGTTTCGCCTCTCCATTTTTTTTTTCCGCCCACGGACGCCATTTTCCCGTCTCAATTTTTTTTCGCAAAACAGCCTCGGTTTCGTGTATCAATTTTTTTTTTCGCACGACGAGGATGGTTTCGCCTCTCCATTTTTTTTTCCGCCCACGGACGCCATTTTCCCGTCTCAATTTTTTTTCGCAAAACAGCCTCGGTTTCGTGTATCAATTTTTTTTTTCGCACGACGAGGATGGTTTCGCCTCTCCATTTTTTTTTCCGCCCACGGACGCAATTTTCCCGTCTCCATTTTTTTTCGCAAAACAGCCTCGGTTTCGTGTATCAATTTTTTTTTTCGCACGACGAGGATGGTTTCGCGTCTCCATTTTTTTTTTCCGCCCACGGACGCCATTTTCCCGTCTCAATTTTTTTTCGCAAAACAGCGTCGGTTTCGTGTATCAATTTTTTTTTTCGCACGACGAGGATGGTTTCGCCTCTCCATTTTTTTTTCCGCCCACGGACGCCGTTTTCCCGTCTCAATTTTTTTTCGCAAAACAGCCTCGGTTTCGCGTATCAGTTTTTTTTTTCGCACGACGAGGATGGTTTCGCCTCTCCATTTTTTTTCCCGCCCACGGACGCCATTTTCCCCTCTCCATTTTTTTTCGCAAAACAGCCTCGGTTTCGTGTATCAATTTTTTTTTTCGCACGACGAGGATGGTTTCGCCTCTCCATTTTTTTTTCCGCCCACGGACGCCATTTTCCCGTCTCCATTTTTTTTCGCAAAACAGCGTCGGTTTCGTGTATCAAGTTTTTTTTTCGCACGACGAGGATGGTTTCGCCTCTCCATTTTTTTTCCGCCCACGGACGCCATTTTCCCGTCTCAATTTTTTTTCGCAAAACAGCCTCGGTTTCGTGTATCAATTTTTTTTTTCGCACGACGAGGATGGTTTCGCCTCTCCATTTTTTTTCCGCCCACGGACGCCATTTTCCCGTCTCAATTTTTTTTCGCAAAACAGCGTCGGTTTCGTGTATCAATTTTTTTTTTCGCACGACGAGGATGGTTTCGCCTCTCCATTTTTTTTTCCGCCCACGGACGCCGTTTTCCCGTCTCAATTTTTTTTCGCAAAACAGCCTCGGTTTCGTGTATCAATTTTTTTTTTCGCACGACGAGGATGGTTTCGCCTCTCCATTTTTTTTTCCTCCCACGGACGCAATTTTCCCGTCTCAATTTTTTTTCGCAAAACAGCCTGGGTTTCGTGTATCAATTTTTTTTTTCGCACGACGAGGATGGTTTCGCCTCTCCATTTTTTCTTTCCGCCCACAGACGCCATTTTCCCGTCTCAATTTTTTTTTGAAAAACAGCCTCGGTTTCGTGTATCAATTTTTTTTTTTCGCACGACGAGGATGGTTTCGCCTCTCCATTTTTTTTTCCGCCCACGGACGCAATTTTCCCGTCTCAATTTTTTTTCGCAAAACAGCGTCGGTTTCGTGTATCAATTTTTTTTTTCGCACGACGAGGATGGTTTCGCCTCTCCATTTTTTTTTCCGCCCACGAACGCCATTTTCCCGTCTCAATTTTTTTTCGCAAAACAGCGTCTGTTTCGTGAATCAATTTTTTTTTTCGCACGACGAGGATGGTTTCGCCTCTCCATTTTTTTTTCCGCCCACGGACGCCGTTTTCCCGTCTCAATTTTTTTTCGCAAAACAGCCTCGGTTTCGTGTATCAATTTTTTTTTTGGCACGACGAGGATGGGTTCGCCTCTCCATTTTTTTTTCCGCCCACGGACGCCGTTTTCCCGTCTCAATTTTTTTTCGCAAAACAGCCTCGGTTTCGTGTATCAATTTTTTTTTTCGCACAACGAGGATGGTTTCGCCTCTCCATTTTTTTTTCCGCCCACGGACGCCATTTTCCCGTCTCAATTTTTTTTCGCAAAACAGCGTCGTTTTCGTGTATCAATTTTTTTTTTCGCACGACGAGGATGGTTTCGCCTCTCCATTTTTTCTTTCCGCCCACGGACGCCATTTTCCCGTCTCAATTTTTTTTCGCAAAACAGCCTCGGTTTCGTGTATCAATTTTTTTTTTCGCACGACGAGGATGGTTTCGCCTCTCCATTTTTTTTTCCGCCCACGGACGCCGTTTTCCCGTCTCAATTTTTTTTCGCAAAACAGCGTCGGTTTCGTGTATCAATTTTTTTTTTTCGCACGACGAGGATGGTTTCGCCTCTCCATTTTTTTTTCCGCCCAGGGACGCGATTTTCCCGTCTCAATTTTTTTTCGCAAAACAGCCTCGGTTTCGTGTATCAATTTTTTTTTTCGCACGACGAGGATGGTTTCGCCTCTCCATTTTTTTTTCCGCCCACGGACGCCGTTTTCCCGTCTCAATTTTTTTTCGCAAAACAGCCTCGGTTTCGTGTATCAATTTTTTTTTTCGCACGACGAGGATGGTTTCGCCTCTCCATTTTTTTTTTCCGCCCACGGACGCCATTTTCCCGTCTCAATTTTTTTTCGCAAAACAGCCTCGGTTTCGTGTATCAATTTTTTTTTTTCGCACGACGAGGATGGTTTCGCCTCTCCATTTTTTTTTCCGCCCACGGACGCAATTTTCCCGTCTCAATTTTTTTTCGCAAAACAGCCTCGGTTTCGTGTATCAATTTTTTTTTTCGCACGACGAGGATGGTTTCGTCTCTCCATTTTTTTTTCCGCCCACGGACGCAATTTTCCCGTCTCCATTTTTTTTCGCAAAACAGCCTCGGTTTCGTGTATCAATTTTTTTTTTCGCACGACGAGGATGGTTTCGCGTCTCCATTTTTTTTTTCCGCCCACGGACGCCATTTTCCCGTCTCAATTTTTTTTCGCAAAACAGCGTCGGTTTCGTGTATCAATTTTTTTTTTCGCACAACGAGGATGGTTTCGCCTCTCCATTTTTTTTTCCGCCCACGGACGCCGTTTTCCCGTCTCAATTTTTTTTCGCATAACAGCGTCGGTTTCGCGTATCAATTTTTTTTTTCGCACGACGAGGATGGTTTCGCCTCTCCATTTTTTTTTCCGCCCACGGACGCCATTTTCCCGTCTCCATTTTTTTTCGCAAAACAGCCTCGGTTTCGTGTATCAATTTTTTTTTTCGCACGACGAGGATGGTTTCGCCTCTCCATTTTTTTTTCCGCCCACGGACGCAATTTTCCCGTCTCCATTTTTTTTCGCAAAACAGCCTCGGTTTCGTGTATCAATTTTTTTTTTCGCACGACGAGGATGGTTTCGCCTCTCCATTTTTTTTTCCGCCCACGGACGCAATTTTCCCGTCTCCATTTTTTTTCGCAAGACAGCCTCGGTTTCGTGTATCAATTTTTTTTTTCGCACGACGAGGATGGTTTCGCCTCTCCATTTTTTTTTCCGCCCATGGACGCCATTTTCCCGTCTCAATTTTTTTTCGCAAAACAGCGTCCGTTTCGTGTATCAATTTTTTTTTTCGCACGACGAGGATGGTTTCGCCTCTCCATTTTTTTTTTCCGCCCACGGACGCCATTTTCCCGTCTCAATTTTTTTTCGCAAAACAGCGTCCGTTTCGTGTATCAATTTTTTTTTTCGCACAACGAGGATGGTTTCGCCTCTCCATTTTTTTTTCCGCCCACGGACGCCGTTTTCCCGTCTCCATTTTTTTTCGCAAAACAGCGTCGGTTTCGCGTATCAATTTTTTTTTTCGCACGACGAGGATGGTTTCGCCTCTCCATTTTTTTTTCCGCCCACGGACGCCATTTTCCCGTCTCCATTTTTTTTCGCAAAACAGCCTCGGTTTCGTGTATCAATTTTTTTTTTTCGCACGACGAGGATGGTTTCGTCTCTCCATTTTTTTTTCCGCCCACGGACGCCATTTTCCCGTCTCAATTTTTTTTCGCAAAACAGCGTCTGTTTCGTGTATCAATTTTTTTTTTCGCACGACGAGGATGGTTTCGCCTCTCCATTTTTTTTTCCGCCCACGGACGCCATTTTCCTGTCTCAATTTTTTTTCGCAAAACAGCCTCGGTTTCGTGTATGAATTTTTTTTTTCGCACGACGAGGATGGTTTCGCCTCTCCATTTTTTTTTCCGCCCACGGACGCCATTTTCCCGTCTCAATTTTTTTTCGCAAAACAGCCTCGGTTTCGTGTATCAATTTTTTTTTTCGCACGACGAGGATGGTTTCGCCTCTCCATTTTTTTTTCCGCCCACGGACGCCGTTTTCCCGTCTCAATTTTTTTTCGCAAAACAGCCTCGGTTTCGTGTATCAATTTTTTTTTTCGCACGACGAGGATGGTTTCGCCTCTCCATTTTTTTTTCCGCCCACGGACGCCATTTTCCCGTCTCAATTTTTTTTCGCAAAACAGCCTCGGTTTCGTGTATCAATTTTTTTTTTCGCACGACGAGGATGGTTTCGCGTCTCCATTTTTTTTTCCGCCCACGGACGCCATTTTCCCGTCTCAATTTTTTTTCGCAAAACAGCCTCGGTTTCGTGTATCAATTTTTTTTTTCGCACGACGAGGATGGTTTTGCCTCTCCATTTTTTTTTCCGCCCACGGACGCCGTTTTCCCGTCTCAATTTTTTTTCGCAAAACAGCCTCGGTTTCGTGTATCAATTTTTTTTTTCGCACGACGAGGATGGTTTCGCCTCTCCATTTTTTTTTCCGCCCACGGACGCCATTTTCCCGTCTCAATTTTTTTTCGCAAAACAGCCTCGGTTTCGTGTATCAATTTTTTTTTCGCACGACGAGGATGGGTTCGCCTCTCCATTTTTTTTTCCGCCCACGGACGCCGTTTTCCCGTCTCAATTTTTTTTTCGCAAAACAGCGTCGGTTTCGTGTATCAATTTTTTTTTTCGCACAACGAGGATGGTTTCGCCTCTCCATTTTTTTTTCCGCCCACGGACGCCATTTTCCCGTCTCAATTTTTTTTCGCAAAACAGCGTCGGTTTCGTGTATCAATTTTTTTTTTCGCACGACGAGGATGGTTTCGCCTCTCCATTTTTTCTTTCCGCCCACGGACGCCATTTTCCCGTCTCAATTTTTTTTCGCAAAACAGCCTCGGTTTCGTGTATCAATTTTTTTTTTCTCGCACGACGAGGATGGTTTCGCCTCTCCATTTTTTTGTCCGCCCACGGACGCCGTTTTCCCCGTCTCAATTTTTTTTCGCAAACAGCCTCGGTTTCGTGTATCAATTTTTTTTTTTTGCACGACGAGGGATGGTTTCGCCTCTCCATTTTATTTTCCGCCACGGACGCCATTTTCCCGTCTCAATTTTTTTTCGCAAAACAGCCTCGGTTTCGTGTATCAATTTTTTTTTTCGCACGACGAGGATGGTTTCGCCTCTCCATTTTTTTTTTCCGCCCACGGACGCCGTTTTCCCGTCTCAATTTTTTTTCGCAAAACAGCCTCGGTTTCGTGTATCAATTTTTTTTTTCGCACGACGAGGATGGTTTCGCCTCTCCATTTTTTTTTCCGCCCACGGACGCCATTTTCCCGTCTCAATTTTTTTTCGCAAAACAGCCTGGGTTTCGTGTATCAATTTTTTTTTTCGCACGACGAGGATGGTTTCGCCTCTCCATTTTTTTTTTCCGCCCACGGACGCCATTTTCCCGTCTCAATTTTTTTTCGCAAAACAGCCTCGGTTTCGTGTATCAATTTTTTTTTTCGCACGACGAGGATGGTTTCGCCTCTCCATTTTTTTTTTCCGCCCACGGACGCAATTTTCCCGTCTCAATTTTTTTTCGCAAAACAGCCTCGGTTTCGTGTATCAATTTTTTTTTTCGCACGACGAGGATGGTTTCGCCTCTCCATTTTTTTTTCCGCCCACGGACGCAATTTTCCCGTCTCCATTTTTTTTCGCAAAACAGCCTCGGTTTCGTGTATCAATTTTTTTTTTCGCACGACGAGGATGGTTTCGCGTCTCCATTTTTTTTTTCCGCCCACGGACGCCATTTTCCCGTCTCAATTTTTTTTCGCAAAACAGCGTCGGTTTCGTGTATCAATTTTTTTTTTCGCACGACGAGGATGGTTTCGCCTCTCCATTTTTTTTTCCGCCCACGGACGCCGTTTTCCCGTCTCAATTTTTTTTCGCAAAACAGCGTCGGTTTCGCGTATCAATTTTTTTTTTCGCACGACGAGGATGGTTTCGCCTCTCCATTTTTTTTTCCGCCCACGGACGCCATTTTCCCGTCTCAATTTTTTTTCGCAAAACAGCCTCGGTTTCGTGTATCAATTTTTTTTTTCGCACGACGAGGATGGTTTCGCCTCTCCATTTTTTTTTCCGCCCACGGACGCCATTTTCCCGTCTCCATTTTTTTTCGCAAAACAGCCTCGGTTTCGTGTATCAATTTTTTTTTTCGCACGACGAGGATGGTTTCGCCTCTCCATTTTTTTTTCCGCCCACGGACGCAATTTTCCCGTCTCCATTTTTTTTCGCAAGACAGCCTCGGTTTCGTGTATCAATTTTTTTTTTCGCACGACGAGGATGGTTTCGCCTCTCCATTTTTTTTTCCGCCCACGGACGCCATTTTCCCGTCTCAATTTTTTTTCGCAAAACAGCCTCGGTTTCTTGTATCAATTTTTTTTTTCGCACGACGAGGATGGTTTCGCCTCTCCATTTTTTTTTCCGCCCACGGACGCCATTTTCCCGTCTCAATTTTTTTTCGCAAAACAGCGTCCGTTTCGTGTATCAATTTTTTTTTTCGCACGACGAGGATGGTTTCGCCTCTCCATTTTTTTTTTCCGCCCACGGACGCCATTTTCCCGTCTCAATTTTTTTTCGCAAAACAGCGTCCGTTTCGTGTATCAATTTTTTTTTTCGCACAACGAGGATGGTTTCGCCTCTCCATTTTTTTTTTCGCCCACGGACGCCGTTTTCCCGTCTCCATTTTTTTTCGCAAAACAGCGTCGGTTTCGCGTATCAATTTTTTTTTTCGCACGACGAGGATGGTTTCGCCTCTCCATTTTTTTTTCCGCCCACGGACGCCATTTTCCCGTCTCCATTTTTTTTCGCAAAACAGCCTCGGTTTCGTGTATCAATTTTTTTTTTTCGCACGACGAGGATGGTTTCGTCTCTCCATTTTTTTTTCCGCCCACGGACGCCATTTTCCCGTCTCAATTTTTTTTCGCAAAACAGCGTCGGTTTCGTGTATCAATTTTTTTTTTCGCACGACGAGGATGGTTTCGCCTCTCCATTTTTTTTTCCGCCCACGGACGCCATTTTCCTGTCTCAATTTCTTTTCGCAAAACAGCCTCGGTTTCGTGTATCAATTTTTTTTTTCGCACGACGAGGATGGTTTCGCCTCTCCATTTTTTTTTCCGCCCACGGACGCCATTTTCCCGTCTCAATTTTTTTTCGCAAAACAGCCTCGGTTTCGTGTATCAATTTTTTTTTTCGCACGACGAGGATGGTTTCGCCTCTCCATTTTTTTTTCCGCCCACGGACGCCGTTTTCCCGTCTCAATTTTTTTTCGCAAAACAGCCTCGGTTTCGTGTATCAATTTTTTTTTTCGCACGACGAGGATGGTTTCGCCTCTCCATTTTTTTTTCCGCCCACGGACGCCGTTTTCCCGTCTCAATTTTTTTTCGCAAAACAGCCTCGGTTTCGTGTATCAATTTTTTTTTTCGCACGACGAGGATGGTTTCGCCTCTCCATTTTTTTTTCCGCCCATGGACGCCATTTTCCCGTCTCAATTTTTTTTCGCAAAACAGCCTCGGTTTCGTGTATCAATTTTTTTTTTCGCACGACGAGGATGGGTTCGCCTCTCCATTTTTTTTTCCGCCCACGGACGCCGTTTTCCCGTCTCAATTTTTTTTCGCAAAACAGCGTCGGTTTCGTGTATCAATTTTTTTTTTCGCACAACGAGGATGGTTTCGCCTCTCCATTTTTTTTTCCGCCCACGGACGCCATTTTCCCGTCTCAATTTTTTTTCGCAAAACAGCGTCGGTTTCGTGTATCAATTTTTTTTTTCGCACGACGAGGATGGTTTCGCCTCTCCATTTTTTCTTTCCGCCCACAGACGCCATTTTCCCGTCTCAATTTTTTTTCGCAAAACAGCCTCGGTTTCGTGTATCAATTTTTTTTTTCGCACGACGAGGATGGTTTCGCCTCTCCATTTTTTTTTCCGCCCACGGACGCCGTTTTCCCGTCTCCATTTTTTTTCGCAAAACAGCGTCGGTTTCGCGTATCAATTTTTTTTTTCGCACGACGAGGATGGTTTCGCCTCTCCATTTTTTTTTCCGCCCACGGACGCCATTTTCCCGTCTCCATTTTTTTTCGCAAAACAGCCTCGGTTTCGTGTATCAATTTTTTTTTTTCGCACGACGAGGATGGTTTCGTCTCTCCATTTTTTTTTCCGCCCACGGACGCCATTTTCCCGTCTCAATTTTTTTTCGCAAAACAGCGTCGGTTTCGTGTATCAATTTTTTTTTTCGCACGACGAGGATGGTTTCGCCTCTCCATTTTTTTTTCCGCCCACGGACGCCATTTTCCTGTCTCAATTTCTTTTCGCAAAACAGCCTCGGTTTCGTGTATCAATTTTTTTTTTCGCACGACGAGGATGGTTTCGCCTCTCCATTTTTTTTTCCGCCCACGGACGCCATTTTCCCGTCTCAATTTTTTTTCGCAAAACAGCCTCGGTTTCGTGTATCAATTTTTTTTTTCGCACGACGAGGATGGTTTCGCCTCTCCATTTTTTTTTCCGCCCACGGACGCCGTTTTCCCGTCTCAATTTTTTTTCGCAAAACAGCCTCGGTTTCGTGTATCAATTTTTTTTTTCGCACGACGAGGATGGTTTCGCCTCTCCATTTTTTTTTCCGCCCACGGACGCCGTTTTCCCGTCTCAATTTTTTTTCGCAAAACAGCCTCGGTTTCGTGTATCAATTTTTTTTTTCGCACGACGAGGATGGTTTCGCCTCTCCATTTTTTTTTCCGCCCATGGACGCCATTTTCCCGTCTCAATTTTTTTTCGCAAAACAGCCTCGGTTTCGTGTATCAATTTTTTTTTTTCGCACGACGAGGATGGGTTCGCCTCTCCATTTTTTTTTCCGCCCACGGACGCCGTTTTCCCGTCTCAATTTTTTTTCGCAAAACAGCGTCGGTTTCGTGTATCAATTTTTTTTTTCGCACAACGAGGATGGTTTCGCCTCTCCATTTTTTTTTCGCCCACGGACGCCATTTTCCCGTCTCAATTTTTTTTCGCAAAACAGCGTCGGTTTCGTGTATCAATTTTTTTTTTCGCACGACGAGGATGGTTTCGCCTCTCCATTTTTTCTTTCCGCCCACAGACGCCATTTTCCCGTCTCAATTTTTTTTCGCAAAACAGCCTCGGTTTCGTGTATCAATTTTTTTTTTCGCACGACGAGGATGGTTTCGCCTCTCCATTTTTTTTTCCGCCCACGGACGCCGTTTTCCCGTCTCAATTTTTTTCGCAAAACAGCCTCGGTTTCGTGTATCAATTTTTTTTTTTCGCACGACGAGGATGGTTTCGCCTCTCCATTTTTTTTTCCGCCCCACGGACGCCATTTTCCCGTCTCAATTTTTTTTCGCAAACAGCCTCGGTTTCGTGTATCAATTTTTTTTTTCGCACGACGAGGATGGTTTCGCCTCTCCATTTTTTTTTCCGCCCACGGACGCCGTTTTCCCGTCTCAATTTTTTTCGCAAACAGCCTCGGTTTCGTGTATCAATTTTTTTTTTTTCGCACGACGAGGATGGTTTCGCCTCTCCATTTTTTTTTCCGCCCACGGACGCCATTTTCCCGTCTCAATTTTTTTCGCAAAACAGCCTCGGTTTCGTGTATCAATTTTTTTTTCGCACGACGAGGATGGTTTCGCCTCTCCATTTTTTTTTCCGCCCACGGACGCAATTTTCCCGTCTCCTTTTTTTTTCGCAAGACAGCCTCGGTTTCGTGTATCAATTTTTTTTTTCGCACGACGAGGATGGTTTCGCCTCTCCATTTTTTTTTCCGCCACGGACGCCATTTTCCCGTCTCAATTTTTTTTCGCAAAACAGCGTCGGTTTCGTGTATCAATTTTTTTTTTTCGCACGACGAGGATGGTTTCGCCTCTCCATTTTTTCTTTCCGCCACAGACGCCATTTTCCCGTCTCAATTTTTTTTTCGCAAAACAGCCTCGGTTTCGTGTATCAATTTTTTTTTCGCACGACGAGGATGGTTTCGCCTCTCCATTTTTTTTTCCGCCCACGGACGCCGTTTTCCCGTCTCAATTTTTTTCGCAAAACAGCCTCGGTTTCGTGTATCAATTTTTTTTTTTCGCACGACGAGGATGGTTTCGCCTCTCCATTTTTTTTTCCGCCCACGGACGCCATTTTCCCGTCTCATTTTTTTTCGCAAAACAGCCTCGGTTTCGTGTATCAATTTTTTTTTCGCACGACGAGGATGGTTTCGCCTCTCCATTTTTTTTTTTCCGCCCACGGACGCCGTTTTCCCGTCTCAATTTTTTTTCGCAAACAGCCTCGGTTTCGTGTATCAATTTTTTTTTTTCGCACGACGAGGATGGTTTCGCCTCTCCATTTTTTTTTCCGCCCACGGACGCCATTTTCCCGTCTCAATTTTTTTTCGCAAAACAGCCTCGGTTTCGTGTATCAATTTTTTTTTTTCGCACGACGAGGATGGTTTCGCCTCTCCATTTTTTTTTCCGCCCACGGACGCAATTTCCCGTCTCCTTTTTTTTTCGCAAGACAGCCTCGGTTTCGTGTATCAATTTTTTTTTTCGCACGACGAGGATGGTTTCGCCTCTCCATTTTTTTTTCCGCCCACGGACGCCATTTTCCCGTCTCAATTTTTTTTCGAAAAACAGCGTCCGTTTCGTGTATCAATTTTTTTTTTCGCACGACGAGGATGGTTTCGCCTCTCCATTTTTTTTTTCCGCCCACGGACGCCATTTTCCCGTCTCAATTTTTTTTCGCAAAACAGCGTCGGTTTCGTGTATCAATTTTTTTTTTCGCACAACGAGGATGGTTTCGCCTCTCCATTTTTTTTTCCGCCCACGGACGCCGTTTTCCCGTCTCAATTTTTTTCGCAAAACAGCGTCGGTTTCGCGTATCAATTTTTTTTTTCGCACGACGAGGATGGTTTCGCCTCTCCATTTTTTTTTCCGCCCACGGACGCCATTTTCCCATCTCAATTTTTTTTCGCAAAACAGCCTCGGTTTCGTGTATCAATTTTTTTTTCGCACGACGAGGATGGTTTCGCCTCTCCATTTTTTTTTTCCGCCCACGGACGCCATTTTCCCGTCTCAATTTTTTTTCGCAAAACAGCGTCGGTTTCGTGTATCAATTTTTTTTTTCGCACAACGAGGATGGTTTCGCCTCTCCATTTTTTTTTCCGCCCACGGACGCCGTTTTCCCGTCTCAATTTTTTTTCTCAAAACAGCGTCGGTTTCGCGTATCAATTTTTTTTTTCGCACGACGAGGATGGTTTCGCCTCTCCATTTTTTTTTCCGCCCACGGACGCCATTTTCCCGTCTCAATTTTTTTTCGCAAAACAGCCTCGGTTTCGTGTATCAATTTTTTTTTCGCACGACGAGGATGGTTTCGCCTCTCCATTTTTTTTTCCGCCCACGGACGCCGTTTTCCCGTCTCAATTTTTTTTCGCAAAACAGCCTCGGTTTCGTGTATCAATTTTTTTTTTCGCACGACGAGGATGGTTTCGCCTCTCCATTTTTTTTTCCGCCCACGGACGCCATTTTCCCGTCTCAATTTTTTTTCGCAAAACAGCCTGGGTTTCGTGTATCAATTTTTTTTTTCGCACGACGAGGATGGTTTCGCCTCTCCATTTTTTTTTCCGCCCACGGACGCCATTTTCCCGTCTCAATTTTTTTTCGCAAAACAGCGTCGGTTTCGTGTATCAATTTTTTTTTTCGCACGACGAGGATGGTTTCGCCTCTCCATTTTTTTTTCCGCCCACGGACGCCATTTTCCCGTCTCAATTTTTTTTCGCAAAACAGCCTCGGTTTCGTGTATCAATTTTTTTTTTTGCACGACGAGGATGGTTTCGCCTCTCCATTTGTTTTTCCGCCCACGGACGCCGTTTTCCCGTCTCAATTTTTTTTCGCAAAACAGCCTCGGTTTCGTGTATCAATTTTTTTTTTCGCACGACGAGGATGGTTTCGCCTCTCCATTTTTTTTTCCGCCCACGGACGCCATTTTCCCGTCTCAATTTTTTTTCGAAAAACAGCCTCGGTTTCGTGTATCAATTTTTTTTTTCGCACGACTAGGATGGGTTCGCGTCTCCATTTTTTTTTTCCGCCCCCGGACGCCATTTTCCCGTCTCAATTTTTTTTCGCAAAACAGCCTCGGTTTCGTGTATCAATTTTTTTTTTCGCACGACGAGGATGGTTTCGCCTCTCCATTTTTTTTTCCGCCCACGGACGCCACTTTCCCGTCTCAATTTTTTTTCGCAAAACAGCCTCGGTTTCGTGTATCAATTTTTTTTTCGCACGACGAGGATGGTTTCGCCTCTCCATTTTTTTTTCCGCCCACGGACGCCATTTTCCCGTCTCAATTTTTTTTCGCAAAACAGCCTCGGTTTCGTGTATCAATTTTTTTTTTCGCACGACGAGGATGGTTTCGCCTCTCCATTTTTTTTTCCGCCCACGGACGCCGTTTTCCCGTCTCAATTTTTTTTCGCAAAACAGCCTCGGTTTCGTGTATCAATTTTTTTTTTTCGCACGACGAGGATGGTTTCGCCTCTCCATTTTTTTTTCCGCCCACGGACGCCATTTTCCCGTCTCAATTTTTTTTCGCAAAACAGCCTCGGTTTCGTGTATCAATTTTTTTTTTCGCACGACGAGGATGGTTTCGCCTCTCCATTTTTTTTTCCGCCCACGGACGCCGTTTTCCCGTCTCAATTTTTTTTCGCAAAACAGCCTCGGTTTCGTGTATCAATTTTTTTTTTTCGCACGACGAGGATGGTTTCGCCTCTCCATTTTTTTTTCCGCCCACGGACGCCATTTTCCCGTCTCAATTTTTTTTCGCAAAACAGCCTCGGTTTCGTGTATCAATTTTTTTTTTCGCACGACGAGGATGGTTTCGCGTCTCCATTTTTTTTTTCCGCCCACGGACGCCATTTTCCCGTCTCAATTTTTTTTCGCAAAACAGCCTCGGTTTCGTGTATCAATTTTTTTTTTCGCACGACGAGGATGGTTTCGCCTCTCCATTTTTTTTTCCGCCCACGGACGCCATTTTCCCGTCTCAATTTTTTTTCGCAAAACAGCCTCGGTTTCGTGTATCAATTTTTTTTTTCGCACGACGAGGATGGTTTCGCCTCTCCATTTTTTTTTCCGCCCACGGACGCCATTTTCCCGTCTCAATTTTTTTTCGCAAAACAGCCTCGGTTTCGTGTATCAATTTTTTTTTTCGCACGACGAGGATGGTTTCGCCTCTCCATTTGTTTTTCCGCCCACGGACACCATTTTCCCCTCTCAATTTTTTTTCGCAAAACAGCCTCGGTTTCGTGTATCAATTTTTTTTTTCGCACGACGAGGATGGTTTCGCCTCTCCATTTTTTTTTCCGCCCACGGACGCAATTTTCCCGTCTCAATTTTTTTTCGCAAAACAGCCTCGGTTTCGTGTATCAATTTTTTTTTTCGCACGACGAGGATGGTTTCGCGTCTCCATTTTTTTTTTCCGCCCACGGACGCCATTTTCCCGTCTCAATTTTTTTTCGCAAAACAGCCTCGGTTTCGTGTATCAATTATTTTTTCGCACGACGAGGATGGTTTCGCGTCTCCATTTTTTTTTCCGCCCACGGACGCCATTTTCCCGTCTCAATTTTTTTTCGCAAAACAGCCTCGGTTTCGTGTATCAATTTTTTTTTTCGCACGACGAGGATGGTTTCGCCTCTCCATTTTTTTTTCCGCCCACGGACGCCATTTTACCGTCTCAATTTTTTTTCGCAAAACAGCCTCGGTTTCGTGTATCAATTTTTTTTTTCGCACGACGAGGATGGTTTCGCCTCTCCATTTTTTTTTCCGCCCACGGACGCAATTTTCCCGTCTCAATTTTTTTTCGCAAAACAGCCTCGGTTTCGTGTATCAATTTTTTTTTTTCGCACGACGAGGATGGTTTCGCCTCTCCATTTTTTTTTCCGCCCACGGACGCCGTTTTCCCGTCTCAATTTTTTTTCGCAAAACAGCGTCGGTTTCGTGTATCAATTTTTTTTTTTCGCACGACGAGGATGGTTTCGCGTCTCCATTTTTTTTTCCGCCCACGGACGCCATTTTCCCGTCTCAATTTTTTTTCGCAAAACAGCCTCGGTTTCGTGTATCAATTTTTTTTTTCGCACGACGAGGATGGTTTCGCCTCTCCATTTTTTTTTTCCGCCCACGGACGCCATTTTACCGTCTCAATTTTTTTTCGCAAAACAGCCTCGGTTTCGTGTATCAATTTTTTTTTTCGCACGACGAGGATGGTTTCGCCTCTCCATTTTTTTTTCCGCCCACGGACGCAATTTTCCCGTCTCAATTTTTTTTCGCAAAACAGCCTCGGTTTCGTGTATCAATTTTTTTTTTTCGCACGACGAGGATGGTTTCGCCTCTCCATTTTTTTTTCCGCCCACGGACGCCGTTTTCCCGTCTCAATTTTTTTTCGCAAAACAGCGTCGGTTTCGTGTATCAATTTTTTTTTTTCGCACGACGAGGATGGTTTCGCCTCTCCATTTTTTTTTCCGCCCACGGACGCCATTTTCCCGTCTCAATTTTTTTTCGCAAAACAGCCTGGGTTTCGTGTATCAATTTTTTTTTTCGCATGACGAGGATGTTTTCGCGGCTCCATTTTTTTTTCCGCCCACGGACGCACTTTTCCCGTCTCAATTTTTTTTCGCAAAACAGCCTCGGTTTCGTGTATCAATTTTTTTTTTCGCACGACGAGGATGGTTTCGCCTCTCCATTTTTTTTTCCGCCCACGGACGCATTTTCCCGTCTCAATTTTTTTTCGCAAAACAGCCTCGGTTTCGTGTATCAATTTTATTTTTCGAAAGACGAGGATGGTTTCGCCTCTCCATTTTTTTTTCCGCCCACGGACGCCATTTTCCCGTCTCAATTTTTTTTCGCAAAACAGCCTCGGTTTCGTGTATCAATTTTTTTTTTCGCACGACTAGGATGGTTTCGCCTCTCCATTTTTTTTTTCCGCCCACGGACACCATTTTCCCCTCTCAATTTTTTTTCGCAAAACAGCCTCGGTTTCGTGTATCAATTTTTTTTTTCGCACGACGAGGATGGTTTCGCCTCTCCATTTTTTTTTCCGCCCACGGACGCAATTTTCCCGTCTCAATTTTTTTTCGCAAAACAGCGTCGGTTTCGTGTATCAATTTTTTTTTTCGCACGACGAGGATGGTTTCGCGTCTCCATTTTTTTTTTCCGCCCACGGACGCCATTTTCCCGTCTCAATTTTTTTTCGCAAAACAGCCTCGGTTTCGTGTATCAATTATTTTTTCGCACGACGAGGATGGTTTCGCGTCTCCATTTTTTTTTCCGCCCACGGACGCCGTTTTCCCGTCTCAATTTTTTTTCGCAAAACAGCCTGGGTTTCGTGTATCAATTTTTTTTTTTCGCACGACGAGGATGGTTTCGCCTCTCCATTTTTTTTCCGCCCACGGACGCCGTTTTCCTGTCTCAATTTTTTTTCGCAAAACAGCGTCGGTTTCGTGTATCAATTTTTTTTTTCGCACGACGAGGATGGTTTCGCCTCTCCATTTTTTTTTCCGCCCACGGACGCCGTTTTCCCGTCTCAATTTTTTTTCGCAAAACAGCCTCGGTTTCGTGTATCAATTTTTTTTTTTCGCACGACGAGGATGGTTTCGCCTCTCCATTTTTTTTTCCGCCCACGGACGCCATTTTCCCGTCTCAATTTTTTTTCGCAAAACAGCCTCGGTTTCGTGTATCAATTTTTTTTTTCGCACGACGAGGATGGTTTCGCCTCTCCATTTTTTTTTCCGCCCACGGACGCCATTTTCCCGTCTCAATTTTTTTTCGCAAAACAGCGTCGGTTTCGTGTATCAATTTTTTTTTTCGCACGACGAGGATGGTTTCGCCTCTCCATTTGTTTTTCCGCCCACGGACACCATTTTCCCCTCTCAATTTTTTTTCGCAAAACAGCCTCGGTTTCGTGTATCAATTTTTTTTTTCGCACGACGAGGATGGTTTCGCCTCTCCATTTTTTTTTCCGCCCACGGACGCACTTTTCCCGTCTCAATTTTTTTTCGCAAAACAGCCTGGGTTTCGTGTATCAATTTTTTTTTTCGCACGACGAGGATGGTTTCGCGGCTCCATTTTTTTTTCCGCCCACGGACGCACTTTTCCCGTCTCAATTTTTTTTCGGAAAACAGCCTCGGTTTCGTGTATCAATTTTTTTTTTCGCACGACGAGGATGGTTTCGCCTCTCCATTTTTTTTTCCGCCCACGGACGCCATTTTCCCGTCTCAATTTTTTTTCGCAAAACAGCCTCGGTTTCGTGTATCAATTTTTTTTTTCGCACGACGAGGATGGTTTCGCCTCTCCATTTTTTTTTCCGCCCACGGACGCCATTTTCCCGTCTCAATTTTTTTTCGCAAAACAGCGTCGGTTTCGTGTATCAATTTTTTTTTTCGCACGACGAGGATGGTTTCGCCTCTCCATTTGTTTTTCCGCCCACGGACGCCATTTTCCCCTCTCATTTTTTTTTCGCAAAACAGCCTCGGTTTCGTGTATCAATTTTTTTTTTCGCACGACGAGGATGGTTTCGCCTCTCCATTTTTTTTTCCGCCCACGGACGCCATTTTCCCGTCTCCATTTTTTTTCGCAAAACAGCCTCGGTTTCGTGTATCAATTTTTTTTTTCGCACGACGAGGATGGTTTCGCCTCTCCATTTTTTTTTCCGCCCACGGACGCCATTTTCCCGTCTCAATTTTTTTTCGCAAAACAGCCTCGGTTTCGTGTATCAATTTTTTTTTTCGCACGACGAGGATGGTTTCGCGTCTCCATTTTTTTTTCCGCCCACGGACGCCGTTTTCCCGTCTCAATTTTTTTTCGCAAAACAGCGTCGGTTTCGTGTATCAATTTTTTTTTTCGCACAACGAGGATGGTTTCGCCTCTCCATTTTTTTTTCCGCCCACGGACGCAATTTTCCCGTCTCAATTTTTTTTCGCAAAACAGCCTCGGTTTCGTGTATCAATTTTTTTTTTCGCACGACGAGGATGGTTTCGCGTCTCCATTTTTTTTTCCGCCCACGGACGCCATTTTCCCGTCTCAATTTTTTTTCGCAAAACAGCCTCGGTTTCGTGTATCAATTTTTTTTTTCGCACGACGAGGATGGTTTCGCCTCTCCATTTTTTTTTCCGCCCACGGACGCCGTTTTCCCGTCTCAATTTTTTTTCGCAAAACAGCGTCGGTTTCGTGTATCAATTTTTTTTTTTCGCACGACGAGGATGGTTTCGCCTCTCCATTTTTTTTTCCGCCCACGGACGCCATTTTCCCCTCTCAATTTTTTTTCGCAAAACAGCGTCGGTTTCGTGTATCAATTTTTTTTTTCGCACGACGAGGATGGTTTCGCCTCTCCATTTTTTTTTCCGCCCACGGACGCCGTTTTCCCGTCTCAATTTTTTTTCGCAAAACAGCCTGGGTTTCGTGTATCAATTTTTTTTTTCGCACGACGAGGATGGTTTCGCCTCTCCATTTTTTTTTTCCGCCCACGGACGCCATTTTCCCGTCTCAATTTTTTTTCGCAAAACAGCCTCGGTTTCGTGTATCAATTTTTTTTTCGCACGACGAGGATGGTTTCGCCTCTCCATTTTTTTTTCCGCCCACGGACGCAATTTTCCCGTCTCAATTTTTTTCGCAAAACAGCGTCGGTTTCGTGTATCAATTTTTTTTTTCGCACGACGAGGATGGTTTCGCCTCTCCATTTTTTTTTCATCCCACGGACGCCGTTTTCCCGTCTCAATTTTTTTTCGCAAAACAGCCTCGGTTTCGTGTATCAATTTTTTTTTTTCGCACGACGAGGATGGTTTCGCCTCTCCATTTTTTTTTCCGCCCACGGACGCCATTTTCCCGTCTCAATTTTTTTTCGCAATACAGCCTGGGTTTCGTGTATCAATTTTTTTTTTCGCACGACGAGGATGGTTTCGCGGCTCCATTTTTTTTTCCGCCCACGGACGTACTTTTCCCGTCTCAATTTTTTTTCGGAAAACAGCCTCGGTTTCGTGTATCAATTTTTTTTTTCGCACGACGAGGATGGTTTCGCCTCTCCATTTTTTTTTCCGCCCACGGACGCCATTTTCCCGTCTCAATTTTTTTTCGCAAAACAGCCTCGGTTTCGTGTATCAATTTTTTTTTTCGCACGACGAGGATGGTTTCGCCTCTCCATTTTTTTTTCCGCCCACGGACGCCGTTTTCCCGTCTCAATTTTTTTTCGCAAAACAGCCTCGGTTTCGTGTATCAATTTTTTTTTTCGCACGACTAGGATGGTTTCGCCTCTCCATTTGTTTTTCCGCCCACGGACACCATTTTTCCCTCTCAATTTTTTTTCGCAAAACAGCCTCGGTTTCGTGTATCAATTTTTTTTTTCGCACGACGAGGATGGTTTCGCCTCTCCATTTTTTTTTTCCGCCCACGGACGCCATTTTCCCGTCTCCATTTTTTTTCGCAAAACAGCCTCGGTTTCGTGTATCAATTTTTTTTTTCGCACGACGAGGATGGTTTCGCCTCTCCATTTTTTTTTTCCGCCCACGGACGCCATTTTCCCGTCTCAATTTTTTTTCGCAAAACAGCCTCGGTTTCGTGTATCAATTATTTTTTCGCACGACGAGGATGGTTTCGCGTCTCCATTTTTTTTTTCAGCCCACGGACGCCATTTTCCCGTCTCAATTTTTTTTCGCAAAACAGCCTCGGTTTCGGGTATCAATTTTTTTTTTCGCACAACGAGGATGGTTTCGCCTCTCCATTTTTTTTTCCGCCCACGGACGCCGTTTTCCCGTCTCAATTTTTTTTCGCAAAACAGCCTGGGTTTCGTGTATCATTTTTTTTTTTCGCACGACGAGGATGGTTTCGCCTCTCCATTTTTTTTTCCGCCCACGGACGCCGTTTTCCTGTCTCAATTTTTTTTCGCAAAACAGCCTCGGTTTCGTGTATCAATTTTTTTTTTCGCACGACGAGGATGGTTTCGCCTCTCCATTTTTTTTTCCGCCCACGGACGCCATTTTCCCGTCTCATTTTTTTTTCGCAAAACAGCCTCGGTTTCGTGTATCAATTTTTTTTTTCGCACGACGAGGATGGTTTCGCCTCTCCATTTTTTTTTCCGCCCACGGACGCCATTTTCCCGTCTCAATTTTTTTTCGCAAAACAGCCTCGGTTTCGTGTATCAATTTTTTTTTCGCACGACGAGGATGGTTTCGCCTCTCCATTTTTTCTTTCCGCCCACGGACGCCATTTTCCCGTCTCCATTTTTTTTCGCAAAACAGCCTCGGTTTCGTGTATCAATTTTTTTTTTCGCACGACGAGGATGGTTTCGCGTCTCCATTTTTTTTTCCGCCCACGGACGCCGTTTTCCCGTCTCAATTTTTTTTCGCAAAACAGCCTCGGTTTCGTGTATCAATTTTTTTTTTCGCACAACGAGGATGGTTTCGCCTCTCCATTTTTTTTTCCGCCCACGGACGCAATTTTCCCCTCTCAATTTTTTTTCGCAAAACAGCCTCGGTTTCGTGTATCAATTTTTTTTTTCGCACGACGAGGATGGTTTTGCCTCTCCATTTTTTTTTCCGCCCACGGACGCAATTTTCCCGTCTCAATTTTTTTTCGCAAAACAGCGTCGGTTTCGTGTATCAATTTTTTTTTTCGCACGACGAGGATGGTTTCGCCTCTCCATTTTTTTTTCCGCCCACGGACGCCATTTTCCCGTCTCAATTTTTTTTCGCAAAACAGCCTCGGTTTCGTGTATCAATTTTTTTTTTCGCACGACGAGGATGGTTTCGCCTCTCCATTTTTTTTTCCGCCCACGGACGCCGTTTTCCCGTCTCAATTTTTTTTCGCAAAACAGCCTCGGTTTCGTGTATCAATTTTTTTTTTTCGCACGACGAGGATGGTTTCGCCTCTCCATTTTTTTTTCCGCCCACGGACGCCATTTTCCCGTCTCAATTTTTTTTCGCAAAACAGCCTTGGTTTCGTGTATCAATTTTTTTTTTCGCACGACGAGGATGGTTTCGCCTCTCCATTTTTTTTTTCCGCCCACGGACGCCATTTTCCCGTCTCAATTTTTTTTCGCAAAACAGCCTCGGTTTCGTGTATCAATTTTTTTTTTCGCACGACGAGGATGGTTTCGCCTCTCCATTTTTTTTTCCGCCCACGGACACCATTTTCCCCTCTCAATTTTTTTTCGCAAAACAGCCTCGGTTTCGTGTATCAATTTTTTTTTTCGCACGACGAGGATGGTTTCGCCTCTCCATTTTTTTTTCAGCCCACGGACGCCATTTTCCCGTCTCAATTTTTTTTCGCAAAACAGCCTCGGTTTCGGGTATCAATTTTTTTTTTCGCACGACGAGGATGGTTTCGCCTCTCCATTTTTTTTTCCGCCCACGGACGCCATTTTCCCGTCTCATTTTTTTTTCGCAAAACAGCCTCGGTTTCGTGTATCAATTTTTTTTTTCGCACGACGAGGATGGTTTCGCCTCTCCATTTTTTTTTCCGCCCACGGACGCCATTTTCCCGTCACAATTTTTTTTCGCAAAACAGCCTGGGTTTCGTGTATCAATTTTTTTTTTCGCACGACGAGGATGTTTTCGCGGCTCCATTTTTTTTTCCGCCCACGGACGCCATTTTCCCGTCTCAATTTTTTTTCGCAAAACAGCCTGGGTTTCGTGTATCAATTTTTTTTTTCGCACGACGAGGATGGTTTCGCCTCTCCATTTTTTTTTCCGCCCACGGACGCATTTTCCCGTCTCAATTTTTTTTCGCAAAACAGCCTCGGTTTCGTGTATCAATTTTATTTTTCGCACGACGAGGATGGTTTCGCCTCTCCATTTTTTTTTCCGCCCACGGACGCCATTTTCCCGTCTCAATTTTTTTTCGCAAAACAGCCTCGGTTTCGTGTATCAATTTTTTTTTTCGCACGACTAGGATGGTTTCGCCTCTCCATTTTTTTTTCCGCCCACGGACACCATTTTCCCCTCTCAATTTTTTTTCGCAAAACAGCCTCGGTTTCGTGTATCAATTTTTTTTTTCGCACGACGAGGATGGTTTCGCCTCTCCATTTTTTTTTCCGCCCACGTACGCAATTTTCCCGTCTCAATTTTTTTTCGCAAAACAGCGTCGGTTTCGTGTATCAATTTTTTTTTTCGCACGACGAGGATGGTTTCGCGTCTCCATTTTTTTTTTCCGCCCACGGACGCCATTTTCCCGTCTCAATTTTTTTTCGCAAAACAGCCTCGGTTTCGTGTATCAATTATTTTTTCGCACGACGAGGATGGTTTCGCGTCTCCATTTTTTTTTCCGCCCACGGACGCCGTTTTCCCGTCTCAATTTTTTTTCGCAAAACAGCCTCGGTTTCGTGTATCAATTTTTTTTTTTCGCACGACGAGGATGGTTTCGCCTCTCCATTTTTTTTCCGCCCACGGACGCCGTTTTCCCGTCTCAATTTTTTTTCGCAAAACAGCGTCGGTTTCGTGTATCAATTTTTTTTTTCGCACGACGAGGATGGTTTCGCCTCTCCATTTTTTTTTCCGCCCACGGACGCCGTTTTCCCGTCTCAATTTTTTTTCGCAAAACAGCCTCGGTTTCGTGTATCAATTTTTTTTTTTCGCACGACGAGGATGGTTTCGCCTCTCCATTTTTTTTTCCGCCCACGGACGCCATTTTCCCGTCTCAATTTTTTTTCGCAAAACAGCCTCGGTTTCGTGTATCAATTTTTTTTTTCGCACGACTAGGATGGTTTCGCCTCTCCATTTGTTTTTCCGCCCACGGACACCATTTTCCCCTCTCAATTTTTTTTCGCAAAACAGCCTCGGTTTCGTGTATCAATTTTTTTTTTCGCACGACGAGGATGGTTTCGCCTCTCCATTTTTTTTTCCGCCCACGGACGCAATTTTCCCGTCTCAATTTTTTTTCGCAAAACAGCGTCGGTTTCGTGTATCAATTTTTTTTTTCGCACGACGAGGATGGTTTCGCGTCTCCATTTTTTTTTTCCGCCCACGGACGCCATTTTCCCGTCTCAATTTTTTTTCGCAAAACAGCCTCGGTTTCGTGTATCAATTATTTTTTCGCACGACGAGGATGGTTTCGCGTCTCCATTTTTTTTTCCGCCCACGGACGCCGTTTTCCCGTCTCAATTTTTTTTCGCAAAACAGCCTGGGTTTCGTGTATCAATTTTTTTTTTTCGCACGACGAGGATGGTTTCGCCTCTCCATTTTTTTTCCGCCCACGGACGCCGTTTTCCCGTCTCAATTTTTTTTCGCAAAACAGCGTCGGTTTCGTGTATCAATTTTTTTTTTCGCACGACGAGGATGGTTTCGCCTCTCCATTTTTTTTTCCGCCCACGGACGCCATTTTCCCGTCTCAATTTTTTTTCGCAAAACAGCCTCGGTTTCGTGTATCAATTTTTTTTTTCGCACGACGAGGATGGTTTCGCCTCTCCATTTTTTTTTTCCGCCCACGGACGCCATTTTCCCGTCTCAATTTTTTTTCGCAAAACAGCCTCGGTTTCGTGTATCAATTTTTTTTTTCGCACGACGAGGATGGTTTCGCCTCTCCATTTTTTTTTCCGCCCACGGACGCCATTTTCCCGTCTCAATTTTTTTTCGCAAAACAGCCTCGGTTTCGTGTATCAATTTTTTTTTTCGCACGACGAGGATGGTTTCGCCTCTCCATTTGTTTTTCCGCCCACGGACACCATTTTCCCCTCTCAATTTTTTTTCGCAAAACAGCCTCGGTTTCGTGTATCAATTTTTTTTTTCGCACGACGAGGATGGTTTCGCCTCTCCATTTTTTTTTCCGCCCACGGACGCAATTTTCCCGTCTCAATTTTTTTTCGCAAAACAGCCTCGGTTTCGTGTATCAATTTTTTTTTTCGCACGACGAGGATGGTTTCGCCTCTCCATTTTTTTTTTCCGCCCACGGACGCCATTTTCCCGTCTCAATTTTTTTTCGCAAAACAGCCTCGGTTTCGTGTATCAATTATTTTTTCGCACGACGAGGATGGTTTCGCGTCTCCATTTTTTTTTTCAGCCCACGGACGCCATTTTCCCGTCTCAATTTTTTTTCGCAAAACAGCCTCGGTTTCGTGTATCAATTTTTTTTTTCGCACGACGAGGATGGTTTCGCCTCTCCATTTTTTTTTCCGCCCACGGACGCCATTTTACCGTCTCAATTTTTTTTCGCAAAACAGCCTCGGTTTCGTGTATCAATTTTTTTTTTCGCACGACGAGGATGGTTTCGCGTCTCCATTTTTTTTTCCGCCCACGGACGCACTTTTCCCGTCTCAATTTTTTTTCGCAAAACAGCCTCGGTTTCGTGTATCAATTTTTTTTTTTCGCACGACGAGGATGGTTTCGCCTCTCCATTTTTTTTTCCGCCCACGGACGCCGTTTTCCCGTCTCAATTTTTTTTCGCAAAACAGCGTCGGTTTCGTGTATCAATTTTTTTTTTTCGCACGACGAGGATGGTTTCGCCTCTCCATTTTTTTTTCCGCCCACGGACGCCATTTTCCCGTCTCAATTTTTTTTCGCAAAACAGCCTGGGTTTCGTGTATCAATTTTTTTTTTCGCACGACGAGGATGGTTTCGCCTCTCCATTTTTTTTTTCCGCCCACGGACGCCATTTTCCCGTCTCAATTTTTTTTCGCAAAACAGCCTCGGTTTCGTGTATCAATTTTTTTTTTCGCACGACGAGGATGGTTTCGCCTCTCCATTTTTTTTTCCGCCCACGGACGCCATTTTCCCGTCTCAATTTTTTTTCGCAAAACAGCCTCGGTTTCGTGTATCAATTTTTTTTTTCGCACGACGAGGATGGTTTCGCCTCTCCATTTTTTTTTCCGCCCACGGACGCCATTTTCCCGTCTCAATTTTTTTTCGCAAAACAGCCTCGGTTTCGTGTATCAATTTTTTTTTTCGCACGACGAGGATGGTTTCGCCTCTCCATTTGTTTTTCCGCCCACGGACACCATTTTCCCCTCTCAATTTTTTTTCGCAAAACAGCCTCGGTTTCGTGTATCAATTTTTTTTTTCGCACGACGAGGATGGTTTCGCCTCTCCATTTTTTTTTCCGCCCACGGACGCAATTTTCCCGTCTCAATTTTTTTTCGCAAAACAGCCTCGGTTTCGTGTATCAATTTTTTTTTTCGCACGACGAGGATGGTTTCGCGTCTCCATTTTTTTTTTCCGCCCACGGACGCCATTTTCCCGTCTCAATTTTTTTTCGCAAAACAGCCTCGGTTTCGTGTATCAATTATTTTTTCGCACGACGAGGATGGTTTCGCGTCTCCATTTTTTTTTCCGCCCACGGACGCCGTTTTCCCGTCTCAATTTTTTTTCGCAAAACAGCCTGGGTTTCGTGTATCAATTTTTTTTTTTCGCACGACGAGGATGGTTTCGCCTCTCCATTTTTTTTCCGCCCACGGACGCCGTTTTCCCGTCTCAATTTTTTTTCGCAAAACAGCCTGGGTTTCGTGTATCAATTTTTTTTTTTCGCACGACGAGGATGGTTTCGCCTCTCCATTTTTTTTCCGCCCACGGACGCCGTTTTCCCGTCTCAATTTTTTTTCGCAAAACAGCGTCGGTTTCGTGTATCAATTTTTTTTTTCGCACGACGAGGATGGTTTCGCCTCTCCATTTTTTTTTCCGCCCACGGACGCCGTTTTCCCGTCTCCATTTTTTTTCGCAAAACAGCCTCGGTTTCGTGTATCTATTTTTTTTTTTCGCACGACGAGGATGGTTTCGCCTCTCCATTTTTTTTTCCGCCCACGGACGCCATTTTCCCGTCTCAATTTTTTTTCGCAAAACAGCCTCGGTTTCGTGTATCAATTTTTTTTTTCGCACGACGAGGATGGTTTCGCCTCTCCATTTTTTTTTTCCGCCCACGGACGCCATTTTCCCGTCTCAATTTTTTTTCGCAAAACAGCCTCGGTTTCGTGTATCAATTTTTTTTTTCGCACGACGAGGATGGTTTCGCCTCTCCATTTTTTTTTCCGCCCACGGACGCCATTTTCCCGTCTCAATTTTTTTTCGCAAAACAGCCTCGGTTTCGTGTATCAATTTTTTTTTTCGCACGACGAGGATGGTTTCGCCTCTCCATTTTTTTTTCCGCCCACGGACGCCATTTTCCCGTCTCAATTTTTTTTCGCAAAACAGCCTCGGTTTCGTGTATCAATTTTTTTTTTCGCACGACGAGGATGGTTTCGCCTCTCCATTTGTTTTTCCGCCCACGGACACCATTTTCCCCTCTCAATTTTTTTTCGCAAAACAGCCTCGGTTTCGTGTATCAATTTTTTTTTTCGCACGACGAGGATGGTTTCGCCTCTCCATTTTTTTTTCCGCCCACGGACGCAATTTTCCCGTCTCAATTTTTTTTCGCAAAACAGCCTCGGTTTCGTGTATCAATTTTTTTTTTCGCACGACGAGGATGGTTTCGCGTCTCCATTTTTTTTTTCCGCCCACGGACGCCATTTTCCCGTCTCAATTTTTTTTCGCAAAACAGCCTCGGTTTCGTGTATCAATTATTTTTTCGCACGACGAGGATGGTTTCGCGTCTCCATTTTTTTTTTCAGCCCACGGACGCCATTTTCCCGTCTCAATTTTTTTTCGCAAAACAGCCTCGGTTTCGTGTATCAATTTTTTTTTTCGCACGACGAGGATGGTTTCGCCTCTCCATTTTTTTTTTCCGCCCACGGACGCCATTTTACCGTCTCAATTTTTTTTCGCAAAACAGCCTCGGTTTCGTGTATCAATTTTTTTTTTCGCACGACGAGGATGGTTTCGCCTCTCCATTTTTTTTTCCGCCCACGGACGCAATTTTCCCGTCTCAATTTTTTTTCGCAAAACAGCCTCGGTTTCGTGTATCAATTTTTTTTTTTCGCACGACGAGGATGGTTTCGCGGCTCCATTTTTTTTTCCGCCCACGGACGCACTTTTCCCGTCTCAATTTTTTTTCGCAAAACAGCCTCGGTTTCGTGTATCAATTTTTTTTTTCGCACGACGAGGATGGTTTCGCCTCTCCATTTTTTTTTCCGCCCACGGACGCCATTTTCCCGTCTCAATTTTTTTTCGCAAAACAGCCTCGGTTTCGTGTATCAATTTTTTTTTTCGCACGACTAGGATGGTTTCGCCTCTCCATTTGTTTTTCCGCCCACGGACGCCATTTTCCCGTCTCAATTTTTTTTCGCAAAACAGCCTCGGTTTCGTGTATCAATTATTTTTTCGCACGACGAGGATGGTTTCGCCTCTCCATTTTTTTTTCCGCCCACGGACGCCGTTTTCCCGTCTCAATTTTTTTTCGCAAAACAGCCTGGGTTTCGTGTATCAATTTTTTTTTTTCGCACGACGAGGATGGTTTCGCCTCTCCATTTTTTTTCCGCCCACGGACGCCGTTTTCCCGTCTCAATTTTTTTTCGCAAAACAGCGTCGGTTTCGTGTATCAATTTTTTTTTTCGCACGACGAGGATGGTTTCGCCTCTCCATTTTTTTTTCCGCCCACGGACGCAATTTTCCCGTCTCAATTTTTTTTCGCAAAACAGCCTCGGTTTCGTGTATCAATTTTTTTTTTCGCACGACGAGGATGGTTTCGCCTCTCCATTTTTTCTTTCCGCCCACGGACGCCATTTTCCCGTCTCCATTTTTTTTCGCAAAACAGCCTCGGTTTCATGTATCAATTTTTTTTTTCGCAGGACGAGGATGGTTTCGCCTCTCCATTTTTTTTTCTGCCCACGGACGCCATTTTCCCGTCTCAATTTTTTTTCGAAAAACAGCCTCGGTTTCGTGTATCAATTTTTTTTTTCGCACGACGAGGATGGTTTCGCCTCTCCATTTTTTTTTTCAGCCCACGGACGCCATTTTCCCGTCTCAATTTTTTTTCGCAAAACAGCCTCGGTTTCGGGTATCAATTTTTTTTTTCGCACAACGAGGATGGTTTCGCCTCTCCATTTTTTTTTCCGCCCACGGACGCCGTTTTCCCGTCTCAATTTTTTTTCGCAAAACAGCCTCGGTTTCGTGTATCAATTTTTTTTTTCGCACGACGAGGATTGTTTCGCCGCTCCATTTTTTTTTCCGCCCACGGACGCCGTTTTCCCGTCTCAATTTTTTTTCGAAAAACAGCCTCGGTTTCGTGTATCAATTTTTTTTTTCGCACGACGAGGATGGTTTCGCCTCTCCATTTTTTTTTCCGCCCACGGACGCCATTTTCCCGTCTCAATTTTTTTTCGCAAAACAGCCTCGGTTTCGTGTATCAATTTTTTTTTTCGCACGACGAGGATGGTTTCGCCTCTCCATTTTTTTTTCCGCCCACGGACGCCATTTTCCCGTCTCCATTTTTTTTCGCAAAACAGCCTCGGTTTCGTGTATCAATTTTTTTTTTCGCACGACGAGGATGGTTTCGCCTATCCATTTTTTTTTCCGCCCACGGACGCCATTTTCCCGTCTCAATTTTTTTTCGCAAAACAGCCTCGGTTTCGTGTATCAATTTTTTTTTTCGCACGACGAGGATGGTTTCGCCTCTCCATTTTTTTTTTCCGCCCACGGACGCCATTTTACCGTCTCAATTTTTTTTCGCAAAACAGCCTCGGTTTCGTGTATCAATTTTTTTTTTCGCACGACGAGGATGGTTTCGCCTCTCCATTTTTTTTTCCGCCCACGGACGCAATTTTCCCGTCTCAATTTTTTTTCGCAAAACAGCCTCGGTTTCGTGTATCAATTTTTTTTTTTCGCACGACGAGGATGGTTTCGCCTCTCCATTTTTTTTTCCGCCCACGGACGCCGTTTTCCCGTCTCAATTTTTTTTCGCAAAACAGCGTCGGTTTCGTGTATCAATTTTTTTTTTTCGCACGACGAGGATGGTTTCGCCTCTCCATTTTTTTTTCCGCCCACGGACGCCATTTTCCCGTCTCAATTTTTTTTCGGAAAACAGCCTCGGTTTCGTGTATCAATTTTTTTTTTCGCACGACGAGGATGGTTTCGCCTCTCCATTTTTTTTTCCGCCCACGGACGCCATTTTCCCATCTCCATTTTTTTTCGCAAAACAGCCTCGGTTTCGTGTATCAATTTTTTTTTTCGCACGACTAGGATGGTTTCGCCTCTCCATTTGTTTTTCCGCCCACGGACACCATTTTCCCCTCTCAATTTTTTTTCGCAAAACAGCCTCGGTTTCGTGTATCAATTTTTTTTTTCGCACGACGAGGATGGTTTCGCCTCTCCATTTTTTTTTCCGCCCACGGACGCAATTTTCCCGTCTCAATTTTTTTTCGCAAAACAGCGTCGGTTTCGTGTATCAATTTTTTTTTTCGCACGACGAGGATGGTTTCGCCTCTCCATTTTTTTTTTCCGCCCACGGACGCCATTTTCCCGTCTCAATTTTTTTTCGCAAAACAGCCTCGGTTTCGTGTATCAATTATTTTTTCGCACGACGAGGATGGTTTCGCGTCTCCATTTTTTTTTCCGCCCACGGACGCCGTTTTCCCGTCTCAATTTTTTTTCGCAAAACAGCCTGGGTTTCGTGTATCAATTTTTTTTTTTCGCACGACGAGGATGGTTTCGCCTCTCCATTTTTTTTCCGCCCACGGACGCCGTTTTCCCGTCTCAATTTTTTTTCGCAAAACAGCGTCGGTTTCGTGTATCAATTTTTTTTTTCGCACGACGAGGATGGTTTCGCCTCTCCATTTTTTTTTCCGCCCACGGACGCAATTTTCCCGTCTCAATTTTTTTTCGCAAAACAGCCTCGGTTTCGTATATCAATTTTTTTTTTCGCACGACGAGGATGGTTTCGCCTCTCCATTTTTTCTTTCCGCCCACGGACGCCATTTTCCCGTCTCAATTTTTTTTCGCAAAACAGCCTCGGTTTCGTGTATCAATTTTTTTTTTCGCACGACGAGGATGGTTTCGCCTCTCCATTTTTTTTTTCCGCCCACGGACGCCATTTTACCGTCTCAATTTTTTTTCGCAAAACAGCCTCGGTTTCGTGTATCAATTTTTTTTTTCGCACGACGAGGATGGTTTCGCCTCTCCATTTTTTTTTCCGCCCACGGACGCAATTTTCCCGTCTCAATTTTTTTTCGGAAAACAGCCTCGGTTTCGTGTATCAATTTTTTTTTTTCGCACGACGAGGATGGTTTCGCCTCTCCATTTTTTTTTCCGCCCACGGACGCCGTTTTCCCGTCTCAATTTTTTTTCGCAAAACAGCGTCGGTTTCGTGTATCAATTTTTTTTTTTCGCACGACGAGGATGGTTTCGCCTCTCCATTTTTTTTTCCGCCCACGGACGCCATTTTCCCGTCTCAATTTTTTTTCGGAAAACAGCCTCGGTTTCGTGTATCAATTTTTTTTTTCGCACGACGAGGATGGTTTCGCCTCTCCATTTTTTTTTCCGCCCACGGACGCCATTTTCCCATCTCCATTTTTTTTCGCAAAACAGCCTCGGTTTCGTGTATCAATTTTTTTTTTCGCACGACTAGGATGGTTTCGCCTCTCCATTTGTTTTTCCGCCCACGGACACCATTTTCCCCTCTCAATTTTTTTTCGCAAAACAGCCTCGGTTTCGTGTATCAATTTTTTTTTTCGCACGACGAGGATGGTTTCGCCTCTCCATTTTTTTTTCCGCCCACGGACGCAATTTTCCCGTCTCAATTTTTTTTCGCAAAACAGCGTCGGTTTCGTGTATCAATTTTTTTTTTCACACGACGAGGATGGTTTCGCCTCTCCATTTTTTTTTTCCGCCCACGGACGCCATTTTCCCGTCTCAATTTTTTTTCGCAAAACAGCCTCGGTTTCGTGTATCAATTATTTTTTCGCACGACGAGGATGGTTTCGCGTCTCCATTTTTTTTTCCGCCCACGGACGCCGTTTTCCCGTCTCAATTTTTTTTCGCAAAACAGCCTGGGTTTCGTGTATCAATTTTTTTTTTTCGCACGACGAGGATGGTTTCGCCTCTCCATTTTTTTTCCGCCCACGGACGCCGTTTTCCCGTCTCAATTTTTTTTCGCAAAACAGCGTCGGTTTCGTGTATCAATTTTTTTTTTCGCACGACGAGGATGGTTTCGCCTCTCCATTTTTTTTTCCGCCCACGGACGCAATTTTCCCGTCTCAATTTTTTTTCGCAAAACAGCCTCGGTTTCGTATATCAATTTTTTTTTTCGCACGACGAGGATGGTTTCGCCTCTCCATTTTTTCTTTCCGCCCACGGACGCCATTTTCCCGTCTCCATTTTTTTTCGCAAAACAGCCTCGGTTTCATGTATCAATTTTTTTTTTCGCACGACGAGGATGGTTTCGCCTCTCCATTTTTTTTTCCGCCCACGGACGCCGTTTTCCCGTCTCAATTTTTTTTCGGAAAACAGCCTCGGTTTCGTGTATCAATTTTTTTTTTCGCACGACGAGGATGGTTTCGCGTCTCCATTTTTTTTTCCGCCCACGGACGCCATTTTCCCGTCTCAATTTTTTTTCGAAAAACAGCCTCGGTTTCGTGTATCAATTTTTTTTTTCGCACAACGAGGATGGTTTCGCCTCTCCATTTTTTTTTCCGCCCACGGACGCAATTTTCCCGTCTCAATTTTTTTTCGCAAAACAGCGTCGGTTTCGTGTATCAATTTTTTTTTTCGCACGACGAGGATGGTTTCGCGTCTCCATTTTTTTTTCCGCCCACGGACGCCATTTTCCCGTCTCAATTTTTTTTCGCAAAACAGCCTCGGTTTCGTGTATCAATTTTTTTTTTCGCACGACGAGGATGGTTTCGCCTCTCCATTTTTTTTTCCGCCCACGGACGCCGTTTTCCCGTCTCAATTTTTTTTCGCAAAACAGCGTCGGTTTCGTGTATCAATTTTTTTTTTTCGCACGACGAGGATGGTTTCGCCTCTCCATTTTTTTTTCCGCCCACGGACGCACTTTTCCCGTCTCAATTTTTTTTCGCAAAACAGCCTGGGTTTCTTGTATCAATTTTTTTTTTCGCACGACGAGGATGGTTTCGCCTCTCCATTTTTTTTTTCCGCCCACGGACGCCATTTTCCCGTCTCCATTTTTTTTCGCAAAACAGCCTCGGTTTCGTGTATCAATTTTTTTTTTCGCACGACGAGGATGGTTTCGCCTCTCCATTTTTTTTTCCGCCCACGGACGCCATTTTCCCGTCTCAATTTTTTTTCGCAAAACAGCCTCGGTTTCGTGTATCAATTTTTTTTTTCGCACGACGAGGATGGTTTCGCCTCTCCATTTTTTTTTCCGCCCACGGACACCATTTTCCCGTCTCAATTTTTTTTCGCAAAACAGCCTCGGTTTCGTGTATCAATTTTTTTTTTCGCACGACGAGGATGGTTTCGCCTCTCCATTTTTTTTTCCGCCCACGGACGCCGTTTTCCCGTCTCAATTTTTTTTCGCAAAACAGCGTCGGTTTCGTGTATCAATTTTTTTTTTTCGCACGACGAGGATGGTTTCGCCTCTCCATTTTTTTTTCCGCCCACGGACGCCATTTTCCCGTCTCAATTTTTTTTCGCAAAACAGCCTGGGTTTCTTGTATCAATTTTTTTTTTCGCACAACGAGGATGGTTTCGCCTCTCCATTTTTTTTTTCCGCCCACGGACGCCATTTTCCCGTCTCAATTTTTTTTCGCAAAACAGCCTCGGTTTCGTGTATCAATTTTTTTTTTCGCACGACGAGGATGGTTTCGCCTCTCCATTTTTTTTTCCGCCCACGGACGCAATTTTCCCGTCTCAATTTTTTTTCGCAAAACAGCCTCGGTTTCGTGTATCAATTTTTTTTTTCGCACGACGAGGATGGTTTCGCCTCTCCATTTTTTTTTCCGCCCACGGACGCCGTTTTCCCGTCTCCATTTTTTTTCGCAAAACAGCGTCGGTTTCGTGTATCAATTTTTTTTTTCGCACGACGAGGATGGTTTCGCCTCTCCATTTTTTTTTCCGCCCACGGACGCCATTTTCCCGTCTCAATTTTTTTTCGCAAAACAGCCTGGGTTTCTTGTATCAATTTTTTTTTTCGCACGACGAGGATGGTTTCGCCTCTCCATTTTTTTTTTCCGCCCACGGACGCCATTTTCCCGTCTCAATTTTTTTTCGCAAAACAGCCTCGGTTTCGTGTATCAATTTTTTTTTTCGCACCACGAGGATGGTTTCGCCTCTCCATTTTTTTTTCCGCCCACGGACGCAATTTTCCCGTCTCAATTTTTTTTCGCAAAACAGCGTCGGTTTCGTGTATCAATTTTTTTTTTCGCACGACGAGGATGGTTTCGCCTCTCCATTTTTTTTTCCGCCCACGGACGCCGTTTTCCCGTCTCAATTTTTTTTCGCAAAACAGCCTCGGTTTCGTGTATCAATTTTTTTTTTTCGCACGACGAGGATGGTTTCGCCTCTCCATTTTTTTTTCCGCCCACGGACGCCATTTTCCCGTCTCAATTTTTTTTCGCAAAACAGCCTGGGTTTCGTGTATCAATTTTTTTTTTCGCACGACGAGGATGGTTTCGCGGCTCCATTTTTTTTTCCACCCACGGACGCACTTTTCCCGTCTCAATTTTTTTTCGGAAAACAGCCTCGGTTTCGTGTATCAATTTTTTTTTTCGCACGACGAGGATGGTTTCGCCTCTCCATTTTTTTTTCCGCCCACGGACGCCATTTTCCCGTCTCAATTTTTTTTCGCAAAACAGCCTCGGTTTCGTGTATCAATTTTTTTTTCGCACGACGAGGATGGTTTCGCGTCTCCATTTGTTTTTCCGCCCACGGACACCATTTTCCCCTCTCATTTTTTTTTCGCAAAACAGCCTCGGTTTCGTGTATCAATTTTTTTTTTCGCACGACGAGGATGGTTTCGCCTCTCCATTTTTTTTTCCGCCCACGGACGCCATTTTCCCGTCTCAATTTTTTTTCGCAAAACAGCCTCGGTTTCGTGTATCAATTTTTTTTTCGCACGACGAGGATGGTTTCGCCTCTCCATTTTTTTTTCCGCCCACGGACACCATTTTCCCCTCTCATTTTTTTTTCGCAAAACAGCCTCGGTTTCGTGTATCAATTTTTTTTTTTCGCACGACGAGGATGGTTTCGCCTCTCCATTTTTTTTTCCGCCCACGGACGCCATTTTCCCGTCTCAATTTTTTTTCGCAAAACAGCCTGGGTTTCGTGTATCAATTTTTTTTTTCGCGCGACGAGGATGGTTTCGCCTCTCCATTTTTTTTTCCGCCCACGGACGCCATTTTCCCGTCTCAATTTTTTTTCGGAAAACAGCCTCGGTTTCGTGTATCAATTTTTTTTTTCGCACGACGAGGATGGTTTCGCCTCTCCATTTTTTTTTCCGCCCACGGACGCCATTTTCCCGTCTCAATTTTTTTTCGCAAAACAGCCTCGGTTTCGTGTATCAATTTTTTTTTCGCACGACGAGGATGGTTTCGCGTCTCCATTTGTTTTTCCGCCCACGGACACCATTTTCCCCTCTCATTTTTTTTTCGCAAAACAGCCTGGGTTTCGTGTATCAATTTTTTTTTTCGCACGACGAGGATGGTTTCGCCTCTCCATTTTTTTTTCCGCCCACGGACGCCATTTTCCCGTCTCAATTTTTTTTCGCAAAACAGCCTCGGTTTCGTGTATCAATTTTTTTTTCGCACGACGAGGATGGTTTCGCCTCTCCATTTTTTTTTCCGCCCACGGACGCAATTTTCCCGTCTCAATTTTTTTTCGCAAAACAGCCTCGGTTTCGTGTATCAATTTTTTTTTTCGCACGACGAGGATGGTTTCGCCTCTCCATTTTTTTTTCCGCCCACGGACGCCGTTTTCCCGTCTCCATTTTTTTTCGCAAAACAGCCTCGGTTTCGTGTATCAATTTTTTTTTTCGCACGACGAGGATGGTTTCGCCTCTCCATTTTTTTTTCCGCCCACGGACGCCATTTTCCCGTCTCAATTTTTTTTCGCAAAACAGCCTGGGTTTCTTGTATCAATTTTTTTTTTCGCACGACGAGGATGGTTTCGCGTCTCCATTTTTTTTTCCGCCCACGGACGCCATTTTCCCGTCTCAATTTTTTTTCGCAAAACAGCCTCGGTTTCGTGTATCAATTTTTTTTTTCGCACGACGAGGATGGTTTCGCCTCTCCATTTTTTTTTCCGCCCACGGACGCAATTTTCCCGTCTCAATTTTTTTTCGCAAAACAGCGTCGGTTTCGTGTATCAATTTTTTTTTTCGCACGACGAGGATGGTTTCGCCTCTCCATTTTTTTTTCCGCCCACGGACGCCGTTTTCCCGTCTCAATTTTTTTTCGCAAAACAGCGTCGGTTTCGTGTATCAATTTTTTTTTTCGCACGACGAGGATGGTTTCGCCTCTCCATTTTTTTTTCCGCCCACGGACGCAATTTTCCCGTCTCAATTTTTTTTCGCAAAACAGCGTCGGTTTCGTGTATCAATTTTTTTTTTCGCACGACGAGGATGGTTTCGCCTCTCCATTTTTTTTTCCGCCCACGGACGCAATTTTCCCGTCTCCATTTTTTTTCGCAAAACAGCGTCGGTTTCGTGTATCAATTTTTTTTTTCGCACAACGAGGATGGTTTCGCCTCTCCATTTTTTTTTCCGCCCACGGACGCAATTTTCCCGTCTCAATTTTTTTTCGCAAAACAGCCTCGGTTTCGTGTATCAATTTTTTTTTTCGCACGACGAGGATGGTTTCGCGTCTCCATTTTTTTTTCCGCCCACGGACGCCATTTTCCCGTCTCAATTTTTTTTCGCAAAACAGCCTCGGTTTCGTGTATCAATTTTTTTTTTCGCACGACGAGGATGGTTTCGCCTCTCCATTTTTTTTTCCGCCCACGGACGCCGTTTTCCCGTCTCAATTTTTTTTCGCAAAACAGCGTCGGTTTCGTGTATCAATTTTTTTTTTTCGCACGACGAGGATGGTTTCGCCTCTCCATTTTTTTTTCCGCCCACGGACGCCATTTTCCCGTCTCAATTTTTTTTCGCAAAACAGCCTCGGTTTCGTGTATCAATTTTTTTTTTCGCACGACGAGGATAGTTTCGCCTCTCCATTTTTTTTTTCCGCCCACGGACGCCATTTTCCCGTCTCAATTTTTTTTCGCAAAACAGCCTCGGTTTCGTGTATCAATTTTTTTTTTCGCACGACGAGGATGGTTTCGCCTCTCCATTTTTTTTTCCGCCCACGGACGCAATTTTCCCGTCTCAATTTTTTTTCGCAAAACAGCGTCGGTTTCGTGTATCAATTTTTTTTTTCGCACGACGAGGATGGTTTCGCCTCTCCATTTTTTTTTCCGCCCACGGACGCCATTTTCCCGTCTCAATTTTTTTTCGCAAAACAGCCTCGGTTTCGTGTATCAATTTTTTTTTTCGCACGACGAGGATGGTTTCGCCTCTCCATTTTTTTTTTCCGCCCACGGACGCCATTTTCCCGTCTCAATTTTTTTTCGCAAAACAGCCTCGGTTTCGTGTATCAATTTTTTTTTTCGCACGACGAGGATGGTTTCGCCTCTCCATTTTTTTTTCCGCCCACGGACGCAATTTTCCCGTCTCAATTTTTTTTCGCAAAACAGCGTCGGTTTCGTGTATCAATTTTTTTTTTCGCACAACGAGGATGGTTTCGCCTCTCCATTTTTTTTTCCGCCCACGGACGCAATTTTCCCGTCTCAATTTTTTTTCGCAAAACAGCGTCGGTTTCGTGTATCAATTTTTTTTTTCGCACGACGAGGATGGTTTCGCGTCTCCATTTTTTTTTCCGCCCACGGACGCCGTTTTCCCGTCTCAATTTTTTTTCGCAAAACAGCGTCGGTTTCGTGTATCAATTTTTTTTTTCGCACAACGAGGATGGTTTCGCCTCTCCATTTTTTTTTCCGCCCACGGACGCCATTTTCCCGTCTCAATTTTTTTTCGCAAAACAGCGTCGGTTTCGTGTATCAATTTTTTTTTTCGCACGACGAGGATGGTTTCGCGTCTCCATTTTTTTTTCCGCCCACGGACGCCATTTTCCCGTCTCAATTTTTTTTCGCAAAACAGCCTCGGTTTCGTGTATCAATTTTTTTTTTCGCACGACGAGGATGGTTTCGCCTCTCCATTCTTTTTTCCGCCCACGGACGCCATTTTCCCGTCTCAATTTTTTTTCGCAAAACAGCCTCGGTTTCGTGTATCAATTTTTTTTTCGCACGACGAGGATGGTTTCGCCTCTCCATTTGTTTTTCCGCCCACGGACGCCATTTTCCCGTCTCAATTTTTTTTCGCAAAACAGCGTCGGTTTCGTGTATCAATTTTTTTTTTCGCACAACGAGGATGGTTTCGCCTCTCCATTTTTTTTTTCCGCCCACGGACGCCATTTTCCCGTCTCAATTTTTTTTCGCAAAACAGCCTCGGTTTCGTGTATCAATTTTTTTTTTTCGCACGACGAGGATGGTTTCGCCTCTCCATTTTTTTTTCCGCCCACGGACGCCATTTTCCCGTCTCAATTTTTTTTCGCAAAACAGCCTGGGTTTCGTGTATCAATTTTTTTTTTCGCACGACGAGGATGGTTTCGCGGCTCCATTTTTTTTTCCACCCACGGACGCACTTTTCCCGTCTCAATTTTTTTTCGCAAAACAGCCTCGGTTTCGTGTATCAATTTTTTTTTTCGCACGACGAGGATGGTTTCGCCTCTCCATTTTTTTTTCCGCCCACGGACGCCATTTTCCCGTCTCAATTTTTTTTCGCAAAACAGCCTCGGTTTCGTGTATCAATTTTTTTTTCGCACGACGAGGATGGTTTCGCCTCTCCATTTGTTTTTCCGCCCACGGACACCATTTTCCCCTCTCATTTTTTTTTCGCAAAACAGCCTCGGTTTCGTGTATCAATTTTTTTTTTCGCACGACGAGGATGGTTTCGCCTCTCCATTTTTTTTTCCGCCCACGGACGCCATTTTCCCGTCTCAATTTTTTTTCGCAAAACAGCCTCGGTTTCGTGTATCAATTTTTTTTTCGCACGACGAGGATGGTTTCGCCTCTCCATTTGTTTTTCCGCCCACGGACACCATTTTCCCCTCTCATTTTTTTTTCGCAAAACAGCCTCGGTTTCGTGTATCAATTTTTTTTTTCGCACGACGAGGATGGTTTCGCCTCTCCATTTTTTTTTTCCGCCCACGGACGCCATTTTCCCGTCTCAATTTTTTTTCGCAAAACAGCCTCGGTTTCGTGTATCAATTTTTTTTTTCGCACGACGAGGATGGTTTCGCCTCTCCATTTTTTTTTCCGCCCACGGACGCACTTTTCCCGTCTCAATTTTTTTTCGCAAAACAGCCTGGGTTTCTTGTATCAATTTTTTTTTTCGCACGACGAGGATGGTTTCGCCTCTCCATTTTTTTTTTCCGCCCACGGACGCCATTTTCCCGTCTCAATTTTTTTTCGCAAAACAGCCTCGGTTTCGTGTATCAATTTTTTTTTTCGCACGACGAGGATGGTTTCGCCTCTCCATTTTTTTTCCCGCCCACGGACGTAATTTTCCCGTCTCAATTTTTTTTCGCAAAACAGCGTCGGTTTCGTGTATCAATTTTTTTTTTCGCACGACGAGGATGGTTTCGCCTCTCCATTTTTTTTTCCGCCCACGGACGCCGTTTTCCCGTCTCAATTTTTTTTCGCAAAACAGCGTCGGTTTCGTGTATCAATTTTTTTTTTTCACACGACGAGGATGGTTTCGCCTCTCCATTTTTTTTTCCGCCCACGGACGCCATTTTCCCGTCTCAATTTTTTTTCGCAAAACAGCCTGGGTTTCGTGTATCAATTTTTTTTTTCGCACGACGAGGATGGTTTCGCGGCTCCATTTTTTTTTCCGCCCACGGACGCACTTTTCCCGTCTCAATTTTTTTCGGAAAACAGCCTCGGTTTCGTGTATCAATTTTTTTTTTCGCACGACGAGGATGGTTTCGCCTCTCCATTTTTTTTTCCGCCCACGGACGCCATTTTCCCGTCTCAATTTTTTTTCGGAAAACAGCCTCGGTTTCGTGTATCAATTTTTTTTTTCGCACGACGAGGATGGTTTCGCCTCTCCATTTTTTTTTCCGCCCACGGACGCCATTTTCCCGTCTCAATTTTTTTTCGCAAAACAGCGTCGGTTTCGTGTATCAATTTTTTTTTCGCACGACGAGGATGGTTTCGCCTCTCCATTTGTTTTTCCGCCCACGGACACCATTTTCCCCTCTCATTTTTTTTTCGCAAAACAGCCTCGGTTTCGTGTATCAATTTTTTTTTTCGCACGACGAGGATGGTTTCGCCTCTCCATTTTTTTTTTCCGCCCACGGACGCCATTTTCCCGTCTCAATTTTTTTTCGCAAAACAGCCTCGGTTTCGTGTATCAATTTTTTTTTTCGCACGACGAGGATGGTTTCGCCTCTCCATTTTTTTTTCCGCCCACGGACGCCGTTTTCCCGTCTCAATTTTTTTTCGCAAAACAGCGTTGGTTTCGTGTATCAATTTTTTTTTTCGCACGACGAGGATGGTTTCGCCTCTCCATTTTTTTTTCCGCCCACGGACGCCATTTTCCCGTCTCATTTTTTTTTCGCAAAACAGCCTCGGTTTCGTGTATCAATTTTTTTTTTCGCACGACGAGGATGGTTTCGCCTCTCCATTTTTTTTTCCGCCCACGGACGCCATTTTCCCGTCTCAATTTTTTTTCGCAAAACAGCCTCGGTTTCGTGTATCAATTTTTTTTTTCGCACGACGAGGATGGTTTCGCCTCTCCATTTTTTTTTCCGCCCACGGACGCCATTTTCCCGTCTCAATTTTTTTTCGAAAAACAGCCTCGGTTTCGTGTATCAATTTTTTTTTTCGCACGACGAGGATGGGTTCGCCTCTCCATTTTTTTTTCCGCCCACGGACGCCGTTTTCCCGTCTCAATTTTTTTTCGCAAAACAGCGTCGGTTTCGTGTATCAATTTTTTTTTTCGCACAACGAGGATGGTTTCGCCTCTCCATTTTTTTTTCCGCCCACGGACGCAATTTTCCCGTCTCAATTTTTTTTCGCAAAACAGCCTCGGTTTCGTGTATCAATTTTTTTTTTCGCACGACGAGGATGGTTTCGCGTCTCCATTTTTTTTTCCGCCCACGGACGCCATTTTCCCGTCTCAATTTTTTTTCGCAAAACAGCCTCGGTTTCGTGTATCAATTTTTTTTTTCGCACGACGAGGATGGTTTCGCCTCTCCATTTTTTTTTTCCGCCCACGGACGCCATTTTCCCGTCTCAATTTTTTTTCGCAAAACAGCCTCGGTTTCGTGTATCAATTTTTTTTTTCGCACGACGAGGATGGTTTCGCCTCTCCATTTTTTTTTCCGCCCACGGACGCAATTTTCCCGTCTCAATTTTTTTTCGCAAAACAGCGTCGGTTTCGTGTATCAATTTTTTTTTTCTCACGACGAGGATGGTTTCGCCTCTCCATTTTTTTTCCGCCACGGACGCAATTTTCCCGTCTCCATTTTTTTTCGCAAAACAGCCTCGGTTTCGTGTATCAATTTTTTTTTCGCACAACGAGGATGGTTTCGCCTCTCCATTTTTTTTTTCCGCCCACGGACGCAATTTTCCCGTCTCAATTTTTTTTCGCAAAACAGCCTCGGTTTCGTGTATCAATTTTTTTTTTCGCACGACGAGGATGGTTTTTTCGCGTCTCCATTTTTTTTTCCGCCCACGGACGCCATTTTCCCGTCTCAATTTTTTTTCGCAAAACAGCCTCGGTTTCGTGTATCAATTTTTTTTTTCGCACGACGAGGATGGTTTCGCCTCTCCATTTTTTTTTCCGCCCACGGACGCCGTTTTCCCGTCTCAATTTTTTTTCGCAAAACAGCGTCGGTTTCGTGTATCAATTTTTTTTTTCGCACGACGAGGATGGTTTCGCCTCTCCATTTTTTTTTCCGCCCACGGACGCCATTTTCCCGTCTCAATTTTTTTTCGCAAAACAGCCTCGGTTTCGTGTATCAATTTTTTTTTTCGCACGACGAGGATGGTTTCGCCTCTCCATTTTTTTTTTCCGCCCACGGACGCCATTTTCCCGTCTCAATTTTTTTTCGCAAAACAGCCTCGGTTTCGTGTATCAATTTTTTTTTTCGCACGACGAGGATGGTTTCGCCTCTCCATTTTTTTTTCCGCCCACGGACGCAATTTTCCCGTCTCAATTTTTTTTCGCAAAACAGCCTCGGTTTCGTGTATCAATTTTTTTTTTCGCACGACGAGGATGGTTTCGCCTCTCCATTTTTTTTTCCGCCCACGGACGCCATTTTCCCGTCTCAATTTTTTTTCGCAAAACAGCCTCGGTTTCGTGTATCAATTTTTTTTTTCGCACGACGAGGATGGTTTCGCCTCTCCATTTTTTTTTCCGCCCACGGACGCCATTTTCCCGTCTCAATTTTTTTTCGCAAAACAGCCTCGGTTTCGTGTATCAATTTTTTTTTTCGCACGACGAGGATGGTTTCGCCTCTCCATTTTTTTTTCCGCCCACGGACGCAATTTTCCCGTCTCAATTTTTTTTCGCAAAACAGCGTCGGTTTCGTGTATCAATTTTTTTTTTCGCACAACGAGGATGGTTTCGCCTCTCCATTTTTTTTTCCGCCCACGGACGCAATTTTCCCGTCTCAATTTTTTTTCGCAAAACAGCCTCGGTTTCGTGTATCAATTTTTTTTTTCGCACGACGAGGATGGTTTCGCGTCTCCATTTTTTTTTCCGCCCACGGACGCCGTTTTCCCCGTCTCAATTTTTTTTCGCAAAACAGCGTCGGTTTCGTGTATCAATTTTTTTTTTCGCACAACGAGGATGGTTTCGCCTCTCCATTTTTTTTTCCGCCCACGGACGCCATTTTCCCGTCTCAATTTTTTTTCGCAAAACAGCGTCGGTTTCGTGTATCAATTTTTTTTTTCGCACGACGAGGATGGTTTCGCGTCTCCATTTTTTTTTCCGCCCACGGACGCCATTTTCCCGTCTCAATTTTTTTTCGCAAAACAGCCTCGGTTTCGTGTATCAATTTTTTTTTTCGCACGACGAGGATGGTTTCGCCTCTCCATTTTTTTTTCCGCCCACGGACGCCATTTTCCCGTCTCAATTTTTTTTCGCAAAACAGCCTCGGTTTCGTGTATCAATTTTTTTTTCGCACGACGAGGATGGTTTCGCCTCTCCATTTGTTTTTCCGCCCACGGACGCCGTTTTCCCGTCTCAATTTTTTTTCGCAAAACAGCGTCGGTTTCGTGTATCAATTTTTTTTTTCGCACAACGAGGATGGTTTCGCCTCTCCATTTTTTTTTTCCGCCCACGGACGCCATTTTCCCGTCTCAATTTTTTTTCGCAAAACAGCCTCGGTTTCGTGTATCAATTTTTTTTTTTCGCACGACGAGGATGGTTTCGCCTCTCCATTTTTTTTTCCGCCCACGGACGCCATTTTCCCGTCTCAATTTTTTTTCGCAAAACAGCCTGGGTTTCGTGTATCAATTTTTTTTTCGCACGACGAGGATGGTTTCGCGGCTCCATTTTTTTTTCCACCCACGGACGCACTTTTCCCGTCTCAATTTTTTTTCGCAAAACAGCCTCGGTTTCGTGTATCAATTTTTTTTTCGCACGACGAGGATGGTTTCGCCTCTCCATTTTTTTTTCCGCCCACGGACGCCATTTTCCCGTCTCAATTTTTTTTCGCAAAACAGCCTCGGTTTCGTGTATCAATTTTTTTTTCGCACGACGAGGATGGTTTCGCCTCTCCATTTGTTTTTCCGCCCACGGACACCATTTTCCCCTCTCATTTTTTTTTCGCAAAACAGCCTCGGTTTCGTGTATCAATTTTTTTTTTCGCACGACGAGGATGGTTTCGCCTCTCCATTTTTTTTTCCGCCCACGGACGCCATTTTCCCGTCTCAATTTTTTTTCGCAAAACAGCCTCGGTTTCGTGTATCAATTTTTTTTTCGCACGACGAGGATGGTTTCGCCTCTCCATTTGTTTTTCCGCCCACGGACACCATTTTCCCCTCTCATTTTTTTTTCGCAAAACAGCCTCGGTTTCGTGTATCAATTTTTTTTTTCGCACGACGAGGATGGTTTCGCCTCTCCATTTTTTTTTTTCCGCCCACGGACGCCATTTTCCCGTCTCAATTTTTTTTCGCAAAACAGCCTCGGTTTCGTGTATCAATTTTTTTTTTCGCACGACGAGGATGGTTTCGCCTCTCCATTTTTTTTTCCGCCCACGGACGCACTTTTCCCGTCTCAATTTTTTTTCGCAAAACAGCCTGGGTTTCTTGTATCAATTTTTTTTTTCGCACGACGAGGATGGTTTCGCCTCTCCATTTTTTTTTTCCGCCCACGGACGCCATTTTCCCGTCTCAATTTTTTTTCGCAAAACAGCCTCGGTTTCGTGTATCAATTTTTTTTTTTCGCACGACGAGGATGGTTTCGCCTCTCCATTTTTTTTCCCGCCCACGGACGTAATTTTCCCGTCTCAATTTTTTTTCGCAAAACAGCGTCGGTTTCGTGTATCAATTTTTTTTTTCGCACGACGAGGATGGTTTCGCCTCTCCATTTTTTTTTCCGCCCACGGACGCCGTTTTCCCGTCTCAATTTTTTTTCGCAAAACAGCGTCGGTTTCGTGTATCAATTTTTTTTTTTCACACGACGAGGATGGTTTCGCCTCTCCATTTTTTTTTCCGCCCACGGACGCCATTTTCCCGTCTCAATTTTTTTCGCAAAACAGCCTGGGTTTCGTGTATCAATTTTTTTTTTCGCACGACGAGGATGGTTTCGCGGCTCCATTTTTTTTTCCGCCCACGGACGCACTTTTCCCGTCTCAATTTTTTTTCGGAAAACAGCCTCGGTTTCGTGTATCAATTTTTTTTTTCGCACGACGAGGATGGTTTCGCCTCTCCATTTTTTTTTCCGCCCACGGACGCCATTTTCCCGTCTCAATTTTTTTTCGCAAAACAGCCTCGGTTTCGTGTATCAATTTTTTTTTCGCACGACGAGGATGGTTTCGCCTCTCCATTTTTTTTTCCGCCCACGGACGCCATTTTCCCGTCTCCATTTTTTTTCGCAAAACAGCGTCGGTTTCGTGTATCAATTTTTTTTTCGCACGACGAGGATGGTTTCGCCTCTCCATTTGTTTTTCCGCCCACGGACACCATTTTCCCCTCTCATTTTTTTTCGCAAAACAGCCTCGGTTTCGTGTATCAATTTTTTTTTTCGCACGACGAGGATGGTTTCGCCTCTCCATTTTTTTTTTCCGCCCACGGACGCCATTTTCCCGTCTCAATTTTTTTTCGCAAAACAGCCTCGGTTTCGTGTATCAATTTTTTTTTTCGCACGACGAGATGGTTTCGCCTCTCCATTTTTTTTTCCGCCCACGGACGCCGTTTCCCCGTCTCAATTTTTTTTCGCAAAACAGCGTTGGTTTCGTGTATCAATTTTTTTTTTCGCACGACGAGGATGGTTTCGCCTCTCCATTTTTTTTTCCGCCACGGACGCCATTTTCCCGTCTCAATTTTTTTTCGCAAAACAGCCTCGGTTTCGTGTATCAATTTTTTTTTTCGCACGACGAGGATGGTTTCGCCTCTCCATTTTTTTTTCCGCCCACGGACGCCATTTTCCCGTCTCAATTTTTTTTCGAAAAACAGCCTCGGTTTCGTGTATCAATTTTTTTTTTCGCACGACGAGGATGGGTTCGCCTCTCCATTTTTTTTTCCGCCCACGGACGCCGTTTTCCCGTCTCAATTTTTTTTCGCAAAACAGCGTCGGTTTCGTGTATCAATTTTTTTTTTCGCACAACGAGGATGGTTTCGCCTCTCCATTTTTTTTTCCGCCCACGGACGCAATTTTCCCGTCTCAATTTTTTTTCGCAAAACAGCCTCGGTTTCGTGTATCAATTTTTTTTTTCGCACGACGAGGATGGTTTCGCGTCTCCATTTTTTTTCCGCCCACGGACGCCATTTTCCCGTCTCAATTTTTTTTCGCAAAACAGCCTCGGTTTCGTGTATCAATTTTTTTTTTCGCACGACGAGGATGGTTTCGCCTCTCCATTTTTTTTTTCCGCCCACGGACGCCATTTTCCCGTCTCAATTTTTTTTCGCAAAACAGCCTGGGTTTCGTGTATCAATTTTTTTTTTCGCACGACGAGGATGGTTTCGCCTCTCCATTTTTTTTTCCGCCCACGGACGCAATTTTCCCGTCTCAATTTTTTTTCGCAAAACAGCGTCGGTTTCGTGTATCAATTTTTTTTTTCGCACGACGAGGATGGTTTCGCCTCTCCATTTTTTTTCCGCCCACGGACGCAATTTTCCCGTCTCAATTTTTTTTCGCAAAACAGCCTCGGTTTCGTGTATCAATTTTTTTTTTCGCACAACGAGGATGGTTTCGCCTCTCCATTTTTTTTTCCGCCCACGGACGCAATTTTCCCGTCTCAATTTTTTTCCGCAAAACAGCCTCGGTTTCGTGTATCAATTTTTTTTTTCGCACGACGAGGATGGTTTCGCCTCTCCATTTTTTTTTCCGCCCACGGACGCCGTTTTCCCCGTCTCAATTTTTTTTCGCAAAACAGCGTTGGTTTCGTGTATCAATTTTTTTTTTCGCACGACGAGGATGGTTTCGCCTCTCCATTTTTTTTTCCGCCCACGGACGCCATTTTCCCGTCTCAATTTTTTTTCGCAAAACAGCCTCGGTTTCGTGTATCAATTTTTTTTTTTTCGCACGACGAGGATGGTTTCGCCTCTCCATTTTTTTTTCCGCCCACGGACGCCATTTTCCCGTCTCAATTTTTTTTCGAAAAACAGCCTCGGTTTCGTGTATCAATTTTTTTTTTCGCACGACGAGGATGGGTTCGCCTCTCCATTTTTTTTTCCGCCCACGGACGCCGTTTTCCCGTCTCAATTTTTTTTCGCAAAACAGCGTCGGTTTCGTGTATCAATTTTTTTTTCGCACAACGAGGATGGTTTCGCCTCTCCATTTTTTTTTCCGCCCACGGACGCAATTTTCCCGTCTCAATTTTTTTTCGCAAAACAGCCTCGGTTTCGTGTATCAATTTTTTTTTCGCACGACGAGGATGGTTTCGCGTCTCCATTTTTTTTTCCGCCCACGACGCCATTTTCCCGTCTCAATTTTTTTTCGCAAAACAGCCTCGGTTTCGTGTATCAATTTTTTTTTTCGCACGACGAGGATGGTTTCGCCTCTCCATTTTTTTTTTCCGCCCACGGACGCCATTTTCCCGTCTCAATTTTTTTTCGCAAAACAGCCTGGGTTTCGTGTATCAATTTTTTTTTTCGCACGACGAGGATGGTTTCGCCTCTCCATTTTTTTTTCCGCCCACGGACGCAATTTTCCCGTCTCAATTTTTTTTCGCAAAACAGCGTCGGTTTCGTGTATCAATTTTTTTTTCGCACGACGAGGATGGTTTCGCCTCTCCATTTTTTTTTTCCGCCCACGGACGCAATTTTCCCGTCTCAATTTTTTTTCGCAAAACAGCCTCGGTTTCGTGTATCAATTTTTTTTTTCGCACAACGAGGATGGTTTCGCCTCTCCATTTTTTTTTCCGCCCACGGACGCAATTTTCCCGTCTCAATTTTTTTCCGCAAAACAGCCTCGGTTTCGTGTATCAATTTTTTTTTCGCACGACGAGGATGGTTTCGCGTCTCCATTTTTTTTTCCGCCCACGGGACGCCATTTTCCCGTCTCAATTTTTTTTCGCAAAACAGCCTCGGTTTCGTGTATCAATTTTTTTTTTCGCACGACGAGGATGGTTTCGCCTCTCCATTTTTTTTTCCGCCCACGGACGCCGTTTTCCCCGTCTCAATTTTTTTTCGCAAAACAGCCTCGGTTTCGTGTATCAATTTTTTTTTTCGCACGACGAGGATGGTTTCGCCTCTCCATTTTTTTTTCCGCCCACGGACGCAATTTTCCCGTCTCAATTTTTTTCGCAAAACAGCCTGGGTTTCGTGTATCAATTTTTTTTTTCGCACGACGAGGATGGTTTCGCCTCTCCATTTTTTTTTTCCGCCCACGGACGCCATTTTCCCGTCTCAATTTTTTTCGCAAAACAGCCTCGGTTTCGTGTATCAATTTTTTTTTTCGCACGACGAGGATGGTTTCGCCTCTCCATTTTTTTTTCCGCCCACGGACGCAATTTTCCCGTCTCAATTTTTTTTCGCAAAACAGCCTCGGTTTCGTGTATCAATTTTTTTTTTCGCACGACGAGGATGGTTTCGCGTCTCCATTTTTTTTTCCGCCCACGGACGCCATTTTCCCGTCTCAATTTTTTTTCGCAAAACAGCCTCGGTTTCGTGTATCAATTTTTTTTTTCGCACGACGAGGATGGTTTCGCCTCTCCATTTTTTTTTCCGCCCACGGACGCCATTTTCCCGTCTCAATTTTTTTTCGCAAACAGCCTCGGTTTCGTGTATCAATTTTTTTTTTCGCACGACGAGGATGGTTTCGCCTCTCCATTTTTTTTTCCGCCCACGGACGCAATTTTCCCGTCTCAATTTTTTTTCGCAAAACAGCGTCGGTTTCGTGTATCAATTTTTTTTTTCGCACAACTAGGATGGTTTCGCCTCTCCATTTTTTTTTCCGCCCACGGACGCAATTTTCCCGTCTCAATTTTTTTTCGCAAAACAGCGTCGGTTTCGTGTATCAATTTTTTTTTTCGCACGACGAAGATGGTTTCGCGTCTCCATTTTTTTTTCCGCCCACGGACGCCGTTTTCCCGTCTCAATTTTTTTTCGCAAAACAGCCTCGGTTTCGTGTATCAATTTTTTTTTTTCGCACGACGAGGATGGTTTCGCCTCTCCATTTTTTTTTCCGCCCACGGACGCCATTTTCCCGTCTCAATTTTTTTTCGCAAAACAGCCTGGGTTTCGTGTATCAATTTTTTTTTTCGCACGACGAGGATGGTTTCGCGGCTCCATTTTTTTTTCCACCCACGGACGCACTTTTCCCGTCTCAATTTTTTTTCGGAAAACAGCCTCGGTTTCGTGTATCAATTTTTTTTTTCGCACGACGAGGATGGTTTCGCCTCTCCATTTTTTTTTTTCCGCCCACGGACGCCATTTTCCCGTCTCAATTTTTTTTCGCAAAACAGCCTCGGTTTCGTGTATCAATTTTTTTTTTCGCACGACGAGGATGGTTTCGCCTCTCCATTTTTTTTTCCGCCCACGGACGCAATTTTCCCGTCTCAATTTTTTTTCGCAAAACAGCGTCGGTTTCGTGTATCAATTTTTTTTTTCGCACAACTAGGATGGTTTCGCCTCTCCATTTTTTTTTCCGCCCACGGACGCAATTTTCCCGTCTCAATTTTTTTTCGCAAAACAGCGTCGGTTTCGTGTATCAATTTTTTTTTTCGCACGACGAAGATGGTTTCGCGTCTCCATTTTTTTTTCCGCCCACGGACGCCGTTTTCCCGTCTCAATTTTTTTTCGCAAAACAGCCTCGGTTTCGTGTATCAATTTTTTTTTTTCGCACGACGAGGATGGTTTCGCCTCTCCATTTTTTTTTCCGCCCACGGACGCCATTTTCCCGTCTCAATTTTTTTTCGCAAAACAGCCTGGGTTTCGTGTATCAATTTTTTTTTTCGCACGACGAGGATGGTTTCGCGGCTCCATTTTTTTTTCCACCCACGGACGCACTTTTCCCGTCTCAATTTTTTTTCGGAAAACAGCCTCGGTTTCGTGTATCAATTTTTTTTTTCGCACGACGAGGATGGTTTCGCCTCTCCATTTTTTTTTCCGCCCACGGACGCCATTTTCCCGTCTCAATTTTTTTTCGCAAAACAGCCTCGGTTTCGTGTATCAATTTTTTTTTCGCACGACGAGGATGGTTTCGCCTCTCCATTTGTTTTTCCGCCCACGGACACCATTTTCCCGTCTCAATTTTTTTTCGCAAAACAGCCTCGGTTTCGTGTATCAATTTTTTTTTCGCACGACGAGGATGGTTTCGCCTCTCCATTTTTTTTTCCGCCCACGGACACCATTTTCCCCTCTCATTTTTTTTTCGCAAAACAGCCTGGGTTTCGTGTATCAATTTTTTTTTCGCACGACGAGGATGGTTTCGCCTCTCCATTTTTTTTTTCCGCCCACGGACGCCATTTTCCCGTCTCAATTTTTTTTCGCAAAACAGCCTCGGTTTCGTGTATCAATTTTTTTTTTCGCACGACGAGGATGGTTTCGCCTCTCCATTTTTTTTTCCGCCCACGGACGCAATTTTCCCGTCTCAATTTTTTTTCGCAAAACAGCCTCGGTTTCGTGTATCAATTTTTTTTTTCGCACGACGAGGATGGTTTCGCCTCTCCATTTTTTTTTCCGCCCACGGACGCCGTTTTCCCGTCTCCATTTTTTTTCGCAAAACAGCCTCGGTTTCGTGTATCAATTTTTTTTTTCGCACGACGAGGATGGTTTCGCCTCTCCACTTTTTTTTTCCGCCCACGGACGCCATTTTCCCGTCTCAATTTTTTTTCGCAAAACAGCCTGGGTTTCTTGTATCAATTTTTTTTTTCGCACGACGAGGATGGTTTCGCCTCTCCATTTTTTTTTTCCGCCCACGGACGCCATTTTCCCGTCTAATTTTTTTTCGCAAAACAGCCTCGGTTTCGTGTATCAATTTTTTTTTTCGCACGACGAGGATGGTTTCGCCTCTCCATTTTTTTTTCCGCCCACGGACGCAATTTTCCCGTCTCAATTTTTTTTCGCAAAACAGCGTCGGTTTCGTGTATCAATTTTTTTTTTCGCACGACGAGGATGGTTTCGCCTCTCCATTTTTTTTTCCGCCCACGGACGCCGTTTTCCCGTCTCAATTTTTTTTCGCAAAACAGCGTCGGTTTCGTGTATTAATTTTTTTTTTCGCACGACGAGGATGGTTTCGCCTCTCCATTTTTTTTTCAGCCCACGGACGCCATTTTCCCGTCTCAATTTTTTTTCGCAAAACAGCCTCGGTTTCGTGTATCAATTTTTTTTTTCGCACGACGAGGATGGTTTCGCCTCTCCATTTTTTTTTCCGCCCACGGACGCCATTTTCCCGTCTCAATTTTTTTCGCAAAACAGCCTCGGTTTCGTGTATCAATTTTTTTTTCGCACAACGAGGATGGTTTCGCCTCTCCATTTTTTTTTCCGCCCACGGACGGAATTTTCCCGTCTCAATTTTTTTTCGCAAAACAGCGTCGGTTTCGTGTATCAATTTTTTTTTCGCACGACGAAGATGGTTTCGCGTCTCCATTTTTTTTTCCGCCCACGGACGCCGTTTTCCCGTCTCAATTTTTTTTCGCAAAACAGCCTCGGTTTCGTGTATCAATTTTTTTTTTTCGCACGACGAGGATGGTTTCGCCTCTCCATTTTTTTTCCGCCCACGGACGCCATTTTCCCGTCTCAATTTTTTTCGCAAAACAGCCTGGGTTTCGTGTATCAATTTTTTTTTCGCACGACGAGGATGGTTTCGCGGCTCCATTTTTTTTTCCACCCACGGACGCACTTTTCCCGTCTCAATTTTTTTTCGGAAAACAGCCTCGGTTTCGTGTATCAATTTTTTTTTCGCACGACGAGGATGGTTTCGCCTCTCCATTTTTTTTCCGCCCACGGACGCCATTTTCCCGTCTCAATTTTTTTTCGCAAAACAGCCTCGGTTTCGTGTATCAATTTTTTTTTCGCACGACGAGGATGGTTTCGCCTCTCCATTTTTTTTTCCGCCCACGGACGCCGTTTTCCCGTCTCCATTTTTTTTCGCAAAACAGCCTCGGTTTCGTGTATCAATTTTTTTTTCGCACGACGAGGATGGTTTCGCCTCTCCATTTTTTTTTCCGCCCACGGACGCAATTTTCCCGTCTCAATTTTTTTCGCAAAACAGCGTCGGTTTCGTGTATCAATTTTTTTTTTCGCACGACGAGGATGGTTTCGCCTCTCCATTTTTTTTTCCGCCCACGGACGCCGTTTTCCCGTCTCAATTTTTTTTCGCAAAACAGCGTCGGTTTCGTGTATTAATTTTTTTTTTCGCACGACGAGGATGGTTTCGCCTCTCCATTTTTTTTTCAGCCCACGGACGCCATTTTCCCGTCTCAATTTTTTTTCGCAAAACAGCCTCGGTTTCGTGTATCAATTTTTTTTTTCGCACGACGAGGATGGTTTCGCCTCTCCATTTTTTTTTCCGCCCACGGACGCCATTTTCCCGTCTCAATTTTTTTTCGCAAAACAGCCTCGGTTTCGTGTATCAATTTTTTTTTCGCACGACGAGGATGGTTTCGCCTCTCCATTTTTTTTTCCGCCCACGGACACCATTTTCCCTCTCATTTTTTTTTCGCAAAACAGCCTCGGTTTCGTGTATCAATTTTTTTTTTCGCACGACGAGGATGGTTTCGCCTCTCCATTTTTTTTTTCCGCCCACGGACGCCATTTTCCCGTCTCAATTTTTTTTCGCAAAACAGCCTCGGTTTCGTGTATCAATTTTTTTTTCGCACGACGAGGATGGTTTCGCCTCTCCATTTTTTTTTCCGCCCACGGACGCCGTTTTCCCGTCTCAATTTTTTTTCGCAAAACAGCGTCGGTTTCGTGTATCAATTTTTTTTTTCGCACAACGAGGATGGTTTCGCCTCTCCATTTTTTTTTCCGCCCACGGACGCAATTTTCCCGTCTCAATTTTTTTCGCAAAACAGCCTCGGTTTCGTGTATCAATTTTTTTTTTCGCACGACGAGGATGGTTTCGCCTCTCCATTTTTTTTCCGCCCACGGACGCCATTTTCCCGTCTCAATTTTTTTTCGCAAAACAGCGTCGGTTTCGTGTATCAATTTTTTTTTTCGCACGACGAGGATGGTTTCGCCTCTCCATTTTTTTTTCCGCCCACGGACGCCGTTTTCCCGTCTCAATTTTTTTTCGCAAAACAGCGTCGGTTTCGTGTATCAATTTTTTTTTTCGCACAACGAGGATGGTTTCGCCTCTCCATTTTTTTTCCGCCCACGGACGCAATTTTCCCGTCTCAATTTTTTTTCGCAAAACAGCCTCGGTTTCGTGTATCAATTTTTTTTTTCGCACGACGAGGATGGTTTCGCGTCTCCATTTTTTTTTCCGCCCACGGACGCCATTTTCCCGTCTCAATTTTTTTTCGCAAAACAGCCTCGGTTTCGTGTATCAATTTTTTTTTTCGCACGACGAGGATGGTTTCGCCTCTCCATTTTTTTTTTCCGCCCACGGACGCCATTTTCCCGTCTCAATTTTTTTTCGCAAAACAGCCTCGGTTTCGTGTATCAATTTTTTTTTTCGCACGACGAGGATGGTTTCGCCTCTCCATTTTTTTTTCCGCCCACGGACGCAATTTTCCCGTCTCAATTTTTTTTCGCAAAACAGCCTGGGTTTCGTGTATCAATTTTTTTTTTCGCACGACGAGGATGGTTTCGCCTCTCCATTTTTTTTTCCGCCCACGGACGCAATTTTCCCGTCTCAATTTTTTTTCGCAAAACAGCCTCGGTTTCGTGTATCAATTTTTTTTTTCGCACGACGAGGATGGTTTCGCCTCTCCATTTTTTTTTCCGCCCACGGACGCCATTTTCCCGTCTCAATTTTTTTTCGCAAAACAGCCTCGGTTTCGTGTATCAATTTTTTTTTTCGCACGACGAGGATGGTTTCGCCTCTCCATTTTTTTTTCCGCCCACGGACGCCATTTTCCCGTCTCAATTTTTTTTCGCAAAACAGCCTCGGTTTCGTGTATCAATTTTTTTTTTCGCACGACGAGGATGGTTTCGCCTCTCCATTTTTTTTTCCGCCCACGGACGCCGTTTTCCGTCTCAATTTTTTTTCGCAAAACAGCGTCGGTTTCGTGTATCAATTTTTTTTTTCGCACAACGAGGATGGTTTCGCCTCTCCATTTTTTTTTCCGCCCACGGACGCAATTTTCCCGTCTCAATTTTTTTTCGCAAAACAGCCTCGGTTTCGTGTATCAATTTTTTTTTTCGCACGACGAGGATGGTTTCGCGTCTCCATTTTTTTTTCCGCCCACGGACGCCATTTTCCCGTCTCAATTTTTTTTCGCAAAACAGCCTCGGTTTCGTGTATCAATTTTTTTTTTCGCACGACGAGGATGGTTTCGCCTCTCCATTTTTTTTTTCCGCCCACGGACGCCATTTTCCCGTCTCAATTTTTTTTCGCAAAACAGCCTCGGTTTCGTGTATCAATTTTTTTTTTCGCACGACGAGGATGGTTTCGCCTCTCCATTTTTTTTTCCGCCCACGGACGCAATTTTCCCGTCTCAATTTTTTTTCGCAAAACAGCCTGGGTTTCGTGTATCAATTTTTTTTTTCGCACGACGAGGATGGTTTCGCCTCTCCATTTTTTTTTCCGCCCACGGACGCCGTTTTCCCGTCTCAATTTTTTTTCGCAAAACAGCCTCGGTTTCGTGTATCAATTTTTTTTTTCGCACGACGAGGATGGTTTCGCCTCTCCATTTTTTTTTCCGCCCACGGACGCCATTTTCCCGTCTCAATTTTTTTTCGCAAAACAGCCTCGGTTTCGTGTATCAATTTTTTTTTTGCACGACGAGGATGGTTTCGCCTCTCCATTTTTTTTTCCGCCCACGGACGCCGTTTTCCCGTCTCAATTTTTTTTCGCAAAACAGCGTCGGTTTCGTGTATCAATTTTTTTTTTTCGCACGACGAGGATGGTTTCGCCTCTCCATTTTTTTTTCCGCCCACGGACGCCATTTTCCCGTCTCAATTTTTTTTCGCAAAACAGCCTCGGTTTCGTGTATCAATTTTTTTTTTCGCACGACGAGGATGGTTTCGCCTCTCCATTTTTTTTTTCCGCCCACGGACGCCATTTTCCCGTCTCAATTTTTTTTCGCAAAACAGCGTCGGTTTCGTGTATCAATTTTTTTTTTCGCACGACGAGGATGGTTTCGCCTCTCCATTTTTTTTTCCGCCCACGGACGCAATTTTCCCGTCTCAATTTTTTTTCGCAAAACAGCGTCGGTTTCGTGTATCAATTTTTTTTTTCGCACAACGAGGATGGTTTCGCCTCTCCATTTTTTTTTCCGCCCACGGACGCAATTTTCCCGTCTCAATTTTTTTTCGCAAAACAGCGTCGGTTTCGTGTATCAATTTTTTTTTTCGCACGACGAGGATGGTTTCGCGTCTCCATTTTTTTTTCCGCCCACGGACGCCGTTTTCCCGTCTCAATTTTTTTTCGCAAAACAGCCTCGGTTTCGTGTATCAATTTTTTTTTTTCGCACGACGAGGATGGTTTCGCCTCTCCATTTTTTTTTCCGCCCACGGACGCCATTTTCCCGTCTCAATTTTTTTTCGCAAAACAGCCTGGGTTTCGTGTATCAATTTTTTTTTTCGCACGACGAGGATGGTTTCGCGGCTCCATTTTTTTTTCCACCCACGGACGCACTTTTCCCGTCTCAATTTTTTTTCGGAAAACAGCCTCGGTTTCGTGTATCAATTTTTTTTTTCGCACAACGAGGATGGTTTCGCCTCTCCATTTTTTTTTCCGCCCACGGACGCCATTTTCCCGTCTCAATTTTTTTTCGCAAAACAGCCTCGGTTTCGTGTATCAATTTTTTTTTTCGCACGACGAGGATGGTTTCGCGTCTCCATTTTTTTTTCCGCCCACGGACGCCATTTTCCCGTCTCAATTTTTTTTCGCAAAACAGCCTCGGTTTCGTGTATCAATTTTTTTTTTCGCACGACGAGGATGGTTTCGCCTCTCCATTTTTTTTTCCGCCCACGGACGCCATTTTCCCGTCTCAATTTTTTTTCGCAAAACAGCCTCGGTTTCGTGTATCAATTTTTTTTTCGCACGACGAGGATGGTTTCGCCTCTCCATTTGTTTTTCCGCCCACGGACACCATTTTCCCGTCTCAATTTTTTTTCGAAAAACAGCCTCGGTTTCGTGTATCAATTTTTTTTTCGCACGACGAGGATGGTTTCGCGTCTCCATTTTTTTTTCCGCCCACGGACGCCGTTTTCCCGTCTCAATTTTTTTTCGCAAAACAGCGTCGGTTTCGTGTATCAATTTTTTTTTCGCACAACGAGGATGGTTTCGCCTCTCCATTTTTTTTTTCCGCCCACGGACGCCATTTTCCCGTCTCAATTTTTTTTCGCAAAACAGCCTCGGTTTCGTGTATCAATTTTTTTTTTTCGCACGACGAGGATGGTTTCGCCTCTCCATTTTTTTTTCCGCCCACGGACGCCATTTTCCCGTCTCAATTTTTTTTCGAAAAACAGCCTCGGTTTCGTGTATCAATTTTTTTTTTCGCACGACGAGGATGGTTTCGCGTCTCCATTTTTTTTTCCGCCCACGGACGCCGTTTTCCCGTCTCAATTTTTTTTCGCAAAACAGCGTCGGTTTCGTGTATCAATTTTTTTTTTCGCACAACGAGGATGGTTTCGCCTCTCCATTTTTTTTTTCCGCCCACGGACGCCATTTTCCCGTCTCAATTTTTTTTCGCAAAACAGCCTCGGTTTCGTGTATCAATTTTTTTGTATCAATTTTTTTTTTTCGCACGACGAGGATGGTTTCGCCTCTCCATTTTTTTTTCCGCCCACGGACGCCATTTTCCCGTCTCAATTTTTTTTCGCAAAACAGCCTCGGTTTCGTGTATCAATTTTTTTTTTCGCACGACGAGGATGGTTTCGCGGCTCCATTTTTTTTTCCACCCACGGACGCACTTTTCCCGTCTCAATTTTTTTTCGCAAAACAGCCTCGGTTTCGTGTATCAATTTTTTTTTTCGCACGACGAGGATGGTTTCGCCTCTCCATTTTTTTTTCCGCCCACGGACGCCATTTTCCCGTCTCAATTTTTTTTCGCAAAACAGCCTCGGTTTCGTGTATCAATTTTTTTTTCGCACGACGAGGATGGTTTCGCCTCTCCATATGTTTTTCCGCCCACGGACACCATTTTCCCCTCTCATTTTTTTTTCGCAAAACAGCCTCGGTTTCGTGTTTCAATTTTTTTTTTCGCACGACGAGGATGGTTTCGCCTCTCCATTTTTTTTTCCGCCCACGGACGCCATTTTCCCGTCTCAATTTTTTTTCGCAAAACAGCCTCGGTTTCGTGTATCAATTTTTTTTTCGCACGACGAGGATGGTTTCGCCTCTCCATTTGTTTTTCCGCCCACGGACACCATTTTCCCCTCTCATTTTTTTTTCGCAAAACAGCCTCGGTTTCGTGTATCAATTTTTTTTTTCGCACGACGAGGATGGTTTCGCCTCTCCATTTTTTTTTTCCGCCCACGGACGCCATTTTCCCGTCTCAATTTTTTTTCGCAAAACAGCCTCGGTTTCGTGTATCAATTTTTTTTTTCGCACGACGAGGATGGTTTCGCCTCTCCATTTTTTTTTCCGCCCACGGACGCACTTTTCCCGTCTCAATTTTTTTTCGCAAAACAGCCTGGGTTTCTTGTATCAATTTTTTTTTTCGCACGACGAGGATGGTTTCGCCTCTCCATTTTTTTTTTCCGCCCACGGACGCCATTTTCCCGTCTCAATTTTTTTTCGCAAAACAGCCTCGGTTTCGTGTATCAATTTTTTTTTTCGCACGACGAGGATGGTTTCGCCTCTCCATTTTTTTTCCCGCCCACGGACGTAATTTTCCCGTCTCAATTTTTTTTCGCAAAACAGCGTCGGTTTCGTGTATCAATTTTTTTTTTCGCACGACGAGGATGGTTTCGCCTCTCCATTTTTTTTTCCGCCCACGGACGCCGTTTTCCCGTCTCAATTTTTTTTCGCAAAACAGCCTCGGTTTCGTGTATCAATTTTTTTTTTTCACACGACGAGGATGGTTTCGCCTCTCCATTTTTTTTTCCGCCCACGGACGCCATTTTCCCGTCTCAATTTTTTTTCGCAAAACAGCCTCGGTTTCGTGTATCAATTTTTTTTTTCGCACGACGAGGATGGTTTCGCGGCTCCATTTTTTTTTCCGCCCACGGACGCACTTTTCCCGTCTCAATTTTTTTTCGGAAAACAGCCTCGGTTTCGTGTATCAATTTTTTTTTTCGCACGACGAGGATGGTTTCGCCTCTCCATTTTTTTTTCCGCCCACGGACGCCATTTTCCCGTCTCAATTTTTTTTCGCAAAACAGCCTCGGTTTCGTGTATCAATTTTTTTTTTCGCACGACGAGGATGGTTTCGCCTCTCCATTTTTTTTTCCGCCCACGGACGCAATTTTCCCGTCTCAATTTTTTTTCGCAAAACAGCCTCGGTTTCGTGTATCAATTTTTTTTTTCGCACAACGAGGATGGTTTCGCGTCTCCATTTTTTTTTCCGCCCACGGACGCCATTTTCCCGTCTCAATTTTTTTTCGCAAAACAGCCTCGGTTTCGTGTATCAATTTTTTTTTTCGCACGACGAGGATGGTTTCGCCTCTCCATTTTTTTTTTCTGCCCACGGACGCCATTTTCCCGTCTCAATTTTTTTTCGCAAAACAGCCTCGGTTTCGTGTATCAATTTTTTTTTTCGCACGACGAGGATGGTTTCGCCTCTCCATTTTTTTTTCCGCCCACGGACGCAATTTTCCCGTCTCAATTTTTTTTCGCAAAACAGCGTCGGTTTCGTGTATCAATTTTTTTTTTCGCACGACGAGGATGGTTTCGCCTCTCCATTTTTTTTTCCGCCCACGGACGCAATTTTCCCGTCTCAATTTTTTTTCGCAAAACAGCCTCGGTTTCGTGTATCAATTTTTTTTTTCGCACGACGAGGATGGTTTCGCCTCTCCATTTTTTTTTCCGCCCACGGACGCCATTTTCCCGTCTCAATTTTTTTTCGAAAAACAGCCTCGGTTTCGTGTATCAATTTTTTTTTTCGCACGACGAGGATGGTTTCGCCTCTCCATTTTTTTTTTCTGCCCACGGACGCCATTTTCCCGTCTCAATTTTTTTTCGCAAAACAGCCTCGGTTTCGTGTATCAATTTTTTTTTTCGCACGACGAGGATGGTTTCGCCTCTCCATTTTTTTTTCCGCCCACGGACGCAATTTTCCCGTCTCAATTTTTTTTCGCAAAACAGCGTCGGTTTCGTGTATCAATTTTTTTTTTCGCACGACGAGGATGGTTTCGCCTCTCCATTTTTTTTTCCGCCCACGGACGCAATTTTCCCGTCTCAATTTTTTTTCGCAAAACAGCCTCGGTTTCGTGTATCAATTTTTTTTTTCGCACAACGAGGATGGTTTCGCCTCTCCATTTTTTTTTCCGCCCACGGACGCAATTTTCCCGTCTCAATTTTTTTTCGCAAAACAGCGTCGGTTTCGTGTATCAATTTTTTTTTCGCACGACGAGGATGGTTTCGCCTCTCCATTTGTTTTTCCGCCCACGGACACCATTTTCCCCTCTCATTTTTTTTTCGCAAAACAGCCTCGGTTTCGTGTATCAATTTTTTTTTTCGCACGACGAGGATGGTTTCGCCTTTCCATTTTTTTTTTCCGCCCACGGACGCCATTTTCCCGTCTCAATTTTTTTTCGCAAAACAGCCTCGGTTTCGTGTATCAATTTTTTTTTTCGCACGACGAGGATGGTTTCGCCTCTCCATTTTTTTTTCCGCCCACGGACGCCGTTTTCCCGTCTCAATTTTTTTTCGCAAAACAGCGTTGGTTTCGTGTATCAATTTTTTTTTTCGCACGACGAGGATGGTTTCGCCTCTCCATTTTTTTTTCCGCCCACGGACGCCATTTTCCCGTCTCATTTTTTTTTCGCAAAACAGCCTCGGTTTCGTGTATCAATTTTTTTTTTCGCACGACGAGGATGGTTTCGCCTCTCCATTTTTTTTTCCGCCCACGGACGCCATTTTCCCGTCTCAATTTTTTTTCGCAAAACAGCCTCGGTTTCGTGTATCAATTTTTTTTTTCGCACGACGAGGATGGTTTCGCCTCTCCATTTTTTTTTCCGCCCACGGACGCCATTTTCCCGTCTCAATTTTTTTTCGAAAAACAGCCTCGGTTTCGTGTATCAATTTTTTTTTTCGCACGACGAGGATGGGTTCGCCTCTCCATTTTTTTTTCCGCCCACGGACGCCGTTTTCCCGTCTCAATTTTTTTTCGCAAAACAGCGTCGGTTTCGTGTATCAATTTTTTTTTTCGCACAACGAGGATGGTTTCGCCTCTCCATTTTTTTTTCCGCCCACGGACGCAATTTTCCCGTCTCAATTTTTTTTCGCAAAACAGCCTCGGTTTCGTGTATCAATTTTTTTTTTCGCACGACGAGGATGGTTTCGCGTCTCCATTTTTTTTTCCGCCCACGGACGCCATTTTCCCGTCTCAATTTTTTTTCGCAAAACAGCCTCGGTTTCGTGTATCAATTTTTTTTTTCGCACGACGAGGATGGTTTCGCCTCTCCATTTTTTTTTTCTGCCCACGGACGCCATTTTCCCGTCTCAATTTTTTTTCGCAAAACAGCCTCGGTTTCGTGTATCAATTTTTTTTTTCGCACGACGAGGATGGTTTCGCCTCTCCATTTTTTTTTCCGCCCACGGACGCAATTTTCCCGTCTCAATTTTTTTTCGCAAAACAGCGTCGGTTTCGTGTATCAATTTTTTTTTTCGCACGACGAGGATGGTTTCGCCTCTCCATTTTTTTTTCCGCCCACGGACGCAATTTTCCCGTCTCAATTTTTTTTCGCAAAACAGCCTCGGTTTCGTGTATCAATTTTTTTTTTCGCACAACGAGGATGGTTTCGCCTCTCCATTTTTTTTTCCGCCCACGGACGCCATTTTCCCGTCTCAATTTTTTTTCGCAAAACAGCCTCGGTTTCGTGTATCAATTTTTTTTTTCGCACGACGAGGATGGTTTCGCGTCTCCATTTTTTTTTCCGCCCACGGACGCCATTTTCCCGTCTCAATTTTTTTTCGCAAAACAGCCTCGGTTTCGTGTATCAATTTTTTTTTTCGCACGACGAGGATGGTTTCGCCTCTCCATTTTTTTTTCCGCCCACGGACGCCATTTTCCCGTCTCAATTTTTTTTCGCAAAACAGCCTCGGTTTCGTGTATCAATTTTTTTTTTTCGCACGACGAGGATGGTTTCGCCTCTCCATTTTTTTTTCCGCCCACGGACGCCATTTTCCCGTCTCAATTTTTTTTCGCAAAACAGCCTGGGTTTCGTGTATCAATTTTTTTTTTCGCACGACGAGGATGGTTTCGCCTCTCCATTTTTTTTTTCCGCCCACGGACGCCATTTTCCCGTCTCAATTTTTTTTCGCAAAACAGCCTCGGTTTCGTGTATCAATTTTTTTTTTCGCACGACGAGGATGGTTTCGCCTCTCCATTTTTTTTTCCGCCCACGGACGCAATTTTCCCGTCTCAATTTTTTTTCGCAAAACAGCCTCGGTTTCGTGTATCAATTTTTTTTTTCGCACGACGAGGATGGTTTCGCCTCTCCATTTTTTTTTCCGCCCACGGACGCCATTTTCCCGTCTCAATTTTTTTTCGCAAAACAGCCTCGGTTTCGTGTATCAATTTTTTTTTTCGCACGACGAGGATGGTTTCGCCTCTCCATTTTTTTTTTCCGCCCACGGACGCCATTTTCCCGTCTCAATTTTTTTTCGCAAAACAGCCTCGGTTTCGTGTATCAATTTTTTTTTTCGCACGACGAGGATGGTTTCGCCTCTCCATTTTTTTTTCCGCCCACGGACGCAATTTTCCCGTCTCAATTTTTTTTCGCAAAACAGCGTCGGTTTCGTGTATCAATTTTTTTTTTCGCACAACGAGGATGGTTTCGCCTCTCCATTTTTTTTTCCGCCCACGGACGCAATTTTCCCGTCTCAATTTTTTTTCGCAAAACAGCGTCGGTTTCGTGTATCAATTTTTTTTTTCGCACGACGAAGATGGTTTCGCGTCTCCATTTTTTTTTCCGCCCACGGACGCCGTTTTCCCGTCTCAATTTTTTTTCGCAAAACAGCCTCGGTTTCGTGTATCAATTTTTTTTTTTCGCACGACGAGGATGGTTTCGCCTCTCCATTTTTTTTTCCGCCCACGGACGCCATTTTCCCGTCTCAATTTTTTTTCGCAAAACAGCCTGGGTTTCGTGTATCAATTTTTTTTTTCGCACGACGAGGATGGTTTCGCGGCTCCATTTTTTTTTCCACCCACGGACGCACTTTTCCCGTCTCAATTTTTTTTCGGAAAACAGCCTCGGTTTCGTGTATCAATTTTTTTTTTCGCACGACGAGGATGGTTTCGCGTCTCCATTTTTTTTTCCGCCCACGGACGCCATTTTCCCGTCTCAATTTTTTTTCGCAAAACAGCCTCGGTTTCGTGTATCAATTTTTTTTTTCGCACGACGAGGATGGTTTCGCCTCTCCATTTTTTTTTTCCGCCCACGGACGCCATTTTCCCGTCTCAATTTTTTTTCGCAAAACAGCCTCGGTTTCGTGTATCAATTTTTTTTTTCGCACGACGAGGATGGTTTCGCCTCTCCATTTTTTTTTCCGCCCACGGACGCAATTTTCCCGTCTCAATTTTTTTTCGCAAAACAGCGTCGGTTTCGTGTATCAATTTTTTTTTTCGCACGACGAGGATGGTTTCGCCTCTCCATTTTTTTTTCCGCCCACGGACGCAATTTTCCCGTCTCAATTTTTTTTCGCAAAACAGCCTCGGTTTCGTGTATCAATTTTTTTTTTCGCACAACGAGGATGGTTTCGCCTCTCCATTTTTTTTTCCGCCCACGGACGCAATTTTCCCGTCTCAATTTTTTTTCGCAAAACAGCGTCGGTTTCGTGTATCAATTTTTTTTTTCGCACGACGAGGATGGTTTCGCCTCTCCATTTTTTTTTCCGCCCACGGACGCAATTTTCCCGTCTCAATTTTTTTTCGCAAAACAGCCTCGGTTTCGTGTATCAATTTTTTTTTTCGCACAACGAGGATGGTTTCGCCTCTCCATTTTTTTTTCCGCCCACGGACGCCATTTTCCCGTCTCAATTTTTTTTCGCAAAACAGCCTCGGTTTCGTGTATCAATTTTTTTTTTCGCACGACGAGGATGGTTTCGCCTCTCCATTTTTTTTTCCGCCCACGGACGCCATTTTCCCGTCTCAATTTTTTTTCGCAAAACAGCGTCGGTTTCGTGTATCAATTTTTTTTTTTCGCACGACGAGGATGGTTTCGCCTCTCCATTTTTTTTTCCGCCCACGGACGCCATTTTCCCGTCTCAATTTTTTTTCGCAAAACAGCCTGGGTTTCGTGTATCAATTTTTTTTTTCGCACGACGAGGATGGTTTCGCCTCTCCATTTTTTTTTTCCGCCCACGGACGCCATTTTCCCGTCTCAATTTTTTTTCGCAAAACAGCCTCGGTTTCGTGTATCAATTTTTTTTTTCGCACGACGAGGATGGTTTCGCCTCTCCATTTTTTTTTCCGCCCACGGACGCAATTTTCCCGTCTCAATTTTTTTTCGCAAAACAGCGTCGGTTTCGTGTATCAATTTTTTTTTTCGCACGACGAGGATGGTTTCGCCTCTCCATTTTTTTTTCCGCCCACGGACGCCATTTTCCCGTCTCAATTTTTTTTCGCAAAACAGCCTCGGTTTCGTGTATCAATTTTTTTTTTCGCACGACGAGGATGGTTTCGCCTCTCCATTTTTTTTTTCCGCCCACGGACGCCATTTTCCCGTCTCAATTTTTTTTCGCAAAACAGCCTCGGTTTCGTGTATCAATTTTTTTTTTCGCACCACGAGGATGGTTTCGCCTCTCCATTTTTTTTTCCGCCCACGGACGCAATTTTCCCGTCTCAATTTTTTTTCGCAAAACAGCCTCGGTTTCGTGTATCAATTTTTTTTTTCGCACGACGAGGATGGTTTCGCCTCTCCATTTTTTTTTCCGCCCACGGACGCAATTTTCCCGTCTCAATTTTTTTTCGCAAAACAGCGTCGGTTTCGTGTATCAATTTTTTTTTTCGCACAACGAGGATGGTTTCGCCTCTCCATTTTTTTTTCCGCCCACGGACGCAATTTTCCCGTCTCAATTTTTTTTCGCAAAACAGCGTCGGTTTCGTGTATCAATTTTTTTTTTCGCACGACGAAGATGGTTTCGCGTCTCCATTTTTTTTTCCGCCCACGGACGCCGTTTTCCCGTCTCAATTTTTTTTCGCAAAACAGCCTCGGTTTCGTGTATCAATTTTTTTTTTTCGCACGACGAGGATGGTTTCGCCTCTCCATTTTTTTTTCCGCCCACGGACGCCATTTTCCCGTCTCAATTTTTTTTCGCAAAACAGCCTGGGTTTCGTGTATCAATTTTTTTTTTCGCACGACGAGGATGGTTTCGCGGCTCCATTTTTTTTTCCACCCACGGACGCACTTTTCCCGTCTCAATTTTTTTTCGGAAAACAGCCTCGGTTTCGTGTATCAATTTTTTTTTTCGCACGACGAGGATGGTTTCGCGTCTCCATTTTTTTTTCCGCCCACGGACGCCATTTTCCCGTCTCAATTTTTTTTCGCAAAACAGCCTCGGTTTCGTGTATCAATTTTTTTTTTCGCACGACGAGGATGGTTTCGCCTCTCCATTTTTTTTTTCCGCCCACGGACGCCATTTTCCCGTCTCAATTTTTTTTCGCAAAACAGCCTCGGTTTCGTGTATCAATTTTTTTTTTCGCACGACGAGGATGGTTTCGCCTCTCCATTTTTTTTTCCGCCCACGGACGCAATTTTCCCGTCTCAATTTTTTTTCGCAAAACAGCGTCGGTTTCGTGTATCAATTTTTTTTTTCGCACGACGAGGATGGTTTCGCCTCTCCATTTTTTTTTCCGCCCACGGACGCAATTTTCCCGTCTCAATTTTTTTTCGCAAAACAGCCTCGGTTTCGTGTATCAATTTTTTTTTTCGCACAACGAGGATGGTTTCGCCTCTCCATTTTTTTTTCCGCCCACGGACGCCATTTTCCCGTCTCAATTTTTTTTCGCAAAACAGCCTCGGTTTCGTGTATCAATTTTTTTTTTCGCACGACGAGGATGGTTTCGCCTCTCCATTTTTTTTTCCGCCCACGGACGCCATTTTCCCGTCTCAATTTTTTTTCGCAAAACAGCGTCGGTTTCGTGTATCAATTTTTTTTTTTCGCACGACGAGGATGGTTTCGCCTCTCCATTTTTTTTTCCGCCCACGGACGCCATTTTCCCGTCTCAATTTTTTTTCTCAAAACAGCCTGGGTTTCGTGTATCAATTTTTTTTTTCGCACGACGAGGATGGTTTCGCCTCTCCATTTTTTTTTTCCGCCCACGGACGCCATTTTCCCGTCTCAATTTTTTTTCGCAAAACAGCCTCGGTTTCGTGTATCAATTTTTTTTTTCGCACGACGAGGATGGTTTCGCCTCTCCATTTTTTTTTCCGCCCACGGACGCAATTTTCCCGTCTCAATTTTTTTTCGCAAAACAGCGTCGGTTTCGTGTATCAATTTTTTTTTTCGCACGACGAGGATGGTTTCGCCTCTCCATTTTTTTTTCCGCCCACGGACGCCATTTTCCCGTCTCAATTTTTTTTCGCAAAACAGCCTCGGTTTCGTGTATCAATTTTTTTTTTCGCACGACGAGGATGGTTTCGCCTCTCCATTTTTTTTTTCCGCCCACGGACGCCATTTTCCCGTCTCAATTTTTTTTCGCAAAACAGCCTCGGTTTCGTGTATCAATTTTTTTTTTCGCACCACGAGGATGGTTTCGCCTCTCCATTTTTTTTTCCGCCCACGGACGCAATTTTCCCGTCTCAATTTTTTTTCGCAAAACAGCGTCGGTTTCGTGTATCAATTTTTTTTTTCGCACAACGAGGATGGTTTCGCCTCTCCATTTTTTTTTCCGCCCACGGACGCAATTTTCCCGTCTCAATTTTTTTTCGCAAAACAGCGTCGGTTTCGTGTATCAATTTTTTTTTTCGCACGACGAAGATGGTTTCGCGTCTCCATTTTTTTTTCCGCCCACGGACGCCGTTTTCCCGTCTCAATTTTTTTTCGCAAAACAGCCTCGGTTTCGTGTATCAATTTTTTTTTTTCGCACGACGAGGATGGTTTCGCCTCTCCATTTTTTTTTCCGCCCACGGACGCCATTTTCCCGTCTCAATTTTTTTTCGCAAAACAGCCTGGGTTTCGTGTATCAATTTTTTTTTTCGCACGACGAGGATGGTTTCGCGGCTCCATTTTTTTTTCCACCCACGGACGCACTTTTCCCGTCTCAATTTTTTTTCGGAAAACAGCCTCGGTTTCGTGTATCAATTTTTTTTTTCGCACGACGAGGATGGTTTCGCCTCTCCATTTTTTTTTCCGCCCACGGACGCCATTTTCCCGTCTCAATTTTTTTTCGCAAAACAGCCTCGGTTTCGTGTATCAATTTTTTTTTCGCACGACGAGGATGGTTTCGCCTCTCCATTTGTTTTTCCGCCCACGGACACCATTTTCCCGTCTCAATTTTTTTTCGCAAAACAGCCTCGGTTTCGTGTATCAATTTTTTTTTTCGCACGACGAGGATGGTTTCGCCTCTCCATTTTTTTTTCCGCCCACGGACACCATTTTCCCCTCTCATTTTTTTTTCGCAAAACAGCCTGGGTTTCGTGTATCAATTTTTTTTTTCGCACGACGAGGATGGTTTCGCCTCTCCATTTTTTTTTTCCGCCCACGGACGCCATTTTCCCGTCTCAATTTTTTTTCGCAAAACAGCCTCGGTTTCGTGTATCAATTTTTTTTTTCGCACGACGAGGATGGTTTCGCCTCTCCATTTTTTTTTCCGCCCACGGACGCAATTTTCCCGTCTCAATTTTTTTTCGCAAAACAGCCTCGGTTTCGTGTATCAATTTTTTTTTTCGCACGACGAGGATGGTTTCGCCTCTCCATTTTTTTTTCCGCCCACGGACGCCGTTTTCCCGTCTCCATTTTTTTTCGCAAAACAGCCTCGGTTTCGTGTATCAATTTTTTTTTTCGCACGACGAGGATGGTTTCGCCTCTCCACTTTTTTTTTCCGCCCACGGACGCCATTTTCCCGTCTCAATTTTTTTTCGCAAAACAGCCTGGGTTTCTTGTATCAATTTTTTTTTTCGCACGACGAGGATGGTTTCGCCTCTCCATTTTTTTTTTCCGCCCACGGACGCCATTTTCCCGTCTCAATTTTTTTTCGCAAAACAGCCTCGGTTTCGTGTATCAATTTTTTTTTTCGCACGACGAGGATGGTTTCGCCTCTCCATTTTTTTTTCCGCCCACGGACGCAATTTTCCCGTCTCAATTTTTTTTCGCAAAACAGCGTCGGTTTCGTGTATCAATTTTTTTTTTCGCACGACGAGGATGGTTTCGCCTCTCCATTTTTTTTTCCGCCCACGGACGCCGTTTTCCCGTCTCAATTTTTTTTCGCAAAACAGCGTCGGTTTCGTGTATTAATTTTTTTTTTTCGCACGACGAGGATGGTTTCGCCTCTCCATTTTTTTTTCAGCCCACGGACGCCATTTTCCCGTCTCAATTTTTTTTCGCAAAACAGCCTCGGTTTCGTGTATCAATTTTTTTTTTCGCACGACGAGGATGGTTTCGCCTCTCCATTTTTTTTTCCGCCCACGGACGCCATTTTCCCGTCTCAATTTTTTTTCGCAAAACAGCCTCGGTTTCGTGTATCAATTTTTTTTTTCGCACAACGAGGATGGTTTCGCCTCTCCATTTTTTTTTCCGCCCACGGACGCAATTTTCCCGTCTCAATTTTTTTTCGCAAAACAGCGTCGGTTTCGTGTATCAATTTTTTTTTTCGCACGACGAAGATGGTTTCGCGTCTCCATTTTTTTTTCCGCCCACGGACGCCGTTTTCCCGTCTCAATTTTTTTTCGCAAAACAGCCTCGGTTTCGTGTATCAATTTTTTTTTTTCGCACGACGAGGATGGTTTCGCCTCTCCATTTTTTTTTCCGCCCACGGACGCCATTTTCCCGTCTCAATTTTTTTTCGCAAAACAGCCTGGGTTTCGTGTATCAATTTTTTTTTTCGCACGACGAGGATGGTTTCGCGGCTCCATTTTTTTTTCCACCCACGGACGCACTTTTCCCGTCTCAATTTTTTTTCGGAAAACAGCCTCGGTTTCGTGTATCAATTTTTTTTTTCGCACGACGAGGATGGTTTCGCCTCTCCATTTTTTTTTCCGCCCACGGACGCCATTTTCCCGTCTCAATTTTTTTTCGCAAAACAGCCTCGGTTTCGTGTATCAATTTTTTTTTCGCACGACGAGGATGGTTTCGCCTCTCCATTTTTTTTTCCGCCCACGGACGCCGTTTTCCCGTCTCCATTTTTTTTCGCAAAACAGCCTCGGTTTCGTGTATCAATTTTTTTTTTCGCACGACGAGGATGGTTTCGCCTCTCCATTTTTTTTTCCGCCCACGGACGCAATTTTCCCGTCTCAATTTTTTTTCGCAAAACAGCGTCGGTTTCGTGTATCAATTTTTTTTTTCGCACGACGAGGATGGTTTCGCCTCTCCATTTTTTTTTCCGCCCACGGACGCAATTTTCCCGTCTCAATTTTTTTTCGCAAAACAGCGTCGGTTTCGTGTATCAATTTTTTTTTTCGCACGACGAGGATGGTTTCGCCTCTCCATTTTTTTTTCCGCCCACGGACGCCATTTTCCCGTCTCAATTTTTTTTCGCAAAACAGCCTCGGTTTCGTGTATCAATTTTTTTTTTCGCACGACGAGGATGGTTTCGCCTCTCCATTTTTTTTTTCCGCCCACGGACGCCATTTTCCCGTCTCAATTTTTTTTCGCAAAACAGCCTCGGTTTCGTGTATCAATTTTTTTTTTCGCACCACGAGGATGGTTTCGCCTCTCCATTTTTTTTTCCGCCCACGGACGCAATTTTCCCGTCTCAATTTTTTTTCGCAAAACAGCGTCGGTTTCGTGTATCAATTTTTTTTTTCGCACAACGAGGATGGTTTCGCCTCTCCATTTTTTTTTCCGCCCACGGACGCAATTTTCCCGTCTCAATTTTTTTTCGCAAAACAGCGTCGGTTTCGTGTATCAATTTTTTTTTTCGCACGACGAAGATGGTTTCGCGTCTCCATTTTTTTTTCCGCCCACGGACGCCGTTTTCCCGTCTCAATTTTTTTTCGCAAAACAGCCTCGGTTTCGTGTATCAATTTTTTTTTTTCGCACGACGAGGATGGTTTCGCCTCTCCATTTTTTTTTCCGCCCACGGACGCCATTTTCCCGTCTCAATTTTTTTTCGCAAAACAGCCTGGGTTTCGTGTATCAATTTTTTTTTTCGCACGACGAGGATGGTTTCGCGGCTCCATTTTTTTTTCCACCCACGGACGCACTTTTCCCGTCTCAATTTTTTTTCGGAAAACAGCCTCGGTTTCGTGTATCAATTTTTTTTTTCGCACGACGAGGATGGTTTCGCCTCTCCATTTTTTTTTCCGCCCACGGACGCCATTTTCCCGTCTCAATTTTTTTTCGCAAAACAGCCTCGGTTTCGTGTATCAATTTTTTTTTCGCACGACGAGGATGGTTTCGCCTCTCCATTTGTTTTTCCGCCCACGGACACCATTTTCCCGTCTCAATTTTTTTTCGCAAAACAGCCTCGGTTTCGTGTATCAATTTTTTTTTTCGCACGACGAGGATGGTTTCGCCTCTCCATTTTTTTTTCCGCCCACGGACACCATTTTCCCCTCTCATTTTTTTTTCGCAAAACAGCCTGGGTTTCGTGTATCAATTTTTTTTTTCGCACGACGAGGATGGTTTCGCCTCTCCATTTTTTTTTTCCGCCCACGGACGCCATTTTCCCGTCTCAATTTTTTTTCGCAAAACAGCCTCGGTTTCGTGTATCAATTTTTTTTTTCGCACGACGAGGATGGTTTCGCCTCTCCATTTTTTTTTCCGCCCACGGACGCAATTTTCCCGTCTCAATTTTTTTTCGCAAAACAGCCTCGGTTTCGTGTATCAATTTTTTTTTTCGCACGACGAGGATGGTTTCGCCTCTCCATTTTTTTTTCCGCCCACGGACGCCGTTTTCCCGTCTCCATTTTTTTTCGCAAAACAGCCTCGGTTTCGTGTATCAATTTTTTTTTTCGCACGACGAGGATGGTTTCGCCTCTCCACTTTTTTTTTCCGCCCACGGACGCCATTTTCCCGTCTCAATTTTTTTTCGCAAAACAGCCTGGGTTTCTTGTATCAATTTTTTTTTTCGCACGACGAGGATGGTTTCGCCTCTCCATTTTTTTTTTCCGCCCACGGACGCCATTTTCCCGTCTCAATTTTTTTTCGCAAAACAGCCTCGGTTTCGTGTATCAATTTTTTTTTTCGCACGACGAGGATGGTTTCGCCTCTCCATTTTTTTTTCCGCCCACGGACGCAATTTTCCCGTCTCAATTTTTTTTCGCAAAACAGCGTCGGTTTCGTGTATCAATTTTTTTTTTCGCACGACGAGGATGGTTTCGCCTCTCCATTTTTTTTTCCGCCCACGGACGCCGTTTTCCCGTCTCAATTTTTTTTCGCAAAACAGCGTCGGTTTCGTGTATTAATTTTTTTTTTTCGCACGACGAGGATGGTTTCGCCTCTCCATTTTTTTTTCAGCCCACGGACGCCATTTTCCCGTCTCAATTTTTTTTCGCAAAACAGCCTCGGTTTCGTGTATCAATTTTTTTTTTCGCACGACGAGGATGGTTTCGCCTCTCCATTTTTTTTTCCGCCCACGGACGCCATTTTCCCGTCTCAATTTTTTTTCGCAAAACAGCCTCGGTTTCGTGTATCAATTTTTTTTTTCGCACAACGAGGATGGTTTCGCCTCTCCATTTTTTTTTCCGCCCACGGACGCAATTTTCCCGTCTCAATTTTTTTTCGCAAAACAGCGTCGGTTTCGTGTATCAATTTTTTTTTTCGCACGACGAAGATGGTTTCGCGTCTCCATTTTTTTTTCCGCCCACGGACGCCGTTTTCCCGTCTCAATTTTTTTTCGCAAAACAGCCTCGGTTTCGTGTATCAATTTTTTTTTTTCGCACGACGAGGATGGTTTCGCCTCTCCATTTTTTTTTCCGCCCACGGACGCCATTTTCCCGTCTCAATTTTTTTTCGCAAAACAGCCTGGGTTTCGTGTATCAATTTTTTTTTTCGCACGACGAGGATGGTTTCGCGGCTCCATTTTTTTTTCCACCCACGGACGCACTTTTCCCGTCTCAATTTTTTTTCGGAAAACAGCCTCGGTTTCGTGTATCAATTTTTTTTTTCGCACGACGAGGATGGTTTCGCCTCTCCATTTTTTTTTCCGCCCACGGACGCCATTTTCCCGTCTCAATTTTTTTTCGCAAAACAGCCTCGGTTTCGTGTATCAATTTTTTTTTCGCACGACGAGGATGGTTTCGCCTCTCCATTTTTTTTTCCGCCCACGGACGCCGTTTTCCCGTCTCCATTTTTTTTCGCAAAACAGCCTCGGTTTCGTGTATCAATTTTTTTTTTCGCACGACGAGGATGGTTTCGCCTCTCCATTTTTTTTTCCGCCCACGGACGCAATTTTCCCGTCTCAATTTTTTTTCGCAAAACAGCGTCGGTTTCGTGTATCAATTTTTTTTTTCGCACGACGAGGATGGTTTCGCCTCTCCATTTTTTTTTCCGCCCACGGACGCCGTTTTCCCCGTCTCAATTTTTTTTCGCAAAACAGCGTCGGTTTCGTGTATTAATTTTTTTTTTTCGCACGACGAGGATGGTTTCGCCTCTCCATTTTTTTTTCAGCCCACGGACGCCATTTTCCCGTCTCAATTTTTTTTCGCAAAACAGCCTCGGTTTCGTGTATCAATTTTTTTTTTCGCACGACGAGGATGGTTTCGCCTCTCCATTTTTTTTTCCGCCCACGGACGCCATTTTCCCGTCTCAATTTTTTTTCGCGAAACAGCCTCGGTTTCGTGTATCAATTTTTTTTTCGCACGACGAGGATGGTTTCGCCTCTCCATTTTTTTTTCCGCCCACGGACACCATTTTCCCCTCTCATTTTTTTTTCGCAAAACAGCCTCGGTTTCGTGTATCAATTTTTTTTTTCGCACGACGAGGATGGTTTCGCCTCTCCATTTTTTTTTTCCGCCCACGGACGCCATTTTCCCGTCTCAATTTTTTTTCGCAAAACAGCGTCGGTTTCGTGTATCAATTTTTTTTTTCGCACGACGAGGATTGTTTCGCCTCTCCATTTTTTTTTCCGCCCACGGACGCCGTTTTCCCGTCTCAATTTTTTTTCGCAAAACAGCGTCGGTTTCGTGTATCAATTTTTTTTTTCGCACAACGAGGATGGTTTCGCCTCTCCATTTTTTTTTCCGCCCACGGACGCAATTTTCCCGTCTCAATTTTTTTTCGCAAAACAGCCTCGGTTTCGTGTATCAATTTTTTTTTTCGCACGACGAGGATGGTTTCGCGTCTCCATTTTTTTTTCCGCCCACGGACGCCATTTTCCCGTCTCAATTTTTTTTCGCAAAACAGCCTCGGTTTCGTGTATCAATTTTTTTTTTCGCACGACGAGGATGGTTTCGCCTCTCCATTTTTTTTTCCGCCCACGGACGCCGTTTTCCCGTCTCAATTTTTTTTCGCAAAACAGCGTCGGTTTCGTGTATCAATTTTTTTTTTCGCACAACGAGGATGGTTTCGCCTCTCCATTTTTTTTTCCGCCCACGGACGCAATTTTCCCGTCTCAATTTTTTTTCGCAAAACAGCCTCGGTTTCGTGTATCAATTTTTTTTTTCGCACGACGAGGATGGTTTCGCGTCTCCATTTTTTTTTCCGCCCACGGACGCCATTTTCCCGTCTCAATTTTTTTTCGCAAAACAGCCTCGGTTTCGTGTATCAATTTTTTTTTTCGCACGACGAGGATGGTTTCGCCTCTCCATTTTTTTTTTCCGCCCACGGACGCCATTTTCCCGTCTCAATTTTTTTTCGCAAAACAGCCTCGGTTTCGTGTATCAATTTTTTTTTTCGCACGACGAGGATGGTTTCGCCTCTCCATTTTTTTTTCCGCCCACGGACGCAATTTTCCCGTCTCAATTTTTTTTCGCAAAACAGCCTCGGTTTCGTGTATCAATTTTTTTTTTCGCACGACGAGGATGGTTTCGCCTCTCCATTTTTTTTTCCGCCGACGGACGCAATTTTCCCGTCTCAATTTTTTTTCGCAAAACAGCCTCGGTTTCGTGTATCAATTTTTTTTTTCGCACGACGAGGATGGTTTCGCCTCTCCATTTTTTTTTCCGCCCACGGACGCCATTTTCCCGTCTCAATTTTTTTTCGCAAAACAGCCTCGGTTTCGTGTATCAATTTTTTTTTTCGCACGACGAGGATGGTTTCGCCTCTCCATTTTTTTTTCCGCCCACGGACGCCGTTTTCCCGTCTCAATTTTTTTTCGCAAAACAGCGTCGGTTTCGTGTATCAATTTTTTTTTTTCGCACGACGAGGATGGTTTCGCCTCTCCATTTTTTTTTCCGCCCACGGACGCCATTTTCCCGTCTCAATTTTTTTTCGCAAAACAGCCTCGGTTTCGTGTATCAATTTTTTTTTTCGCACGACGAGGATGGTTTCGCCTCTCCATTTTTTTTTTCCGCCCACGGACGCCATTTTCCCGTCTCAATTTTTTTTCGCAAAACAGCCTCGGTTTCGTGTATCAATTTTTTTTTTCGCACGACGAGGATGGTTTCGCCTCTCCATTTTTTTTTCCGCCCACGGACGCAATTTTCCCGTCTCAATTTTTTTTCGCAAAACAGCGTCGGTTTCGTGTATCAATTTTTTTTTTCGCACAACGAGGATGGTTTCGCCTCTCCATTTTTTTTTCCGCCCACGGACGCAATTTTCCCGTCTCAATTTTTTTTCGCAAAACAGCGTCGGTTTCGTGTATCAATTTTTTTTTTCGCACGACGAGGATGGTTTCGGGTCTCCATTTTTTTTTCCGCCCACGGACGCCGTTTTCCCGTCTCAATTTTTTTTCGCAAAACAGCCTCGGTTTCGTGTATCAATTTTTTTTTTCGCACGACGAGGATGGTTTCGCGGCTCCATTTTTTTTTCCACCCACGGACGCACTTTTCCCGTCTCAATTTTTTTTCGGAAAACAGCCTCGGTTTCGTGTATCAATTTTTTTTTTCGCACGACGAGGATGGTTTCGCCTCTCCATTTTTTTTTCCGCCCACGGACGCCATTTTCCCGTCTCAATTTTTTTTCGCAAAACAGCCTCGGTTTCGTGTATCAATTTTTTTTTCGCACGACGAGGATGGTTTCGCCTCTCCATTTGTTTTTCCGCCCACGGACACCATTTTCCCGTCTCAATTTTTTTTCGCAAAACAGCCTCGGTTTCGTGTATCAATTTTTTTTTTCGCACGACGAGGATGGTTTCGCCTCTCCATTTTTTTTTCCGCCCACGGACACCATTTTCCCCTCTCATTTTTTTTTCGCAAAACAGCCTGGGTTTCGTGTATCAATTTTTTTTTTCGCACGACGAGGATGGTTTCGCCTCTCCATTTTTTTTTTCCGCCCACGGACGCCATTTTCCCGTCTCAATTTTTTTTCGCAAAACAGCCTCGGTTTCGTGTATCAATTTTTTTTTTCGCACGACGAGGATGGTTTCGCCTCTCCATTTTTTTTTCCGCCCACGGACGCCGTTTTCCCGTCTCCATTTTTTTTCGCAAAACAGCCTCGGTTTCGTGTATCAATTTTTTTTTTCGCACGACGAGGATGGTTTCGCCTCTCCACTTTTTTTTTCCGCCCACGGACGCCATTTTCCCGTCTCAATTTTTTTTCGCAAAACAGCCTGGGTTTCTTGTATCAATTTTTTTTTTCGCACGACGAGGATGGTTTCGCCTCTCCATTTTTTTTTTCCGCCCACGGACGCCATTTTCCCGTCTCAATTTTTTTTCGCAAAACAGCCTCGGTTTCGTGTATCAATTTTTTTTTTCGCACGACGAGGATGGTTTCGCCTCTCCATTTTTTTTTCCGCCCACGGACGCAATTTTCCCGTCTCAATTTTTTTTCGCAAAACAGCGTCGGTTTCGTGTATCAATTTTTTTTTTCGCACGACGAGGATGGTTTCGCCTCTCCATTTTTTTTTCCGCCCACGGACGCCGTTTTCCCGTCTCAATTTTTTTTCGCAAAACAGCCTCGGTTTCGTGTATCAATTTTTTTTTTCGCACGACGAGGATGGTTTCGCCTCTCCATTTTTTTTTCCGCCCACGGACGCCATTTTCCCGTCTCAATTTTTTTTCGCAAAACAGCCTCGGTTTCGTGTATCAATTTTTTTTTCGCACGACGAGGATGGTTTCGCCTCTCCATTTTTTTTTCCGCCCACGGACACCATTTTCCCCTCTCATTTTTTTTTCGCAAAACAGCCTCGGTTTCGTGTATCAATTTTTTTTTTCGCACGACGAGGATGGTTTCGCCTCTCCATTTTTTTTTTCCGCCCACGGACGCCATTTTCCCGTCTCAATTTTTTTTCGCAAAACAGCCTCGGTTTCGTGTATCAATTTTTTTTTTCGCACGACGAGGATGGTTTCGCCTCTCCATTTTTTTTTCCGCCCACGGACGCCGTTTTCCCGTCTCAATTTTTTTTCGCAAAACAGCGTCGGTTTCGTGTATCAATTTTTTTTTTCGCACAACGAGGATGGTTTCGCCTCTCCATTTTTTTTTCCGCCCACGGACGCCATTTTCCCGTCTCAATTTTTTTTCGCAAAACAGCGTCGGTTTCGTGTATCAATTTTTTTTTTCGCACGACGAGGATGGTTTCGCCTCTCCATTTTTTTTTCCGCCCACGGACGCCATTTTCCCGTCTCAATTTTTTTTCGCAAAACAGCCTCGGTTTCGTGTATCAATTTTTTTTTTCGCACGACGAGGATGGTTTCGCCTCTCCATTTTTTTTTCCGCCCACGGACGCCATTTTCCCGTCTCAATTTTTTTTCGCAAAACAGCCTCGGTTTCGTGTATCAATTTTTTTTTTCGCACGACGAGGATGGTTTCGCGTCTCCATTTTTTTTTCCGCCCACGGACGCCGTTTTCCCGTCTCAATTTTTTTTCGCAAAACAGCGTCGGTTTCGTGTATCAATTTTTTTTTTCGCACAACGAGGATGGTTTCGCCTCTCCATTTTTTTTTCCGCCCACGGACGCAATTTTCCCGTCTCAATTTTTTTTCGCAAAACAGCCTCGGTTTCGTGTATCAATTTTTTTTTTCGCACGACGAGGATGGTTTCGCGTCTCCATTTTTTTTTCCGCCCACGGACGCCATTTTCCCGTCTCAATTTTTTTTCGCAAAACAGCCTCGGTTTCGTGTATCAATTTTTTTTTTCGCACGACGAGGATGGTTTCGCCTCTCCATTTTTTTTTTCCGCCCACGGACGCCATTTTCCCGTCTCAATTTTTTTTCGCAAAACAGCCTCGGTTTCGTGTATCAATTTTTTTTTTCGCACGACGAGGATGGTTTCGCCTCTCCATTTTTTTTTCCGCCCACGGACGCAATTTTCCCGTCTCAATTTTTTTTCGCAAAACAGCCTGGGTTTCGTGTATCAATTTTTTTTTTCGCACGACGAGGATGGTTTCGCCTCTCCATTTTTTTTTCCGCCCACGGACGCAATTTTCCCGTCTCAATTTTTTTTCGCAAAACAGCCTCGGTTTCGTGTATCAATTTTTTTTTTCGCACGACGAGGATGGTTTCGCCTCTCCATTTTTTTTTCCGCCCACGGACGCAATTTTCCCGTCTCAATTTTTTTTCGCAAAACAGCCTCGGTTTCGTGTATCAATTTTTTTTTTCGCACGACGAGGATGGTTTCGCGTCTCCATTTTTTTTTCCGCCCACGGACGCCATTTTCCCCTCTCATTTTTTTTTCGCAAAACAGCCTGGGTTTCGTGTATCAATTTTTTTTTTCGCACGACGAGGATGGTTTCGCCTCTCCATTTTTTTTTTCCGCCCACGGACGCCATTTTCCCGTCTCAATTTTTTTTCGCAAAACAGCGTCGGTTTCGTGTATCAATTTTTTTTTTCGCACGACGAGGATGGTTTCGCCTCTCCATTTTTTTTTCCGCCCACGGACGCAATTTTCCCGTCTCAATTTTTTTTCGCAAAACAGCCTCGGTTTCGTGTATCAATTTTTTTTTTCGCACGACGAGGATGGTTTCGCCTCTCCATTTTTTTTTCCGCCCACGGACGCCGTTTTCCCGTCTCCATTTTTTTTCGCAAAACAGCGTCGGTTTCGTGTATCAATTTTTTTTTTCGCACGACGAGGATGGTTTCGCCTCTCCACTTTTTTTTTCCGCCCACGGACGCCATTTTCCCGTCTCAATTTTTTTTCGCAAAACAGCCTGGGTTTCTTGTATCAATTTTTTTTTTCGCACGACGAGGATGGTTTCGCCTCTCCATTTTTTTTTCCGCCCACGGACGCCGTTTTCCCGTCTCCATTTTTTTTCGCAAAACAGCCTCGGTTTCGTGTATCAATTTTTTTTTTCGCACGACGAGGATGGTTTCGCCTCTCCACTTTTTTTTTCCGCCCACGGACGCCATTTTCCCGTCTCAATTTTTTTTCGCAAAACAGCCTCGGTTTCGTGTATCAATTTTTTTTTTCGCACGACGAGGATGGTTTCGCCTCTCCATTTTTTTTTCCGCCCACGGACGCCGTTTTCCCGTCTCAATTTTTTTTCGCAAAACAGCGTCGGTTTCGTGTATCAATTTTTTTTTTTCGCACGACGAGGATGGTTTCGCCTCTCCATTTTTTTTTCCGCCCACGGACGCCATTTTCCCGTCTCAATTTTTTTTCGCAAAACAGCCTCGGTTTCGTGTATCAATTTTTTTTTCGCACGACGAGGATGGTTTCGCCTCTCCATTTTTTTTTCCGCCCACGGACACCATTTTCCCCTCTCATTTTTTTTTCGCAAAACAGCCTCGGTTTCGTGTATCAATTTTTTTTTTCGCACGACGAGGATGGTTTCGCCTCTCCATTTTTTTTTTCCGCCCACGGACGCCATTTTCCCGTCTCAATTTTTTTTCGCAAAACAGCCTCGGTTTCGTGTATCAATTTTTTTTTTCGCACGACGAGGATGGTTTCGCCTCTCCATTTGTTTTTCCGCCCACGGACGCCGTTTTCCCGTCTCAATTTTTTTTCGCAAAACAGCGTCGGTTTCGTGTATCAATTTTTTTTTTCGCACGACGAGGATGGTTTCGCCTCTCCATTTTTTTTTCCGCCCACGGACACCATTTTCCCCTCTCATTTTTTTTTCGCAAAACAGCCTGGGTTTCGTGTATCAATTTTTTTTTTCGCACGACGAGGATGGTTTCGCCTCTCCATTTTTTTTTTCCGCCCACGGACGCCATTTTCCCGTCTCAATTTTTTTTCGCAAAACAGCCTCGGTTTCGTGTATCAATTTTTTTTTTCGCACGACGAGGATGGTTTCGCCTCTCCATTTTTTTTTCCGCCCACGGACGCCGTTTTCCCGTCTCCATTTTTTTTCGCAAAACAGCCTCGGTTTCGTGTATCAATTTTTTTTTTCGCACGACGAGGATGGTTTCGCCTCTCCACTTTTTTTTTCCGCCCACGGACGCCATTTTCCCGTCTCAATTTTTTTTCGCAAAACAGCCTGGGTTTCTTGTATCAATTTTTTTTTTCGCACGACGAGGATGGTTTCGCCTCTCCATTTTTTTTTTCCGCCCACGGACGCCATTTTCCCGTCTCAATTTTTTTTCGCAAAACAGCCTCGGTTTCGTGAATCAATTTTTTTTTTCGCACGACGAGGATGGTTTCGCCTCTCCATTTTTTTTTCCGCCCACGGACGCAATTTTCCCGTCTCAATTTTTTTTCGCAAAACAGCGTCGGTTTCGTGTATCAATTTTTTTTTTCGCACGACGAGGATGGTTTCGCCTCTCCATTTTTTTTTCCGCCCACGGACGCCGTTTTCCCGTCTCAATTTTTTTTCGCAAAACAGCCTCGGTTTCGTGTATCAATTTTTTTTTTCGCACGACGAGGATGGTTTCGCCTCTCCATTTTTTTTTCCGCCCACGGACGCCATTTTCCCTCTCAATTTTTTTTCGCAAAACAGCCTCGGTTTCGTGTATCAATTTTTTTTTCGCACGACGAGGATGGTTTCGCCTCTCCATTTTTTTTTCCGCCCACGGACACCATTTTCCCCTCTCATTTTTTTTTCGCAAAACAGCCTCGGTTTCGTGTATCAATTTTTTTTTTCGCACGACGAGGATGGTTTCGCCTCTCCATTTTTTTTTTCCGCCCACGGACGCCATTTTCCCGTCTCAATTTTTTTTCGCAAAACAGCCTCGGTTTCGTGTATCAATTTTTTTTTTCGCACGACGAGGATGGTTTCGCCTCTCCATTTTTTTTTCCGCCCACGGACGCCGTTTTCCCGTCTCAATTTTTTTTCGCAAAACAGCGTCGGTTTCGTGTATCAATTTTTTTTTTCGCACAACGAGGATGGTTTCGCCTCTCCATTTTTTTTTCCGCCCACGGACGCCATTTTCCCGTCTCAATTTTTTTTCGCAAAACAGCGTCGGTTTCGTGTATCAATTTTTTTTTCGCACGACGAGGATGGTTTCGCCTCTCCATTTTTTTTTCCGCCCACGGACGCCATTTTCCCGTCTCAATTTTTTTTCGCAAAACAGCCTCGGTTTCGTGTATCAATTTTTTTTTTTCGCACGACGAGGATGGTTTCGCCTCTCCATTTTTTTTTCCGCCCACGGACGCCATTTTCCCGTCTCAATTTTTTTCGCAAAACAGCCTCGGTTTCGTGTATCAATTTTTTTTTTCGCACGACGAGGATGGTTTCGCGTCTCCATTTTTTTTTCCGCCCACGGACGCCGTTTTCCCGTCTCAATTTTTTTTCGCAAAACAGCGTCGGTTTCGTGTATCAATTTTTTTTTTCGCACAACGAGGATGGTTTCGCCTCTCCATTTTTTTTTCCGCCCACGGACGCAATTTTCCCGTCTCAATTTTTTTTCGCAAAACAGCCTCGGTTTCGTGTATCAATTTTTTTTTTCGCACGACGAGGATGGTTTCGCGTCTCCATTTTTTTTTTCCGCCCACGGACGCCATTTTCCCGTCTCAATTTTTTTTCGCAAAACAGCCTCGGTTTCGTGTATCAATTTTTTTTTTCGCACGACGAGGATGGTTTCGCCTCTCCATTTTTTTTTTCCGCCCACGGACGCCATTTTCCCGTCTCAATTTTTTTTCGCAAAACAGCCTCGGTTTCGTGTATCAATTTTTTTTTTCGCACGACGAGGATGGTTTCGCCTCTCCATTTTTTTTTCCGCCCACGGACGCAATTTTCCCGTCTCAATTTTTTTTCGCAAAACAGCCTGGGTTTCGTGTATCAATTTTTTTTTTCGCACGACGAGGATGGTTTCGCCTCTCCATTTTTTTTTCCGCCCACGGACGCAATTTTCCCGTCTCAATTTTTTTTCGCAAAACAGCCTCGGTTTCGTGTATCAATTTTTTTTTTCGCACGACGAGGATGGTTTCGCCTCTCCATTTTTTTTTCCGCCCACGGACGCAATTTTCCCGTCTCAATTTTTTTTCGCAAAACAGCCTCGGTTTCGTGTATCAATTTTTTTTTTCGCACGACGAGGATGGTTTCGCGTCTCCATTTTTTTTTCCGCCCACGGACGCCATTTTCCCCTCTCATTTTTTTTTCGCAAAACAGCCTGGGTTTCGTGTATCAATTTTTTTTTTCGCACGACGAGGATGGTTTCGCCTCTCCATTTTTTTTTTCCGCCCACGGACGCCATTTTCCCGTCTCAATTTTTTTTCGCAAAACAGCGTCGGTTTCGTGTATCAATTTTTTTTTTCGCACGACGAGGATGGTTTCGCCTCTCCATTTTTTTTTCCGCCCACGGACGCAATTTTCCCGTCTCAATTTTTTTTCGCAAAACAGCCTCGGTTTCGTGTATCAATTTTTTTTTTCGCACGACGAGGATGGTTTCGCCTCTCCATTTTTTTTTCCGCCCACGGACGCCGTTTTCCCCGTCTCCATTTTTTTTCGCAAAACAGCCTCGGTTTCGTGTATCAATTTTTTTTTTCGCACGACGAGGATGGTTTCGCCTCTCCACTTTTTTTTTCCGCCCACGGACGCCATTTTCCCGTCTCAATTTTTTTTCGCAAAACAGCCTGGGTTTCTTGTATCAATTTTTTTTTTCGCACGACGAGGATGGTTTCGCCTCTCCATTTTTTTTTTCCGCCCACGGACGCCATTTTCCCGTCTCAATTTTTTTTCGCAAAACAGCCTCGGTTTCGTGTATCAATTTTTTTTTTCGCACGACGAGGATGGTTTCGCCTCTCCATTTTTTTTCCGCCCACGGACGCAATTTTCCCGTCTCAATTTTTTTTCGCAAAACAGCGTCGGTTTCGTGTATCAATTTTTTTTTTCGCACGACGAGGATGGTTTCGCCTCTCCATTTTTTTTTCCGCCCACGGACGCCGTTTTCCCGTCTCAATTTTTTTTCGCAAAACAGCGTCGGTTTCGTGTATCAATTTTTTTTTTTCGCACGACGAGGATGGTTTCGCCTCTCCATTTTTTTTTCCGCCCACGGACGCCATTTTCCCGTCTCAATTTTTTTTCGCAAAACAGCCTCGGTTTCGTGTATCAATTTTTTTTTTCGCACGACGAGGATGGTTTCGCCTCTCCATTTTTTTTTCCGCCCACGGACGCCATTTTCCCGTCTCCATTTTTTTTCGCAAAACAGCGTCGGTTTCGTGTATCAATTTTTTTTTCGCACGACGAGGATGGTTTCGCCTCTCCATTTTTTTTTCCGCCCACGGACACCATTTTCCCCTCTCATTTTTTTTTCGCAAAACAGCCTCGGTTTCGTGTATCAATTTTTTTTTTCGCACGACGAGGATGGTTTCGCCTCTCCATTTTTTTTTTCCGCCCACGGACGCCATTTTCCCGTCTCAATTTTTTTTCGCAAAACAGCCTCGGTTTCGTGTATCAATTTTTTTTTTCGCACGACGAGGATGGTTTCGCCTCTCCATTTTTTTTTCCGCCCACGGACGCCGTTTTCCCGTCTCAATTTTTTTTCGCAAAACAGCGTCGGTTTCGTGTATCAATTTTTTTTTTCGCACAACGAGGATGGTTTCGCCTCTCCATTTTTTTTTCCGCCCACGGACGCCATTTTCCCGTCTCAATTTTTTTTCGCAAAACAGCGTCGGTTTCGTGTATCAATTTTTTTTTTCGCACGACGAGGATGGTTTCGCCTCTCCATTTTTTTTTCCGCCCACGGACGCCATTTTCCCGTCTCAATTTTTTTTCGCAAAACAGCCTCGGTTTCGTGTATCAATTTTTTTTTCGCACGACGAGGATGGTTTCGCCTCTCCATTTTTTTTTCCGCCCACGGACGCCATTTTCCCGTCTCAATTTTTTTTCGCAAAACAGCCTCGGTTTCGTGTATCAATTTTTTTTTTCGCACGACGAGGATGGTTTCGCGTCTCCATTTTTTTTTCCGCCCACGGACGCCGTTTTCCCGTCTCAATTTTTTTTCGCAAAACAGCGTCGGTTTCGTGTATCAATTTTTTTTTCGCACAACGAGGATGGTTTCGCCTCTCCATTTTTTTTTCCGCCCACGGACGCAATTTTCCCGTCTCAATTTTTTTTCGCAAAACAGCCTCGGTTTCGTGTATCAATTTTTTTTTTCGCACGACGAGGATGGTTTCGCCTCTCCATTTTTTTTTCCGCCCACGGACGCCATTTTCCCGTCTCAATTTTTTTTCGCAAAACAGCCTCGGTTTCGTGTATCAATTTTTTTTTTCGCACGACGAGGATGGTTTCGCCTCTCCATTTTTTTTTTCCGCCCACGGACGCCATTTTCCCGTCTCAATTTTTTTTCGCAAAACAGCCTCGGTTTCGTGTATCAATTTTTTTTTTCGCACGACGAGGATGGTTTCGCCTCTCCATTTTTTTTTCCGCCCACGGACGCAATTTTCCCGTCTCAATTTTTTTTCGCAAAACAGCCTGGGTTTCGTGTATCAATTTTTTTTTTCGCACGACGAGGATGGTTTCGCCTCTCCATTTTTTTTTCCGCCCACGGACGCAATTTTCCCGTCTCAATTTTTTTTCGCAAAACAGCCTCGGTTTCGTGTATCAATTTTTTTTTTCGCACGACGAGGATGGTTTCGCCTCTCCATTTTTTTTTCCGCCCACGGACGCAATTTTCCCGTCTCAATTTTTTTTCGCAAAACAGCCTCGGTTTCGTGTATCAATTTTTTTTTTCGCACGACGAGGATGGTTTCGCGTCTCCATTTTTTTTTCCGCCCACGGACGCCATTTTCCCGTCTCAATTTTTTTTCGCAAAACAGCCTCGGTTTCGTGTATCAATTTTTTTTTTCGCACGACGAGGATGGTTTCGCCTCTCCATTTTTTTTTCCGCCCACGGACGCCGTTTTCCCGTCTCAATTTTTTTTCGCAAAACAGCGTCGGTTTCGTGTATCAATTTTTTTTTTTCGCACGACGAGGATGGTTTCGCCTCTCCATTTTTTTTTCCGCCCACGGACGCCATTTTCCCGTCTCAATTTTTTTTCGCAAAACAGCCTGGGTTTCGTGTATCAATTTTTTTTTTCGCACGACGAGGATGGTTTCGCCTCTCCATTTTTTTTTTCCGCCCACGGACGCCATTTTCCCGTCTCAATTTTTTTTCGCAAAACAGCGTCGGTTTCGTGTATCAATTTTTTTTTTCGCACGACGAGGATGGTTTCGCCTCTCCATTTTTTTTTCCGCCCACGGACGCAATTTTCCCGTCTCAATTTTTTTTCGCAAAACAGCCTGGGTTTCGTGTATCAATTTTTTTTTCGCACGACGAGGATGGTTTCGCCTCTCCATTTTTTTTTCCGCCCACGGACGCCATTTTCCCGTCTCAATTTTTTTTCGCAAAACAGCCTCGGTTTCGTGTATCAATTTTTTTTTTCGCACGACGAGGATGGTTTCGCCTCTCCATTTTTTTTTTCCGCCCACGGACGCCATTTTCCCGTCTCAATTTTTTTTCGCAAAACAGCGTCGGTTTCGTGTATCAATTTTTTTTTTCGCACGACGAGGATGGTTTCGCGTCTCCATTTTTTTTTCCGCCCACGGACGCCATTTTCCCGTCTCAATTTTTTTTCGCAAAACAGCCTCGGTTTCGTGTATCAATTTTTTTTTTCGCACGACGAGGATGGTTTCGCCTCTCCATTTTTTTTTCCGCCCACGGACGCCATTTTCCCGTCTCAATTTTTTTTCGCAAAACAGCCTCGGTTTCGTGTATCAATTTTTTTTTTCGCACGACGAGGATGGTTTCGCCTCTCCATTTTTTTTTCCGCCCACGGACGCCATTTTCCCGTCTCAATTTTTTTTCGCAAAACAGCGTCGGTTTCTTGTATCAATTTTTTTTTTCGCACGACGAGGATGGTTTCGCCTCTCCATTTTTTTTTCCGCCCACGGACGCCGTTTTCCCGTCTCAATTTTTTTTCGCAAAACAGCGTCGGTTTCGTGTATCAATTTTTTTTTTTCGCACGACGAGGATGGTTTCGCCTCTCCATTTTTTTTTCCGCCCACGGACGCCATTTTCCCGTCTCAATTTTTTTTCGCAAAACAGCCTGGGTTTCGTGTATCAATTTTTTTTTTCGCACGACGAGGATGGTTTCGCGGCTCCATTTTTTTTTCCGCCCACGGACGCACTTTTCCCGTCTCAATTTTTTTCGGAAAACAGCCTCGGTTTCGTGTATCAATTTTTTTTTTCGCACGACGAGGATGGTTTCGCCTCTCCATTTTTTTTTCCGCCCACGGACGCCATTTTCCCGTCTCAATTTTTTTTCGCAAAACAGCCTCGGTTTCGTGTATCAATTTTTTTTTCGCACGACGAGGATGGTTTCGCCTCTCCATTTTTTTTTCCGCCCACGGACGCCATTTTCCCGTCTCAATTTTTTTTCGCAAAACAGCGTCGGTTTCGTGTATCAATTTTTTTTTCGCACGACGAGGATGGTTTCGCCTCTCCATTTGTTTTTCCGCCCACGGACACCATTTTCCCCTCTCATTTTTTTTTTCGCAAAACAGCCTCGGTTTCGTGTATCAATTTTTTTTTTCGCACGACGAGGATGGTTTCGCCTCTCCATTTTTTTTTTCCGCCCACGGACGCCATTTTCCCGTCTCAATTTTTTTTCGCAAAACAGCCTCGGTTTCGTGTATCAATTTTTTTTTTCGCACGACGAGGATGGTTTCGCCTCTCCATTTTTTTTTCCGCCCACGGACGCCGTTTTCCCGTCTCAATTTTTTTTCGCAAAACAGCCTCGGTTTCGTGTATCAATTTTTTTTTTCGCACAACGAGGATGGTTTCGCCTCTCCATTTTTTTTTCCGCCCACGGACGCCATTTTCCCGTCTCAATTTTTTTTCGCAAAACAGCGTCGGTTTCGTGTATCAATTTTTTTTTCGCACGACGAGGATGGTTTCGCCTCTCCATTTTTTTTTCCGCCCACGGACGCCATTTTCCCGTCTCAATTTTTTTTCGCAAAACAGCCTCGGTTTCGTGTATCAATTTTTTTTTTCGCACGACGAGGATGGTTTCGCCTCTCCATTTTTTTTTCCGCCCACGGACGCCATTTTCCCGTCTCAATTTTTTTCGCAAAACAGCGTCGGTTTCGTGTATCAATTTTTTTTTTTCGCACGACGAGGATGGTTTCGCGTCTCCATTTTTCTTTCCGCCCACGGACGCCGTTTTCCCGTCTCAATTTTTTTTCGCAAAACAGCGTCGGTTTCGTGTATCAATTTTTTTTTTCGCACAACGAGGATGGTTTCGCCTCTCCATTTTTTTTTTCCGCCCACGGACGCAATTTTCCCGTCTCAATTTTTTTTCGCAAAACAGCCTCGGTTTCGTGTATCAATTTTTTTTTTCGCACGACGAGGATGGTTTCGCCTCTCCATTTTTTTTTCCGCCCACGAACGCCATTTTCCCGTCTCAATTTTTTTTCGCAAAACAGCCTCGGTTTCGTGTATCAATTTTTTTTTTCGCACGACGAGGATGGTTTCGCGTCTCCATTTTTTTTTCCGCCCACGGACGCCGTTTTCCCGTCTCATTTTTTTTTCGCAAAACAGCCTCGGTTTCGTGTATCAATTTTTTTTTTTCGCACGACGAGGATGGTTTCGCCTCTCCATTTTTTTTTCCGCCCACGGACGCCATTTTCCCGTCTCAATTTTTTTTCGCAAAACAGCCTCGGTTTCGTGTATCAATTTTTTTTTTCGCACGACGAGGATGGTTTCGCCTCTCCATTTTTTTTTCCGCCCACGGACGCAATTTTCCCGTCTCAATTTTTTTTCGCAAAACAGCGTCGGTTTCGTGTATCAATTTTTTTTTTCGCACGACGAGGATGGTTTCGCGTCTCCAGTTTTTTTTCCGCCCACGGACGCAATTTTCCCGTCTCAATTTTTTTTCGCAAAACAGCGTCGGTTTCGTGTATCAATTTTTTTTTTCGCACAACGAGGATGGTTTCGCCTCTCCATTTTTTTTTCCGCCCACGGACGCAATTTTCCCGTCTCAATTTTTTTTCGCAAAACAGCCTCGGTTTCGTGTATCAATTTTTTTTTTCGCACGACGAGGATGGTTTCGCGTCTCCATTTTTTTTTCCGCCCACGGACGCCATTTTCCCGTCTCAATTTTTTTTCGCAAAACAGCCTCGGTTTCGTGTATCAATTTTTTTTTTCGCACGACGAGGATGGTTTCGCCTCTCCATTTTTTTTTCCGCCCACGGACGCAATTTTCCCGTCTCAATTTTTTTTCGCAAAACAGCGTCGGTTTCGTGTATCAATTTTTTTTTTCGCACGACGAGGATGGTTTCGCCTCTCCATTTTTTTTTCCGCCCACGGACGCCATTTTCCCGTCTCAATTTTTTTTCGCAAAACAGCCTCGGTTTCGTGTATCAATTTTTTTTTTCGCACGACGAGGATGGTTTCGCCTCTCCATTTTTTTTTCCGCCCACGGACGCCGTTTTCCCGTCTCCATTTTTTTTCGCAAAACAGCGTCGGTTTCGTGTATCAATTTTTTTTTTTCGCACGACGAGGATGGTTTCGCCTCTCCATTTTTTTTTCCGCCCACGGACGCCGTTTTCCCGTCTCATTTTTTTTTCGCAAAACAGCCTCGGTTTCGTGTATCAATTTTTTTTTTTCGCACGACGAGGATGGTTTCGCCTCTCCATTTTTTTTTCCGCCCACGGACGCCATTTTCCCGTCTCAATTTTTTTTCGCAAAACAGCCTGGGTTTCGTGTATCAATTTTTTTTTTCGCACGACGAGGATGGTTTCGCGGCTCCATTTTTTTTTCCGCCCACGGACGCACTTTTCCCGTCTCAATTTTTTTTCGGAAAACAGCCTCGGTTTCGTGTATCAATTTTTTTTTTCGCACGACGAGGATGGTTTCGCCTCTCCATTTTTTTTTCCGCCCACGGACGCCATTTTCCCGTCTCAATTTTTTTTCGCAAAACAGCCTCGGTTTCGTGTATCAATTTTTTTTTTCGCACGACGAGGATGGTTTCGCCTCTCCATTTTTTTTTCCGCCCACGGACGCCATTTTCCCGTCTCAATTTTTTTTCGCAAAACAGCGTCGGTTTCGTGTATCAATTTTTTTTTCGCACGACGAGGATGGTTTCGCCTCTCCATTTGTTTTTCCGCCCACGGACACCATTTTCCCCTCTCATTTTTTTTTCGCAAAACAGCCTCGGTTTCGTGTATCAATTTTTTTTTTCGCACGACGAGGATGGTTTCGCCTCTCCATTTTTTTTTCCGCCCACGGACGCCATTTTCCCGTCTCAATTTTTTTTCGCAAAACAGCCTCGGTTTCGTGTATCAATTTTTTTTTTCGCACGACGAGGATGGTTTCGCCTCTCCATTTTTTTTTCCGCCCACGGACGCCGTTTTCCCGTCTCAATTTTTTTTCGCAAAACAGCCTCGGTTTCGTGTATCAATTTTTTTTTTCGCACAACGAGGATGGTTTCGCCTCTCCATTTTTTTTTTCCGCCCACGGACGCCATTTTCCCGTCTCAATTTTTTTTCGCAAAACAGCGTCGGTTTCGTGTATCAATTTTTTTTTTCGCACGACGAGGATGGTTTCGCCTCTCCATTTTTTTTTCCGCCCACGGACGCCATTTTCCCGTCTCAATTTTTTTCGCAAAACAGCGTCGGTTTCGTGTATCAATTTTTTTTTTCGCACGACGAGGATGGTTTCGCCTCTCCATTTTTTTTTCCGCCCACGGACGCCATTTTCCCGTCTCAATTTTTTTTCGCAAAACAGCCTCGGTTTCGTGTATCAATTTTTTTTTTCGCACGACGAGGATGGTTTCGCGTCTCCATTTTTCTTTCCGCCCACGGACGCCGTTTTCCCGTCTCAATTTTTTTTCGCAAAACAGCGTCGGTTTCGTGTATCAATTTTTTTTTTCGCACAACGAGGATGGTTTCGCCTCTCCATTTTTTTTTTCCGCCCACGGACGCAATTTTCCCGTCTCAATTTTTTTTCGCAAAACAGCCTCGGTTTCGTGTATCAATTTTTTTTTTCGCACGACGAGGATGGTTTCGCCTCTCCATTTTTTTTTTCCGCCCACGGACGCCATTTTCCCGTCTCAATTTTTTTTCGCAAAACAGCCTCGGTTTCGTGTATCAATTTTTTTTTTCGCACGACGAGGATGGTTTCGCCTCTCCATTTTTTTTTCCGCCCACGGACGCCATTTTCCCGTCTCAATTTTTTTTCGCAAAACAGCGTCGGTTTCGTGTATCAATTTTTTTTTTCGCACGACGAGGATGGTTTCGCCTCTCCATTTTTTTTTCCGCCCACGGACGCCATTTTCCCGTCTCAATTTTTTTTCGCAAAACAGCCTCGGTTTCGTGTATCAATTTTTTTTTTCGCACGACGAGGATGGTTTCGCGGCTCCATTTTTTTTTCCGCCCACGGACGCCGTTTTCCCGTCTCAATTTTTTTTCGCAAAACAGCGTCGGTTTCGTGTATCAATTTTTTTTTTCGCACAACGAGGATGGTTTCGCCTCTCCATTTTTTTTTTCCGCCCACGGACGCAATTTTCCCGTCTCAATTTTTTTTCGGAAAACAGCCTCGGTTTCGTGTATCAATTTTTTTTTTCGCACGACGAGGATGGTTTCGCCTCTCCATTTTTTTTTCCGCCCACGGACGCCATTTTCCCGTCTCAATTTTTTTTCGCAAAACAGCCTCGGTTTCGTGTATCAATTTTTTTTTTCGCACGACGAGGATGGTTTCGCGTCTCCATTTTTTTTTCCGCCCACGGACGCCGTTTTCCCGTCTCAATTTTTTTTCGCAAAACAGCGTCGGTTTCGTGTATCAATTTTTTTTTTTCGCACGACGAGGATGGTTTCGCCTCTCCATTTTTTTTTCCGCCCACGGACGCCATTTTCCCGTCTCAATTTTTTTTCGCAAAACAGCCTCGGTTTCGTGTATCAATTTTTTTTTTCGCACGACGAGGATGGTTTCGCCTCTCCATTTTTTTTTTCCGCCCACGGACGCCATTTTCCCGTCTCAATTTTTTTTCGCAAAACAGCCTCGGTTTCGTGTATCAATTTTTTTTTTCGCACGACGAGGATGGTTTCGCCTCTCCATTTTTTTTTCCGCCCACGGACGCAATTTTCCCGTCTCAATTTTTTTTCGCAAAACAGCGTCGGTTTCGTGTATCAATTTTTTTTTTCGCACGACGAGGATGGTTTCGCCTCTCCATTTTTTTTTCCGCCCACGGACGCAATTTTCCCGTCTCAATTTTTTTTCGCAAAACAGCCTCGGTATCGGGTATCAATTTTTTTTTTCGCACAACGAGGATGGTTTCGCCTCTCCATTATTTTTTCCGCCCACGGACGCAATTTTCCCGTCTCAATTTTTTTTCGCAAAACAGCCTCGGTTTCGTGTATCAATTTTTTTTTTCGCACGACGAGGATGGTTTCGCGTCTCCATTTTTTTTTTCCGCCCACGGACGCCATTTTCCCGTCTCAATTTTTTTTCGCAAAACAGCCTCGGTTTCGTGTATCAATTTTTTTTTTCGCACGACGAGGATGGTTTCGCCTCTCCATTTTTTTTTCCGCCCACGGACGCCATTTTCCCGTCTCAATTTTTTTTCGCAAAACAGCCTGGGTTTCGTGTATCAATTTTTTTTTTCGCACGACGAGGATGGTTTCGCCTCTCCATTTTTTTTTTCCGCCCACGGACGCCATTTTCCCGTCTCAATTTTTTTTCGCAAAACAGCCTCGGTTTCGTGTATCAATTTTTTTTTTCGCACGACGAGGATGGTTTCGCCTCTCCATTTTTTTTTCCGCCCACGGACGCAATTTTCCCGTCTCAATTTTTTTTCGCAAAACAGCGTCGGTTTCGTGTATCAATTTTTTTTTTCGCACGACGAGGATGGTTTCGCCTCTCCATTTTTTTTTCGCCCACGGACGCCATTTTCCCGTCTCAATTTTTTTTCGCAAAACAGCCTCGGTTTCGTGTATCAATTTTTTTTTTCGCACGACGAGGATGGTTTCGCCTCTCCATTTTTTTTTTCCGCCCACGGACGCCATTTTCCCGTCTCAATTTTTTTTCGCAAAACAGCGTCGGTTTCGTGTATCAATTTTTTTTTTCGCACGACGAGGATGGTTTCGCCTCTCCATTTTTTTTTCCGCCCACGGACGCAATTTTCCCGTCTCAATTTTTTTTCGCAAAACAGCCTCGGTATCGGGTATCAATTTTTTTTTTCGCACAACGAGGATGGTTTCGCCTCTCCATTATTTTTTCCGCCCACGGACGCAATTTTCCCGTCTCAATTTTTTTTCGCAAAACAGCCTCGGTTTCGTGTATCAATTTTTTTTTTCGCACGACGAGGATGGTTTCGCGTCTCCATTTTTTTTTCCGCCCACGGACGCCATTTTCCCGTCTCAATTTTTTTTCGCAAAACAGCCTCGGTTTCGTGTATCAATTTTTTTTTTCGCACGACGAGGATGGTTTCGCCTCTCCATTTTTTTTTCCGCCCACGGACGCCGTTTTCCCGTCTCAATTTTTTTTCGCAAAACAGCCTCGGTTTCGTGTATCAATTTTTTTTTTTCGCACGACGAGGATGGTTTCGCCTCTCCATTTTTTTTTCCGCCCACGGACGCCATTTTCCCGTCTCAATTTTTTTTCGCAAAACAGCCTGGGTTTCGTGTATCAATTTTTTTTTTCGCACGACGAGGATGGTTTCGCCTCTCCATTTTTTTTTTCCGCCCACGGACGCCATTTTCCCGTCTCAATTTTTTTTCGCAAAACAGCCTCGGTTTCGTGTATCAATTTTTTTTTTCGCACGACGAGGATGGTTTCGCCTCTCCATTTTTTTTTCCGCCCACGGACGCAATTTTCCCGTCTCAATTTTTTTTCGCAAAACAGCGTCGGTTTCGTGTATCAATTTTTTTTTTCGCACGACGAGGATGGTTTCGCCTCTCCATTTTTTTTTCCGCCCACGGACGCCATTTTCCCGTCTCAATTTTTTTTCGCAAAACAGCCTCGGTTTCGTGTATCAATTTTTTTTTTCGCACGACGAGGATGGTTTCGCCTCTCCATTTTTTTTTCCGCCCACGGACGCCATTTTCCCGTCTCAATTTTTTTTCGCAAAACAGCCTCGGTTTCGTGTATCAATTTTTTTTTTCGCACGACGAGGATGGTTTCGCCTCTCCATTTTTTTTTCCGCCCACGGACGCAATTTTCCCGTCTCAATTTTTTTTCGCAAAACAGCGTCGGTTTCGTGTATCAATTTTTTTTTTCGCACGACGAGGATGGTTTCGCCTCTCCATTTTTTTTTCCGCCCACGGACGCCATTTTCCCGTCTCAATTTTTTTTCGCAAAACAGCCTCGGTTTCGTGTATCAATTTTTTTTTTCGCACGACGAGGATGGTTTCGCCTCTCCATTTTTTTTTTCCGCCCACGGACGCCATTTTCCCGTCTCAATTTTTTTTCGCAAAACAGCCTCGGTTTCGTGTATCAATTTTTTTTTTCGCACGACGAGGATGGTTTCGCCTCTCCATTTTTTTTTCCGCCCACGGACGCAATTTTCCCGTCTCAATTTTTTTTCGCAAAACAGCCTCGGTTTCGTGTATCAATTTTTTTTTTCGCACGACGAGGATGGTTTCGCCTCTCCATTTTTTTTTCCGCCCACGGACGCAATTTTCCCCTCTCAATTTTTTTTCGCAAAACAGCGTCGGTTTCGTGTATCAATTTTTTTTTTCGCACGACGAGGATGGTTTCGCCTCTCCATTTTTTTTTTTTTCCGCCCACGGAAGCAATTTTCCCGTCTCAATTTTTTTTCGCAAAACAGCCTCGGTTTCGTGTATCAATTTTTTTTTCGCACGACGAGGATGGTTTCGCCTCTCCATTTTTTTTTCCGCCCACGGACGCAATTTTCCCGTCTCAATTTTTTTTCGCAAAACAGCGTCGGTTTCGTGTATCAATTTTTTTTTTCGCACGACGAGGATGGTTTCGCCTCTCCATTTTTTTTTCCGCCCACGGACGCAATTTTCCCGTCTCAATTTTTTTTCGCAAAACAGCGTCGGTTTCGTGTATCAATTTTTTTTTTCGCACAACGAGAATGGTTTCGCCTCTCCATTTTTTTTTCCGCCCACGGACGCAATTTTCCCGTCTCAATTTTTTTTCGCAAAACAGCCTCGGTTTCGTGTATCAATTTTTTTTTTCGCACGACGAGGATGGTTTCGCGTCTCCATTTTTTTTTCCGCCCACGGACGCCATTTTCCCGTCTCAATTTTTTTTCGCAAAACAGCCTCGGTTTCGTGTATCAATTTTTTTTTTTCGCACGACGAGGATGGTTTCGCCTCTCCATTTTTTTTTCCGCCCACGGACGCCATTTTCCCGTCTCAATTTTTTTTCGCAAAACAGCCTGGGTTTCGTGTATCAATTTTTTTTTTCGCACGACGAGGATGGTTTCGCCTCTCCATTTTTTTTTTCCGCCCACGGACGCCATTTTCCCGTCTCAATTTTTTTTCGCAAAACAGCCTGGGTTTCGTGTATCAATTTTTTTTTTCGCACGACGAGGATGGTTTCGCCTCTCCATTTTTTTTTTCCGCCCACGGACGCCATTTTCCCGTCTCAATTTTTTTTCGCAAAACAGCCTCGGTTTCGTGTATCAATTTTTTTTTTCGCACGACGTGGATGGTTTCGCCTCTCCATTTTTTTTTCCGCCCACGGACGCAATTTTCCCGTCTCAATTTTTTTTCGCAAAACAGCCTCGGTTTCGTGTATCAATTTTTTTTTTCGCACGACGAGGATGGTTTCGCCTCTCCATTTTTTTTTCCGCCCACGGACGCAATTTTCCCTCTCAATTTTTTTTCGCAAAACAGCGTCGGTTTCGTGTATCAATTTTTTTTTTCGCACGACGAGGATGGTTTCGCCTCTCCATTTTTTTTTCCGCCCACGGACGCAATTTTCCCGTCTCCATTTTTTTTCGCAAAACAGCCTCGGTTTCGTGTATCAATTTTTTTTTCGCACGACGAGGATGGTTTCGCCTCTCCATTTTTTTTTCCGCCCACGGACGCCATTTTCCCGTCTCAATTTTTTTTCGCAAAACAGCCTGGGTTTCGTGTATCAATTTTTTTTTTCGCACGACGAGGATGGTTTCGCCTCTCCATTTTTTTTTCCGCCCACGGACGCCATTTTCCCGTCTCAATTTTTTTTCGCAAAACAGCCTCGGTTTCGTGTATCAATTTTTTTTTTCGCACGACGAGGATGGTTTCGCCTCTCCATTTTTTTTTCCGCCCACGGACGCAATTTTCCCGTCTCAATTTTTTTTCGCAAAACAGCGTCGGTTTCGTGTATCAATTTTTTTTTTCGCACGACGAGGATGGTTTCGCCTCTCCATTTTTTTTTCCGCCCACGGACGCAATTTTCCCGTCTCAATTTTTTTTCGCAAAACAGCGTCGGTTTCGTGTATCAATTTTTTTTTTCGCACAACGAGGATGGTTTCGCCTCTCCATTTTTTTTTCCGCCCACGGACGCAATTTTCCCGTCTCAATTTTTTTTCGCAAAACAGCCTCGGTTTCGTGTATCAATTTTTTTTTTCGCACGACGAGGATGGTTTCGCGTCTCCATTTTTTTTTCCGCCCACGGACGCCATTTTCCCGTCTCAATTTTTTTTCGCAAAACAGCCTCGGTTTCGTGTATCAATTTTTTTTTTCGCACGACGAGGATGGTTTCGCCTCTCCATTTTTTTTTCCGCCCACGGACGCCGTTTTCCCGTCTCAATTTTTTTTCGCAAAACAGCCTCGGTTTCGTGTATCAATTTTTTTTTTCGCACGACGAGGATGGTTTCGCCTCTCCATTTTTTTTTCCGCCCACGGACGCCATTTTCCCGTCTCAATTTTTTTTCGCAAAACAGCCTGGGTTTCGTGTATCAATTTTTTTTTTCGCACGACGAGGATGGTTTCGCCTCTCCATTTTTTTTTTCCGCCCACGGACGCCATTTTCCCGTCTCAATTTTTTTTCGCAAAACAGCCTGGGTTTCGTGTATCAATTTTTTTTTTCGCACGACGAGGATGGTTTCGCCTCTCCATTTTTTTTTCCGCCCACGGACGCAATTTTCCCGTCTCAATTTTTTTTCGCAAAACAGCGTCGGTTTCGTGTATCAATTTTTTTTTTCGCACGACGAGGATGGTTTCGCCTCTCCATTTTTTTTTCCGCCCACGGACGCCATTTTCCCGTCTCAATTTTTTTCGCAAAACAGCCTGGGTTTCGTGTATCAATTTTTTTTTTCGCACGACGAGGATGGTTTCGCCTCTCCATTTTTTTTTTCCGCCCACGGACGCCATTTTCCCGTCTCAATTTTTTTTCGCAAAACAGCCTCGGTTTCGTGTATCAATTTTTTTTTTCGCACGACGAGGATGGTTTCGCCTCTCCATTTTTTTTTCCGCCCACGGACGCAATTTTCCCGTCTCAATTTTTTTTCGCAAAACAGCGTCGGTTTCGTGTATCAATTTTTTTTTTCGCACGACGAGGATGGTTTCGCCTCTCCATTTTTTTTTCCGCCCACGGACGCCATTTTCCCGTCTCAATTTTTTTTCGCAAAACAGCCTCGGTTTCGTGTATCAATTTTTTTTTTCGCACGACGAGGATGGTTTCGCCTCTCCATTTTTTTTTTCCGCCCACGGACGCCATTTTCCCGTCTCAATTTTTTTTCGCAAAACAGCCTCGGTTTCGTGTATCAATTTTTTTTTTCGCACGACGAGGATGGTTTCGCCTCTCCATTTTTTTTTCCGCCCACGGACGCAATTTTCCCGTCTCAATTTTTTTTCGCAAAACAGCCTCGGTTTCGTGTATCAATTTTTTTTTCGCACGACGAGGATGGTTTCGCCTCTCCATTTTTTTTTCCGCCCACGGACGCAATTTTCCCCTCTCAATTTTTTTTCGCAAAACAGCGTCGGTTTCGTGTATCAATTTTTTTTTTCGCACGACGAGGATGGTTTCGCCTCTCCATTTTTTTTTCCGCCCACGGACGCAATTTTCCCGTCTCCATTTTTTTTCGCAAAACAGCCTCGGTTTCGTGTATCAATTTTTTTTTTCGCACGACGAGGATGGTTTCGCCTCTCCATTTTTTTTTCCGCCCACGGACGCCATTTTCCCGTCTCAATTTTTTTTCGCAAAACAGCCTCGGTTTCGTGTATCAATTTTTTTTTTCGCACGACGAGGATGGTTTCGCCTCTCCATTTTTTTTTTCCGCCCACGGACGCCATTTTCCCGTCTCAATTTTTTTTCGCAAAACAGCCTCGGTTTCGTGTATCAATTTTTTTTTTCGCACGACGAGGATGGTTTCGCCTCTCCATTTTTTTTTCCGCCCACGGACGCAATTTTCCCGTCTCAATTTTTTTTCGCAAAACAGCGTCGGTTTCGTGTATCAATTTTTTTTTTCGCACGACGAGGATGGTTTCGCCTCTCCATTTTTTTTTCCGCCCACGGACGCAATTTTCCCGTCTCAATTTTTTTTCGCAAAACAGCGTCGGTTTCGTGTATCAATTTTTTTTTTCGCACGACGAGGATGGTTTCGCCTCTCCATTTTTTTTTCCGCCCACGGACGCCGTTTTCCCGTCTCAATTTTTTTTCGCAAAACAGCGTCGGTTTCGTGTATCAATTTTTTTTTTTCGCACGACGAGGATGGTTTCGCCTCTCCATTTTTTTTTCCGCCCACGGACGCCGTTTTCCCGTCTCAATTTTTTTTCGCAAAACAGCCTCGGTTTCGTGTATCAATTTTTTTTTCGCACGACGAGGATGGTTTCGCCTCTCCATTTTTTTTTCCGCCCACGGACGCCATTTTCCCGTCTCAATTTTTTTTCGCAAAACAGCCTGGGTTTCGTGTATCAATTTTTTTTTTCGCACGACGAGGATGGTTTCGCCTCTCCATTTTTTTTTCCGCCCACGGACGCAATTTTCCCGTCTCAATTTTTTTTCGCAAAACAGCGTCGGTTTCGTGTATCAATTTTTTTTTTCGCACGACGAGGATGGTTTCGCCTCTCCATTTTTTTTTCCGCCCACGGACGCCATTTTCCCGTCTCAATTTTTTTTCGCAAAACAGCCTGGGTTTCGTGTATCAATTTTTTTTTTCGCACGACGAGGATGGTTTCGCCTCTCCATTTTTTTTTTCCGCCCACGGACGCCATTTTCCCGTCTCAATTTTTTTTCGCAAAACAGCCTCGGTTTCGTGTATCAATTTTTTTTTTCGCACGACGAGGATGGTTTCGCCTCTCCATTTTTTTTTCCGCCCACGGACGCAATTTTCCCGTCTCAATTTTTTTTCGCAAAACAGCGTCGGTTTCGTGTATCAATTTTTTTTTTCGCACGACGAGGATGGTTTCGCCTCTCCATTTTTTTTTCCGCCCACGGACGCCATTTTCCCGTCTCAATTTTTTTTCGCAAAACAGCCTCGGTTTCGTGTATCAATTTTTTTTTTCGCACGACGAGGATGGTTTCGCCTCTCCATTTTTTTTTCCGCCCACGGACGCCATTTTCCCGTCTCAATTTTTTTTCGCAAAACAGCCTCGGTTTCGTGTATCAATTTTTTTTTTCGCACGACGAGGATGGTTTCGCCTCTCCATTTTTTTTTCCGCCCACGGACGCAATTTTCCCGTCTCAATTTTTTTTCGCAAAACAGCCTCGGTTTCGTGTATCAATTTTTTTTTTCGCACGACGAGGATGGTTTCGCCTCTCCATTTTTTTTTCCGCCCACGGACGCAATTTTCCCGTCTCAATTTTTTTTCGCAAAACAGCGTCGGTTTCGTGTATCAATTTTTTTTTTCGCACGACGAGGATGGTTTCGCCTCTCCATTTTTTTTTCCGCCCACGGACGCAATTTTCCCGTCTCCATTTTTTTTCGCAAAACAGCCTCGGTTTCGTGTATCAATTTTTTTTTTCGCACGACGAGGATGGTTTCGCCTCTCCATTTTTTTTTCCGCCCACGGACGCCATTTTCCCGTCTCAATTTTTTTTCGCAAAACAGCCTCGGTTTCGTGTATCAATTTTTTTTTTCGCACGACGAGGATGGTTTCGCCTCTCCATTTTTTTTTTCCGCCCACGGACGCCATTTTCCCGTCTCAATTTTTTTTCGCAAAACAGCCTCGGTTTCGTGTATCAATTTTTTTTTCGCACGACGAGGATGGTTTCGCCTCTCCATTTTTTTTTCCGCCCACGGACGCAATTTTCCCGTCTCAATTTTTTTCGCAAAACAGCGTCGGTCCTCTCCATTTTTTTTTCCGCCCACGGACGCAATTTTCCGTCTCAATTTTTTTCGCAAAACAGCGTCGGTTTTCGTGTATCAATTTTTTTTTTCGCACGACGAGGATGGTTTCGCCTCTCCATTTTTTTTTCCGCCCACGGACGCCGTTTTCCCGTCTCAATTTTTTTTCGCAAAACAGCGTCGGTTTTCGTGTATCAATTTTTTTTTTTCGCACGACGAGGATGGTTTCGCCTCTCCATTTTTTTTTCCGCCCACGGACGCCATTTTCCCGTCTCAATTTTTTTTCGCAAAACAGCCTGGGTTTCGTGTATCAATTTTTTTTTTCGCACGACGAGGATGGTTTCGCCTCTCCATTTTTTTTTTCCGCCCACGGACGCCATTTTCCCGTCTCAATTTTTTTTCGCAAAACAGCCTCGGTTTCGTGTATCAATTTTTTTTTTCGCACGACGAGGATGGTTTCGCCTCTCCATTTTTTTTTCCGCCCACGGACGCAATTTTCCCGTCTCAATTTTTTTTCGCAAAACAGCGTCGGTTTCGTGTATCAATTTTTTTTTTCGCACGACGAGGATGGTTTCGCCTCTCCATTTTTTTTTCCGCCCACGGACGCCGTTTTCCCGTCTCAATTTTTTTTCGCAAAACAGCGTCGGTTTCGTGTATCAATTTTTTTTTTTCGCACGACGAGGATGGTTTCGCCTCTCCATTTTTTTTTCCGCCCACGGACGCCATTTTCCCGTCTCAATTTTTTTTCGCAAAACAGCCTCGGTTTCGTGTATCAATTTTTTTTTTCGCACGACGAGGATGGTTTCGCCTCTCCATTTTTTTTTCCGCCCACGGACGCCATTTTCCCGTCTCAATTTTTTTTCGCAAAACAGCCTCGGTTTCGTGTATCAATTTTTTTTTTTCGCACGACGAGGATGGTTTTCGCGTCTCCATTTTTTTTTCCGCCCACGGACGCCGTTTTCCCGTCTCAATTTTTTTTCGCAAAACAGCGTCGGTTTCGTGTATCAATTTTTTTTTTCGCACAACGAGGATGGTTTCGCCTCTCCATTTTTTTTTTCCGCCCACGGACGCAATTTTCCCGTCTCAATTTTTTTTCGCAAAACAGCCTCGGTTTCGTGTATCAATTTTTTTTTTCGCACGACGAGGATGGTTTCGCCTCTCCATTTTTTTTTCCGCCCACGGACGCAATTTTCCCCTCTCAATTTTTTTTTCGCAAAACAGCGTCGGTTTCGTGTATCAATTTTTTTTTTCGCACGACGAGGATGGTTTCGCCTCTCCATTTTTTTTTCCGCCCACGGACGCAATTTTCCCGTCTCCATTTTTTTTCGCAAAACAGCCTCGGTTTCGTGTATCAATTTTTTTTTTCGCACGACGAGGATGGTTTCGCCTCTCCATTTTTTTTTCCGCCCACGGACGCCATTTTCCCGTCTCAATTTTTTTTCGCAAAACAGCCTCGGTT